>OW203762.1:41050264-41630612 GCA_934045905.1 Leuctra nigra
CTCAAACCTACAATGCTATTTATATGGGAAAACACGATTTTTTTTATTTATGGACGGATCTTTCTCAAAAACTATACAGGTCTAAGTTAGTATGAGATGAAGGTGTGTGCAAAATTTCAGATCGATACGTTGACCGGTGCGACCTGGGTTGAAGCGACAAAAAAAAAACACACACACAGAGAAAGTGCCGCAAGAGTCAAGTAGACACATGTACACATGTAAAGACAACCTTCTCTGTTTGCAGACCCTAATTTTTTTGAAATCCATTCATTGGTTAAAATTTAAATAAATCTCCTGAGGCTGAAAAATGAAAATGGTCTTCGATAAATCTGATCAAACTCATATTTTGCATGATCATTAAGACCAACTATGTTTCTTATTTTACAAATTTTTATCCCAAAGATCGTATGCACTTATTGACATTTTTAATAACTGCCAGAAATGAAGTATCGAAATGACTGTTTTTCCTCTGCAACGTAAATCTGATTTGCTTTAGGTACCAGGGTTGACATGCTATTTTCACATTTCAATGAAAAGCAGATACTTTCATGTTTATTGAGTGGATCATATCATATTTCAATTCAATATGGACGTACCTATGTCTTCTGTGCGTTGTGTACGCTTTTTCAGTTCGAGAATTTGCACGTACCTGTGCTCGCTCATCAACGCGGTACACTGAGCGTTTTCCTATAGTTACGTACACAATACTTAACTTGCATAAACTGTGCTGTCTCAACAAAAGCATACCTAACCATCTGAAAATAACAAATATAACCTAAAATATATAGACAATATATTACAACATATTGTAATTTTGTGATAACTACACCAACAAATAATTTAAAAAATAATAATTCAAGTAAAGGATGGGATTATATAGTTGAACACTGATCCACCCACTAGACACATTAGCTGAACATTGTTGTCATTTGCAGATTTCACGACTGTTTCGTCATTCTAGCTTTCAATTTTGATTGTTTGTAGGCAAATGTTTGCCAACAATTGAAAAAGCGAAACTGGAAATACTCCCAGGTAGAAGTATTCGACGATGAAATCTTTCAATTCGAAAAACAAACAGCAGCTCGAATGCGTGTTTCTGTTTATTTTGGTTGATTTTTCCACTGTGATACGTGTTTTTTGTGGAGGGAAAATGAGTTTTCCTCGGATATTCTGGCTTTGCAAGCACGTTTACAGCTGGAATAATTTCTCTTGAAACAAACATGTCACACAAATTACGAATTTCAGATAAAAAGTAACTTAATTAATTTATAATCAAAATATTCAGAACAGGCTTAACCTGAAGTGATACACGTTTTATCCTATTTTATAATGTATACCTATGCTCTTGAATTCAGAGGTACCTACAGTACATGTTAAATATTTGTAAGAAGCTTTAGAATATGATGGAGTATTAAAATTACTTACAGCTTAGTTTCTTCGATATTTAAACATCAAGAGCTTATTTCATATTGATCTTTATTGCTTGAGGTTCGAAGATCTTATATTAAAGATTCACATTCATGTATCATGTTTAAGGTACCTACTGCATTATACGAGGGATCAGGGAACCAGGGATGCATACCAGGGAACTTCATAGAATTATAATTTAGTCCACATTTATTAGTCTGTAAATAATGTAGGTAATCACTAATCAGACATCATAAATACATTTCTCTGGCCAAGAATGATAACGTTTTAAATTGAAATTGTCGTTTAGATAGGAATGAACAAAATTTGATTTTTAAGAAGCGTACGATGCAGGTAGAATATTGATTGATATTTCATATTATCTGTTAATTTGGAGCTCTTGATTTAGTAACTGGTAGTAGTAACACGTTCTGACATGAGATATTATTATTATGTTGTCCAGTTTACCACTGAAGATTTTCGATCCGAATAATGTGGTGAAATTAGTTTTAGGAATTCAATTATTAATTTCTAGAGCCAATTGGCCCGAGTTAATTTTGAAATTGTTCATTGCTCTTATTTACTTGACATTTAAAGGTTTCCGATAGTTCGGTCCAAACAAAGTCAGATATAATAGTATAAACCGATTGCTTAATGAAATTGGACTTGTGCTGAGTTATTGAAACCTTAATTGGACGTATTTCGAAGGCAATACGACACCACTGGAGTCGAGTGGAGACTGAAGAGCAATGGGAAGATGAAATCCTGTTGTCCATCTCGCTGCTCCATCTCCTTCCTAATCGATTGGGAAAATGAGTTTACAGCCCCCGGCTTATGGAGAGAAAAGACCATCAGTTGGTTGGTGGCAGTTCTTTATTAGTTTACCAAGGGACAATATGTTCGAATTGAACCAGTTTCGTCCTTCTTCCAGTGGAGAAGTAAAACCATCTTACAAGTTCTCATGTCATGGAAGTTCAAATCCTTTCTTAGACTTACACGCTGACTTTGAAACATTCAATTCAACAATGAAGACAACAATGTCTGCAAGGAAATGTCAAATGTGATATATTTTCTTCGGCTTTGCGACACGGCAATGAAGGCTTGACGATGCCAGGTAAAAATAAGTCTTTTAGTAGAACTATTCCATGCATTTGGCTAAGTCAGAGTCAGACTGGCGGGTGGGCAATGACGTCAGAATGAATTTGCCTGTCCTTATTGCTTACACCTATGAAAACAAATATTCGCATATTGAACGACCCAGTAGGGGGGGGGGGGGGGGGGGCTGTAAGGACTTTTTTATGCCCCGCATTTGAACTTACAATTATGTTTTAAATAAAAAAAATGCATTATTTTAGTGATGACTTTTGAATTTCAGGGGCTGGATTCACGAAAGGTATTATCTGCTAATACGTAATATCTTTTGATTTAATACCAAAAACACCATGTTAAATGAAAGATAATACCAAAGATAGTACGTAAAGGTATTAGGAGACAATAATTTTTGTGAATCTGGCCCCAGGAGTAGTATGAAGATTTTTATACGTTGAACAAAATGTATTACATTCAGATTTGTTTTATAGGAACCTACATATTTGCAGAGTAAATACTCACCCAATAAAGACATAATTTGAGGTTCAGCCGGCACAAGCCCGGAAAAAATAGTTCGTAGTGGATTTGGTGAATGTTTCCAATCTTTACACGTGTAGGTCGATAATTTATAACTTCAAATGAAATGGTGCATGGTGCAATGGTGCATGGTCCCCCGGGAAATGATATTTTACACACATGATAATAATCCAAACGGTGTTAATTAACCAAAAGGGATGTAAACAAAACACCAAAAGTATTGCTATTGAACATTACGAACAATTTTTGGAATAAAACAATTACAACTTACCTAAAGGGTATTATGGTTAATATTCCAAATACTTTTATGCTTTCTATTTTACAGTGTCTTATAAAGTTGATATTAGAAATAAAGTCGCCTACCAGAAGAGTGCGTACATCCAAAGAAAACGCTTTCATGTCAAGTTGAGGAATCACATTTTTGCGCATGGTTGAGGTACACACGCTACTTTTAAGGTAATAAAAGTTAAACGTAAAATTCCAGCTGACATTTAAGAGCTCGCAATACATTCCACGTCGACTAATAGCATGTCATTGCTTTTTTATTTTCAACTCACTACTTTTACTTCTTTGAGCTTTTATTGTTATTCGGAGACTTAAAATTAAATCCAATAAAACATTCAATGGTTTTCAGGAATTTACCACTAGCTGATGAACATTCTAATATTGCTCATCGGATGATATCCCTGCTGATATCAATGATATCACTATGTATCCAATCGCCTTTGGAATGCTGAAAAATAAAATTCTCCAATTACCTTGCACAAGGCAGAGCAATTTTATTGGTATCACGCGCCAAATAATTAAAGTCCTGCAATTTGAAACCATGATAAGAGGCAAACGGAAGCGAACGCGCGCTGACGCACGGTTCGTCAGAGCGTTTTTTTTTTAATTTTGTCTTCCCATTAATACATTTTAAAAAATCAGATAGTAACGACCCATTACAGCCTAAAAGACTAAATAATGCCGCTCACTGGAGTTCATTATGACCTCTGGTACGACCTCAAAGTGTTAAATGAGGTCGCACCAGAGGTCATAAAGTACTCCAGTGTGTGGCATTATTTAGTCTTTTAGGCTGTTATGGGTCGTTACTATCTGATTTTTTAAAATTATTTAATGGGAAGACAAAATTTCAAAAAAATGCTATGACGAACCGTGCGATTCCCGTTCGCTTCCGTTTGCCTCGACTAAATAAGTTGTCCGTGTACAGTCTGCCCTGCCCCCTTCTTTTATCTGAACGGCTTGACCGATTGTCTTCAAAATTTCACAGACTATAGATAAAGAGTAAATCTGTGTTCCCATGGTCGAAAATATTTGATGCTTTGTTTTGTTTCTTTCGCTGCAGGGGGCAAAAAAGCCCCTAAATTGCTCAATTTTGACCCTCTGCCACAGGATTAAAAAAAAACTTTGATTTTTCAAATAATGGAGACACAGATTTACCCTTTATCTAGAACCAGTAAAATTGTGAAGACATTCGTACAAGCCGTTTTTTAAAAAGTATGGGTAGGTAGCCTTTTGATTTTTTTGTGGTTTTCAATATTTTAATTAAAATAACTTACTTGGCAGGAGAAGATGCAACATGCAGCACACGATTATATGTTATAAGTGTCACATAAAACACCCATAGCTAATGCATTTGATTTGAATGCATTATTAGTAAGAAATATTGTTCATCCGACCGAATCGCAAATTTCAGCGAGTATTATCAACTCTTAAATTATGTCGTAGAAATGCTAATAAATTGGCGCCACTCGAATGAGAGTTTCCTAGTAATTAAGGTCGATTTGCTTTCAGTCTGACAGTTGTGATTGTGAATGAGACCGATGGCAAGGAATGTCGTCCGAGATTTCAAAATAAGTCCGACTCAGAAGAGGCGCTTCAATTAACGTCAATTGTCATTTGATTCACAGCTCAAGTTCCATGCCGGGTTCAAATGGATTCAATTAGACGACACGACAGTCGTCTTGTTTTCATTGCATCAGTTAATAACAATGATCTTGAAGCACAATTCACTTGATCTGAATGCAACACCGGTCAAAGTGTTGCTATACACAGCAGACAGGATAAAATAGTTAAATTATTTCAATGAAATGCATTTTTAACTGAATACTTATTTATTTTTATGGTTGAATTCAATTTTGTTATCTAACACGTTCATTGTCGAGGGAATGAAGATATGATGTAAAATTGAAAAATATTAAAATGTGCATGTGAGTTTAAGGCACAAATAATGAGATAGGTACTTTGGATTGACTAGTTTTGTCTGTAGACGACGTAAAAATATGCACTCGAAGTGGCTGTAAAAGTATCATTTTGTGTGCTTGCTAAAGATTAATTTTTGATAAGTTGGAAAACGCCCTGTGTATCGCGTTGAAAAGCGAGCCTTCGTATTGCAGTGAATTAATATGTGTGTGTGAAAGTTGCTGCTGCTCTACAGCCCTGGGAAATACAGAAAGACAAGATGTGTCCAAGAATTGCACTGATAATTTAGCATTTGAATTTCTTTGAATACATTTTGACAAATATTTCAAAACAAAGCATAAAATGTTCGTAGCATGTCAATAACTCTTGAAATTCTTATAGCAGATTTGTCTGAAAATTGTCACAAACACATAGTCCCACTGACCATGTAAATTTTTAAGTTGATCGTTCAAACGGTTCAATTTTTAATTTTCAACCATGATCACAAACAGGGACGCCCGTGCCACAAGCCCGCGGAAAGTATTGTTTAATCGTGTTAAACATATCTCATTATTCAGAAAAAAAATCGTCGAAAAATTCCGAGTGATTTTTTGGCCCCCGGCGGCGTATTTCCGAATTGCACCCGATTTCAGCACCAATGCTATATATGTCTATTAAGCCCCTCCCCCAAGAGGCGTGCGCAGTACGGCAGACCCAACGAGAACAGTTCTGTAATACGCGGATATGGAGGTCGCACGCAGTTTTTTTCGGTTTTGATCAACATGCAGTGATTGTAAATTGTAACTTATTATCAGAAGATAAATGGAAGTGTGTTGTTAGACCAAGATTCGAAGGTGAAAACTACAGTAAAGAGTGTAATGAATGGGCGAAGTTGTTTTGATTTGCGTAGAAAACGGACTGGTGTGTGCGGAAATCTTGGCCAAGTCTTATCAAATTTGATTGTAATAAAAGTTATGTACTGAAATAATTGTGATTTTCGCTGAAGACTCTTATTTTGTATTTTGTTGAGATTGTGTAACTGTAAATATAACATATTATATTTAGGTATATTATAACATATAACCAGGGGCGGATTAATGATTTTGGCGCCCCTAGGCTAATTCAAGCGTGGCGCCCCCCCTCCCCCCCTAAAATTCTAAAAAGAAAACATGGACCTAGAAAATCCCTACAGATATACAGGTATATAATCTGTAACTATTGCTTTTATAGAATCCCTATTGGCTCCGCAGGGAATTTTTTGAGTTTTTGATACAAAAGAATCGAATTTAAAGCTATTTTGGCATCCTTTTCAAAGAAATTTATAGTGTGTAATGCAAGATTCTTGGGGAAACTTTAGACAAATGTAATCTAATCTAATCTCTAACAATTTATTTGTTTATGGAATTCCCATTGGCCCCGCAGGGAATTTTTTAAGTTTTTGATGCAAAATAATCAATTTTGAAGCTATTTTGGCATCCATTTCAAAGAAATTTAAAATTTGTAATATGCAAATTACAACAACAAAAAATACCAGGGGGCGCCCCCTGGAAGCTTGCGCCCCTAGGCTACAGCCTTTCTAGCCTAATGGGTAATCCGCCCCTGCATATAACATATAATAACTATTGCTGACTAATTAGCCTCCTTACTAAACTTTAACTTTCTGCAGTAAGCCAACGATACATATCCGAAACTCAATTACAACAGTAACATTTCAGGTTTTGAAAATGTGTTGGTGATAGTGTTTTTTTTTGGAAATCTTCTACCATCAAGCCGTTATCTGATGAATATTTTGGATTTACGAATTTAAAAGTGAATAAGATGTTCCACTTTAAATTAAGTCACAATGATTGGTTTCAAGAAATATTGAAATATACCTGTATATGAATTTCTTTTATAAAAATGTGAGTTTAATTAATATCAAGAATATGATATAACCAATCTTCTTATTGGATATATTAAGTAATTATCTCAACAAAATAAGTATACCTAATGTGTCAACTCCTTGCGAATAATCATGGTGTTATGCTTTTTAAGATTTAGAAACTATTAAGAAAATGACCTAATACGTGACATACCTAATAAGTGACAGAACCCAAGAATATCAGACACTCTCAAAGTCATAAAAAATGAATGTCGTATGTTTGTACATAAAGAAACTGTCTGGATGATAGTTACTTCATACTAATAAAAAATAAATAAAAAATCACCATATTAAAAGATGTTTTTACAGCACATAATAATGCTATTGTGTTGTATAACACGTGTGTTCCAAATTATACAGAACCCAGAGTGAAAAGTAACAGCAACTTTCATTCTTTCTCTCACTTTATTAAAAATAACACATTGCAAAAAAAATTACGAGTAACAATCAAGTACTTATCAATGAATAACAATATAATTATGCATACTTTCATCTTCTTACTTTATTAGAAAAAATCAATGATACTGATAATTATAATTGTATGCTTTTAAATATGTTTTAAATAAGTTTTAAGTATGTTTTTAAATATTACCCATCCCAATTAATTATCATATTTTAATTTACAGTTTGACATTAATTATGAGGTAAATGTTTCTTGAAGACAGTACAATAATACTCTGATGTTTTTCGGTCAGAGAGTATATAAGGGGCGTGACTAAGTTGCCTGGTGCCGAAATCGGGTACAATTCGGAAATACGCCCCCCGGCGAGAGATTTGATTTTGCAATTGAACTTTCGATGGTCCAGCATAAGACACCGAGGAGACACGAAGCGACACGAACTGTGACATCGAGAAGACACGAATCGACACGAACTGTGACATCGAGAAGACACGAAGCGACACGAACTGTGACATCGAGAAGACACGAATCGTGACGAACTGTGACATCGAGAAGACACGAAGCGACACGAACTGTGACACCGAGAAGACACGAATCGACAAGAACTGTGACATCGAGAAGACACGAATCGACACGAACTGTGACACCGAGAAGACACGAATCGACAAGAACTGTGACATCGAGAAGACACGAATCGACACGAACTGTGACACCGAGAAGACACGAATCGACAAGAACTGTGACATCGAGAAGACACGAATCGACACGAACTGTGACACCGAGAAGACACGAATCGACAAGAACTGTGACATCGAGAAGACACGAATCGACACGAACTGTGACACCGAGAAGACACGAATCGACAAGAACTGTGACATCGAGAAGACACGAATCGACAAGAACTGTGACACCGAGAAGACACGAATCGACACGAACTGTGTGGCATCGCCAGCAGAATACAATGACAGAATATTTATCGCATGTGAAAATAAGATAATGCGAAACTTTATAAGAAACATTAAGTTTTTGTATACGTCTTAACATAGACATAATTAAAACGAAAGTTAAGTCATTATTTCATATCCTCAGGGTTGCTTCCTTAACTTTTAAACCTTCCTAAAATTAATTAAATTTAAACGAAACAATATTTACAGGTAGGAGGAGAAAACATCTAAAAAACTGAACTATGTTGATATAAATCTCCGTGTTTTTGCTTGGAAGGAACATTGTAGACAGATTTTGCCTGAGATAACCTGACATATATTTTAAGTGGTTTGATATTTCGGAAGATTGATGCATATTTCAGTTGTTCGGAGGTCAAAGTTTGACAGACGCATGGAAGCCATTAGATGCTTCATAGAAAACTCAAATAATTCCACATTCGGATAAATTCTCAACAAAACGAATGCGTTTGGAGTGAGAAGTTTCCAAACATATTTGTCGACTTTCATTTTCCAGCAACATTCGACAATAATGTGATTGTAGGTATACATTCCCAAATAGGTAATTGCTGACATAAGAAACTGCCATGAAAAGCATGAACAAATGCAATAATGAGTAGTTTCATGAACAACTTACACAGTTTTTACTGTACCCAATGGACGTAAAATAGCTTAGTTTACAAAAATTTAAATTCGTCAGTATCACAACTCAGGTAACTTGGTAAGAAGCAGGATATCACTGACATTGTTACTAGACTTTTATCTTCAACAATGATCAATGTGTTGGATGTTGATTCGATTTAGTACTGTGATTGAGATCCATTGAGCTTGTTATGCTCCTGTCAGCACATACGTAATTATTGACCCTAATTATATTAATTGCTCATTGGTATGCTCGGGATTCGTTCAGGACATCTATTATCCACACATCTGTTGATCAATCATCGATCGCATGTGTAATTAATTATCACTCAAGTAATTGTACAAATTATAACAACTGAGTCTACAAGCGTTGCTGTTTTAGAGAAATAATTCAGACATCGTTGTGATCACTTGTCAATTGTTTAATTATGACTATAAGGCAATATTTTAGTGAAATTGGATATAAATTGCATTGCAAATACCATATTTATGTATATATTTGGTCAGAAAAGGATTGGCCGGTTGTACAGTCGGGGAAACTAGATGGTTCATACTCTGCCTCTCTCTGACCCATAACATAAACATGTTTTTATATGGAGCAGAGAGAGATAGAGTATGAAAACTGTCAAGCGTAGTGGTGGCAGCATGATGATGCATTAGAAAGATACGGAGGATGAGGGGAACCATCCCAGCATGAGCCTTTGCGACAAAGAGAATTAGACCGTAAAAGGAAATTGCTCTGGGTAGGCGTACAAACCGTTCCAATTCTCTACAGATGAAGTGAACAATAATAACATATCTGCTAAATAATTGTTTCTGAATAGAAGCTTGGTCTAGAATTGGCATCGGAATATTCACACACAATCAAACTCAAAATCAAATCTATATTTCTTGAATATCTCGTATGAACATTAAAAAGTAGATCTGTTATTCTCTATGTAGAACGCAAGTAAATATTCTCTATGGATATGCAAATGGAGCGTGCTCTGATGAAAACTACGCGATTCTTTGAACTTATTAGATCTTATGACGTAGCACTGTCAACAGGTTAATGAATTCCATTCGACACCTCGTCGGTTACACTCCTGTCAATCGACATTTTACGAATAGAACATTCGTTATTGCACTAACAACCAAATGTTGTGAGTAAAATCAGTCACATGGTTTGATGGGATTCTAAATATTATTCAATTTTGAAAATAGCTTGGTTGAACAGATTTTGAATGGCAACCAAATCAAATCTATTATTCTAAGAACTATTTAAATAGCAATTTGAAAAAGAATCTGGTCCAGTTTGACAATTTGAAAAATACGTCTATAAATAATTCACAGCTTCTTACATGTGAGATAATATGTTTTTGACGATATTAAAAGTAGATGAAAGTTTGTATTTCTATACACCATATTTACTTTCAAAGGTACTCTATAATACAATTCAATTGATTGTAATATTCCTACGTGCTCGAGGCATTTCTTTCTCTGAAACCTACTCGAGTCGAGTTTAGCCAACAATAAAGAATGGTTATTTGTATTTGTGGTAGGTGAATAAGTTTGTATATCTGAAGTTTAATAAGTCCAAGATGAAATATACTTTGAAAACCCCTCGCAATGAAAGTCCCGTGCATGCATACAACATGAGTGTAGGTCTCAACTTACCGGTATTCTTGAGTACGACGTGAGCCAAACCCAAGGGTTATTGGCTGTTTCTCCTTCACCTCCTGACGCCTTCTTCTTGCTCATGTCCTTGTCCTCCAGCTCCTGGCGCAGCTTCGGATTAAAGAACTCGACATTGGCGTCGACGCCACCCGACGACGCCGGATTCACAGTGTTGTCTTCCACGACGGCGCTGCGACGTTTCCGACTGACTTCAACGTGCTCACGTCTCACGTCAGGTGGCATTAATTTAGAGTACTTTTTATCCACGTTAGAGATGTAAAGAAAAAGACCAACTGAAAATAATATCTCAGTGATTAAAAGTAAACTTAGACAAATGTAAACGAAGCTTAAATTTGAAGACACATGTGATTTGTTAGATGTAAATGTTTTCGATTTGTGAACTAGTTTGTGTTTCGTCTCGTTTTCCGCGTCTTCGGAAGTCATGTTTCCGTCACATGTGCGTCGTGTTGATGTGGCGTCGGGAGCGGCGTCGGTAGCGTCTGGCACGGGCGACGTCCAGGCGATGACTGGAGACGCGGACGACCGCAAGCACGGCGCAGCACAACGCATGCGTTTCATTTCCGGTCAACAGTCAAGTGACAGCATCATTTCATTCATTTGTTGATTACATATTACGTTATATTGATTCATTTTGTCGATTTAGATTGGGATACAGTTTGGGGAAATGAACGAACTGTAAGCAAAAGTGGATAATATGTTTTAAAAGGTATTCCCGAAATGTGTAAATGTAGGTATGTTACTTTATGGTTATAGGCACTAGGATTTTTTGCTGAACAATTCATGTAGGTATGTCTAAGATCTACAAAAAACAAATCACATTGCAACTTTGTCAAAAAACTTTCAAATAGGTACGTAATATGGTATGTATAGCCAACGCATTTAGGTGTGATAAAACTTACCCCCAATCGCGACTACCAGTCGTACACAGAAGTAGTATAAGTTGCCTAAAATACAGATATTTGTATACAGAGGGGTGATTTGCAAGACTGGTTTTATCATTGGCTTTGATCACGACTTAATGCGTTGGCTGTACTAAGGTATATATCGTAGAACTATTTAGATGACATGACATGAACGAGAAATGCTTATTCTTAAATAATTTGTGGTGAAAAAAGGATGGAAAAACTTGTAAGATCTAAAAACAAAACACATTGTTTTAAAATAATATCCATTTTTGCGTCAACTACGAGAATGATACATAATGAGAGCATTACACCAGATCTAATCGCATAATTTACCTACTACCTAATATAAATGAAAACAGTCAGCTTTTAGTCATATGTATACGTACAATTTATTTGAAAACTAATTTCAATAAAAAAATCTGAGTAGGTAGAAACTGTCGATGGCAACAAGTAGGTGGAAGTGCCGATCAATGTATGTAGCCCGCTACATTCCCGTGTGTTGCTGGTTGCGTTCAGGCAAAACCTGGTACTTCTGTTCTCAATTACAAAATATATTCTCTACGAAAACGCTAAGCGTAGCGAGTTGATAAGCGAGCACCGAAAAGGACAACAATTCGGACGGAAAGAAAATGCTCTTTACAGAACCTGCCTACACATTTACATAGTTAGAGCCAAATATAATGTGACCCAATCAGTTACTTCGTTTAAACCGTAATGAATCAAGAACAAACACACAAAAAACAGATATTCTCTATAAAAAATGTGACTGAAGTGACAAAAAATGACATTAAAGAAATTAGCATTCTTTTAGCGGAAATTGCATGTTTATTTTCGAAAACAAAACTTTGTAGGTACCTACTTATAATATACTACTAGCTACTATACTACTAATATAATTTTTCTCAAAACAACAAATTAGGGCATTCTTCAAGTCAAATTAAATCCAGTCGTCTCTCACACATTTCGAGTTTACCTATTATTTTATACCAATTAAGGAAATGCAAAAATTATGATTTAATATAATTTCAGGAATGTTGTGACACCAGTCCGTTGACGTTCTGTTAAAATTAATTAATGCATTTCAGTTTCATCTCCCAAATTTCTACCAGTGGGTGGTGGAGCCCCTCTCCCAATGTTGGTTCAGGAAAATTTAATCTGAACCATTTCTATGCGTTTTTAGCCATAATTCTCAAAAAAATATCCTAACATTAAATATTCCAATCATATTTATATTGTTAGAAAACAATAACGAAGAATGTTAATATATTTGTGAAAATTGTGTAGAGGATGATAAAAACTAAGTAAAAAATAGTGACTTTTAACAACTTATTTTAAATTTACTAAATTTAAGTAGGTAGACTTAAATATTTATAATGTAAGAATTCTTACTCAATCACTCAATTTTAAAATTCTCATTTTTATTACGACTAATGACTGAGACTGTGATTGCTTCCAATATCTGGTGAAAATTAGATAAATATGGTCCAAAAACATAAGAATCTCTTCAGTTGCAGACTACATTCATCATACACCTACAGAGACTAATTCCTCTAAGCCTACAGGTTTGTTCAAAACAGAATTTAGCAATAGCGTATTATAAGCTTGGTTATCCAACCAAAGATTAAACTTACAGATAACATTAGATTACCTAGTGTTGTTTAACGGCGCGTCAACAGCGAGGTCATTTTGCGCACATTAAGAAGTTGTTAACTTTGTTGAATACTAGGGAGGACATGGGGAGGGGTCGACCTAACGGGCTGATCCGAGGGAGAATGAAACTGGTGGGAAAGCCAGTTCAGAATGGAGACGGACTGGGGGGAGAGAGACTTCGGGCTGGTGGGACCCGATTTCAGGGGGATTACCATCTCGAGGGGGGAGGCCGGCCCGAGGGGCTCGCGAATTTGAGGAGTGCATGGGACTAGGTCGAACCTAAACTGCACTTAGTTGAGACCAACTCGTAATGTGAATTGCCCCATTAAGCCCCACCACCGTGTCAAGGTAGCAGTTCATTGGTGAGGCTGAAACTTACAAAATATGAAGAAATGTAATGGTATCATTTGCTAAAACCCAATACATTTTAAATTTTTAATACATTATTTTTATTTTATAATTTTTTAAATTTACAGTGTACTATAAAATGTTTATTACAAACTACAATGATGCACAAAGGTTCATAAGTTTATATGGATTATTATCACTGAGGAAGGCTAATTCCTTTCTGCCATCTTCTGTGTGTCCAGCGTCACTCTGCAGCCAACGTCGGTCACAGTAATATTCCAAACAACTCTCCAGTTCTTTGTTACTGTACTTGGGTACTTGAATCGGCAGGAATGGATCTAGATGTTCGAAACCTTCTCTTCCCAGCTGGTAGAACGGGAGATCCGATGCCTGTCGGTCCTCGGCAACTGCATTTCGATCAGCAGTCACAACAACAGCTCCGTTGCACTGAAATAACAACATCTTTGTACAAATATCGTAGGTTACATAGGTTTTACTAATATTAATACACTGCATCAGTTTAATTTAATATTAATAAATGAAGTTATAATTAAACAAGTAAGTAAGATCGGTGACAGGCAAAGATGAACCCTGCTTAGCTAGGCAGGCCCATGCTTGCGCGGGTTCAACTTAGCCTGTCACCGACCTTAGTGCTCCTGTTCATAATGTGTAAGGCCAATTAAGTGCTCACTCACCCAATCATATTTCGTGATATCAATAAATGCGGAGGTAATCGATATCTTGGAAGGCGTTACGAGGACCTTTTCCTCTGTGAGAACTCGAGTTTTGGGATGAAATAAAGCGTTGAAACCATCGATGACTACGAGTGTTTTACACCTGCCTTGCGTGGAATGAGTCTTTAACTCTTTGATGATCTCGATCAAACAGTCGGACGCATACTTCACACGATTGATTCCCAGATCCACAAGTTCCAATAGAGGGGCACCACTCTTCGTAGTCTCTCGTTTGCTCCAAACATGGTCTTTGGTCACTTTTAGCTATAACAAAGTAGATATACAAAAATTCAATTATTTGGGAAAATAAATGTTATTAACAATTAATGCAAACCATTTGCAACAGCAAATAATGCAACAGGCAGTGCTACATACATACTTACATCCAATTCTGCCAACAAGGCTGCATTTTGACATTTAAAATGAACAAGCCACGCAGCGGCATCAAGCGGTAGGTCCACACATCCTTCACGAGTCGTTGAATTAGCGACTTCTTTACTTCTTCTCATCCAGTTTGGCACTGAAATATTACCATATTTCAGTATATATTATGGATAAGTTGCAAAACAGCTTTTCACCTGAAGAACTTACGCCATGGAACGTGGACAAGAAGAAATCCCGAGACTAGACCATAATGCAGAATGTGGGCTAATGTTAAACTTTTGCCAGCACCCAGTGGGCCATCTGATAGAAGCTAAGAAAATTGATTGTGCACTGGAAGCATAAAAGTAGAAACCAACAGCTTACCTATCCAAAAGTTAAACTCGACCGTTCAAATGAGAATCGAACATTTCTAAAGTGAAGTGGCAAACAAAAACAAACTCAAAATTACACAGAGATATGGCAACAACTCACAATTAAAAATAATAAATATGAGAATTTTCACTTTTATGGGTGGTACCATCCATCTATAAAGTTCATTTTCTCAATTGCAAATATTATCAAATAATGTATTGTCGAGCTAGGTATACCAAAATTTCCATAAGACAATCGGTATTAGATTGATTACAATGTGCCAATATTATTCAACCATAATTAATCTATTAGCAGTAGATCAATAGACAATGATAGAAAACGAGCTAATGATAGAAGGTACCTAGGTACTACCTAGGTACCATCCCATTTACAAATATGGAGTTACACAGTGTCCGTGTATAGGCTAGCTAGGTACAAGTTTAAGAAGCTGATGTCTAGGTAAATATGTGTACATCCTCCTAGGTACAAGTAACTAGCAGTAAGTGTGTTTAGTAGATATGAAGCTTTTTTTGAAGGATACACAAAACATATCGAATGGCAGGTTTTGAATAATCTGCAGATTTTAAATAATGTAAAAGTTCGATGGCTGGTTCGCGAACCATTATGCAGGTTTCAGCAAAAGTTTTAATTTGTTTTTCATATGCTGTTGGAAATCCTCCGTGTTGAAAGAGTAACTTCTTTACATCGGGCTGGATTGTATAAAACCTGCCAGCATGATGGTCTGTGTGATTTACCTAGAAATCAAGAAACACATAGGTAATTTAGGTTATGAGAGGTGCATGGTAAAATGTAAACATGTCAACAGGTAGATGAACAGAGTGGTGTTATAATTACTGGGTTTGTCTCAGATGTACGGAAATCAAGCGGTCGACTTCCTTCAAACTGTGTTCCAGTTGCTTGCGGTGGCGCTCCAGAATGCAGAAATCTCGGAATCAAAAACCTCGAAGATCTTACCGCCATTGTTAAAAGCATGAGGGGGTGTGTCTTCACTCTTCAGACACAACCACAACAGAACACAGAACAGATGATCGCAGCCGCGTGTGACGGTACCAGTCCCGTGTTCGTTTCTCGGTTGGTTTGGTGTAAATCCTTTCCAGCCTCCACTTCCAGGAACACAGCAGCCTGCAGTGGCTCCGTTTCTCAGTGTTTAATTAAAGTAAATAGTGCGAGGATCATGGAAAAAGTTAGTCAGGACTTTTGTAAGTTGCTGCCAAAATTGGTAAGTACCTACAGGCTACATTAATAAACATAAGTTATCGTAATCAAATTTTATCACTGCTTATTTACGCGCCTTTTTGTAGCACGGTAGGTTGTGAAGCTCTTGGTAATGTGGTATGGTGCGGTTTTGGGTTACCTACACCACCTACACAGTCTGATTAGTAGGCAGTCTGATTGGATTGGTACTTGGTACCTACTAGTCTGTAGGTACTAGTTTTGTATTTCATACCACATTGGTAGCATAGCATGTGTGGCACCTACCTATAGTACCAAACCAACATTTTCATAAAAAGTATATTCAAATTTTTTATAATTGTCATAAATTCCAAAATGTTATATTATAAATTATTTTATGTTTTTTAAAGATAAAAACATACAAAATAATTCTATAGGGAATTAGATCCAGGCTTAATTTGGGCGTAAGTCCGAGTAGGCTTACCCACCTTTTTTGGAGGGTAAGCCGGGCTTACGCACCTTTTTATATTAAATATAAAAAGGGCTTACTCTTGGGCTTACCCACCTTTTCTAATACAAATTAACCACTGATTAGATCTGATATCATATCATAAACAGTCGAAACATATTCTACATTGATCTAAAAATATTGAATTTCACTATTTATTTGCCCATATTTGCCATTTTACGATCAGTGAAGGGATGCACCAGAGAGGATAGAATACGCAATGAAGATATACAGGGTGCGAATTGATGGGGGGGATGGGGGGATTTTGCCCCTCTGGTTTTCACATCCCTGGCTCTGTTTCCCAATAAAGCATCCCGGGGGGGGGGGGGGGGGGGGGGATAGATTTTTCCCCCCTCTGTAAAATGGTTCACTTTTAATCTACAAAACAATAGATACTACTTACTTTTTTCTGAAATAAATCTAAAATTATGAAATTAAATTGTCACACAAACTGTCAAATTGCCTTTATTATCAAATAAGATGTATTTGATAAGATTTATTAGTTACAAGATTTATTTTGCTTGCCCACCACTTCTGATTTCCCTTTTAAATTAAAAGCAAATCCTCTTTCATAATGCCATTTGGTGTGATGTTTTTATCATGACAAATGGCAAAAATAGTGTACAAATCGCTTAGAAATGCACCAAATCCAATCTTGAAATTCAAAATTTCCCGGGGCTATGCGCCCCGAACCCGCATGGTACTGGGGGGCCCTTCCCCCAGATCCCCATTGTGTTCATGGGCAATCGTATTTTTCGCCTTTGCTATATTTCCCAACATACTCGGAATATTAATTTTTCCTATCCACCCTCTAAAAATGGAACAATTCACAACCTGAAGAAATAAGACAGGAACTTGGTATTCATTCCAAGCTCGACAAAATTGAAATGGAAGCAGCAATTGGAAAATTGGAAGCAGCATCTTGGTCGTATGCCACCTGCAAAAATTCCTCTGAAGCATTCTCCATTACCAGCCAGGAGGAAGAAGAGATTTAGAGGGCGGCCCAGAAAATGATGGTGACACAATATTTGGAACCGGAACAGGCATTTATGCCTTATCCAGGATATAAGAAGAAGAAGAAAAATACTATTTTCCCATCTTCTTTTCCACATTTCTCTACCATTTATTTCTCCAAACAAAATTTGATTTGAAAATTGGTGTATTTCTCTTAGGAGTTACATGCCCATCTGAATGGATCTCTAAGCAATGAAACTATGGATTATTTACATGAGAAACAACGCAGCAGTGGAGATGTTCTGCCATGGAGTCGATACCAAGCAGTTATTGACCATGGCGATGAGCGAACACTTGATGAGTATGTTTCATGCAGTTTTCCCTTGATCCAGTAATCAGTAATCCAATTGCATGCAATATTTGCTAAGCTATAATGTTAAACTTTTGCAAGAACCCAGTGGGCATCTGATAGAAGTTAAGAAAATTGATTGTACACTGGAAGCAAAAAAGTAGAAACCAACAGCTTACCTAACCAAAAGTTAAACTCGTTCAAATGAGAATCGAAAATGTAGGTGATGTAGTTTGGAGCATCCGCAGCATAGGTACCTAGGTAGTAGGCCTATTTAAATATATATATATATATATTTATAACCATTGAGCGAGCAATTCCAAACACTTTTTTAATTGCTTAAAATTTAAAAAAATCTTCTGATTAGGTAGTTGAAAATAAAAATGCTCATATATTAAGTTCAAATTTGGCATACATTATCTCATATTTTGCACATTTTCAAGCCAATCGGTTAAGTATTTACAGACTACCTACTTAACAGCAGACTTTACTTAGGTAATCAAAGCATACCTAATAAAAATATATGAAAGATACACCTAAAAGTTCTAAAAAGAGATTTTTGGAAAAGTAGACCCACCAAGTCACATGACACATGGATCTGTTATTCATTTCTTCCAGAACTAGAGTGTATAATATATATGGGAATTGGAAAGTTGCAAAGAAATCACATTGTGTCATATCGTGTATGGCTTGAGATGTTGCACATATCGGGTCTCGCTCATCAACGAGTTTCACTGACAAGTGTTTTCCTAGTAATATCAAATTCGTAATTTGCCAAAATTGTATTTCTTAAAAATATCTAAAAATTTTGGCTGTTGATTCAGCAAGCGAAGCAAGCATCTCCTTTTCACTCTTTGGCATGGGAGTCTGTTTATTTTGTGTGACCCGCGATACACAGGTTGCACGGTCAGCGGTTTGCAGACCAAAATTATTTCAAAATCCTCGATGGAATTTTTTTTTTAAATCATTTGATTGGTAAATCTGATCAAATTGAACAATTTCAAGGTCATCAAGACATTTGTTTTTAATTCTTGAACGTTTCAGACCAATCAGTGCTTAATTTGGGCGTAAGCCCGGGTAAGCCCGGCTTACCCACCTTTTTTGGAGGGTATGCCGGGCTTATGCACCTTTTTGTATAAATATTATCTTTAATATTAATAACACTGTTAAATAAAACAAATTTGGTCGCCCACTAAAAACTTATTTTTCAGGGAGATAAAAATTGGTTCAAATATTTTACAAAAAGCGCAGAAACGCACCAAATTCATCCCAGAAATTCAAAAAATTTCCGGGGCTGCGCGCCCCGGACCCGCGTTCTTCTGGGGGGCCCTCCCCCCAGACCCCCCATTGATTCCGTACGGTAATGCGTTTCCCATGACAATTGTGGGGTGGGCTTACCCCAAGATAGGTAGAATATATGGGTTACTCTAGAGATCTTGGGCTTACCCACCTTTTCTGATACAAATTAACCACTGAGACCAATTGATTAAAATGTAAAAAATTACTTCTGTTTGGCCTAAAATCAAAATTATAATAGGGCTATTGAAGTAATACCACGTGACTAAACATTTATAAAGCACGAAATTGGCCAATCTATTGCACATAAGAGGAAGATAATGAATTTTCCTCATTACGTAAGTGATCTACAACGCCTCCAATATTTTGGTCCCAGAAAGATTTTGACAAAATATTGCTGTCAACAACTCCAGCGACTGCAATTATTACTCTAGAGACTCTATTTCATATTTATGAATGAAAATGTACGCTTTTTAGTGTGAAAATAAAATAGTGTAATTTATCAACAAATATGTTATTTTCAAATATTGGATTTTAACGGCATTAAAAATCTTTTGCATATTCCCTATTATCCCAGAGTGTAAAATTGCTAAGTTGCAATGAAAATCAGGATAATGTATTACCTAGTCTTCGTTTTGTAGTTGTTTTGATTGAGTGGATTATGTTTGGTTGGAGATGTTGTACATATCAGTGCTCGCTCCTTAAGCGTTTAATACCTAGTAGGATGTGATTTTCAAAAATGTTAATTTCAGATGTTTTGAGCTATTCAATGTTGCTCACTCTTTGACAACAACTGTATCTGCTGTACGAAAAGCTACACAAGATGTTATTAAAGAATTTTCTGAAGATGGTGTAGTGTATCTGGAGCTGAGAAGTACACCGAGAGATGTTCCTGGAGGAATGACAAAGTTACAGTACATTCAAGCCATTGTCGAAGGAATCATGTATGCCGCGCATTTACTGACACATTTACTTCATCAATTATTTTTACAATAAATCTTTCATTCATTATTAATATTATTGATATTTTTTTGACAGGGAGTGCATTGGTTTAGATATCAATGTTAAATTGTTGATTTCAATAAATCGACGAGATGGAAAGGAAACAGCCATCGAAATGCTACAGTTGGCATTAGATGGTTTCAAGCGTTATCCTGGTACCATCGTAGGCGTTGACTTAAGTGGGAATCCAAATGAGGGAAATATTGATGACTTTCTACCATTGCTGAGTCAAGCAAGAAAACTGGGACTTAAAATTGCAATCCATGTTGCTGAAATCCCAAACCCACAAGAAATAAAGTCAATTCTGGAATTCAAGCCCGACCGTTTAGGACATGGCACATGCATACATCCACTTTGCGGTGGTTCGGAGGAGATTTGGAAGATGTTGCTCGAGTCACACATTCCAGTTGGTACGTTACTCTCGTTACTATCACGCTGCATGTGGTCTACTTCCGAGGCCGGTCATATTGTTTTTCCCGCCAATGGTCATTTTGGAGCGGTTTTAGAGGGAAATACGAAATATAAATTGCCATATTTAGCAAACGGCTATGAATATCGAAAAGCAAGAAAGACAAGACATGTATTGAACCTTTATCTACATTTTCATCGCTTACTAGGGATGTCGGCGGGTACCCGGGTACCCGGGCGGTTCCGGGTAATCAATTACTCGGGTAATAAATAATAATCACGGGTACCAAAAAAAAAAAAAATTTTTTTTTTTTTTTTTTTATAGTGTAGCTGAAATACATTTGTTTACGCACAGTTATCAGCTGCGTCTCAAGGGGAAACTCAACGACCTTGCTTGCTCTGGGGGGTGAGAGAGGAATGGGGAAGGAGAGGTGAAATCATGTGTCGGGAGTAGGAAGCATGGGAAAAATGCGTCTGTATTTTTTTTTCAATCACACTGTAGCACAGTGAAAAAGTTGAGTCCTGGGTAGAAAGGTGCACAAATTCGTGTTTTCTTATGATTGAAGTTGTTAGTTATCAAAGAATGTTATCATGTCCTGTCCTGTTTTCTCAAATTCTTTTCAAGGACAAGCACACAGATGGCCCTGAGAGAGGGTCATTTTCTCCTCTCACGCAGCTAAGTGCCACGTGTTTATTTTCCTAAACCCCTACCCCCTTACCTAGCCCCCTACCCTCCACCAAAAAAATTTTTTTTTCTTTTTTTCTTTTTTTTTTTTTTAGGGGGGGTTAGTTACCCGATTCTGACCCGAGTATTTATGACGGGTACCCGATTCCTGATTTTTGGACCCGCCGACATCCCTATCGCTTACTGTCATAACTTTGCTCCTACTATGTGGTCAGCATTAGCCGAGCACAAAAACGCTCTGTTTCTCGGCCGTCACTCACTCACACGGAGCGTTTTCGTGTTATGTCTTTCTTGCTTTTTCGATATTCATCACCGTTTGCCAAATATGGCAATTTATCTTTTTTATTTCGCTCCTTAAACCGATCCAAAGCGACCGTTGGCGGGTAAAAAAGTATGACTGCCCTTAAGTGTAGTATTACTACAATTGCAGCATACATGTAGTATGCTGCTTTCCCTATTATAAGAAAGAGTGGCATCAACTAACCGTTACTGAACATTTCTACCAACAGAATTGTGTTTGACATCCAACGTCAAGTCGAAAACTGTAAATTCGTATAAAAATCATCATTTTAAGTACCTTTTTGAATCAAACCATCCAATTACTCTTGCGGTGAGTATTTTTTTGAATGACAAATACTGATTCTATTAGATTTTATCAAAGATTAAAATTTTATAATGAATGAATTGCAGACCGATGACAAAGGAGTGTTTGCCACCTCTCTTTCTCAAGAATATTTCCATGCAGCATCAAATTTTTCGCTGTCAAGAGAGCAGCTGTGGACGTTGAGTGCTGCCAGCATTCCCTTTGCTTTTGCATCCGAAGAGGAATGTCAAATGCTGCAAGATTTATTTTTGGAGCAGAAGAATGCATTAATTAGCTAATTTAAGCTCTGTAAAAATCACCATTCTTGACATAAAATACTTTAAGTAAGTACTAAGTGCATAACTGTTCCTGTTCCTAACCTCTGTTCAAAATAGAAATAGGTAAAAATATGTACACTCCCCCAACAAAAGAAAAACAGTAAGATTCGAATAAAACGGTTTGCTGAAAAGATTTGTAATCATAGTAGTCTGTGGTAACTGGTAGGTAACTTGTTAGGTATCTAACTGAATTCATTGATAATAACAAGGATTGATAGTAGTCTAGGAACATGATCAGCAGCTCATCAGTTTCTTTCAATTAACTGTTTTTTCTTTTATTGAGCATACAATTTAAGAAAGACACCAGATTTATTTTATTTTTTAAATTTTAAATTTATTTGTGTGTTTCATATTAATACCAAGTCATCTGCCCTGATAGAGTACTGTAGAGGGTATTATCTACGCACCAACAACATTAATTACTAGGTACGCTTTGCTTACAATTGATGACATAACTGTCCCATGTTGCAAGTAACGGCAACCAATCAATCGAGCATTGTCGTTTGATCAATATACGTTCTGCTTGGAACACGTAACCATTGTGTCATCTGTATTGCAATACCCAAACTTAAAATTATTTAACAAAATATAAAATGCATATCAATAGTAGTAGTAGTAGTAGTAGTAGTAGTACAGTAAACCTATTAATAATACAAAAACAGTTAAATAAAAAAACTCTGTTCACATAGGGTTTGCAATCGCAATAAAAAAACAATAACAACAATTACAGAAAATACTGTTTGTAGGAAGAAACTGACTAAAATATGAGTTGAAAGATGATGAGCTCAATAACATGTTATGTATCACATTAATTGAAAAGAATATAAAATTATTGTTAGTCAATAAAGAATTATTTTTTAATCACTAATCACTTTTTCAATCAATTATTCAATCACAAAGAAGAAATGTCACTTGAAATTTCGATATGACTATTTTGGTACTGGTAGTACAACCTACAGAAAGGATCCAGGCAATGATTCTAATAATGCAGGTAATATACACCTCGTTTCACATAAAGTAGACCGTAATAAATCATTTGAGTCTTATTATTGTATTCATTTAGGTAAACGAAAATTACCTATGAAGAGAATATATCTAGTGTATCCTATGAGGCCATAACGACAGACTTAGCTCACAACAATCATGGCCATTTCAAGCAAGCAAATAAACAAACGTTGTCAATACATCAGAAATACAATGCCCAACACCTAGGTCAGTCGGTACTCGGCATACATGAAAAGAAAATGTTTGCTGCCTAATAAAAACTAATATGCAAATACAGTCCGTCCCACCCTAACGTGGCAGTAGAACGACATTGTTTTACTTTCACAACATTTAAAGTATGAAGAGGTATATTTCCAATATTGCATAGACGTAGATTCGTTGTTCGACTTGGATAGGAAGGACACTTTTAAATGCCGAAGAATTTCCTCGACATTTATGAATCTTCAAAATATTTAAAAAATATGAAATAAATATATTAGAGATGGGCCGATACCGATACCGATACTCGCGATACCACCGATACCATAGGTATCGGAGTATCGCGATACTTCAATTTTTTTGGCCATATTTGGCGATACTTTTGAACCAATACTTTTGAATTTTCCCGCGTTTCACAGTCACTGTTGGCTCCCCATTGGCTGTTGCTCAACAGCAACACCCATTGGCTTATGTACAATAATGAGCATCGACCAATCAGAGCGCCGCCTTGATCAAGGTTTCCTTCCTTCAGTTTCAACTTCTTTCAAGATGGCGTCTTGCATTATTTTGTTAGCTACAACTTATTTTTAATGTGATGTGTTCCAAACGGAATAAAAGTGGTGTCTGGAACCAATTTACTATAAAACATCATTTCAAATTGAATTTTGTTGTATAATGCATTTGTTTTGTTGAGTACAAAGTGAAAATGAGTACTTACTTTGGTGTACCTAACCCTGAAATCTGCAAACTGAAGATTGAATTTAGATTTGGTGCACATAATCTATAAAAATGAAGGTAACAAAAGTATCGGCGATAGTATCGGTATCGTAAATCAATAAGTAGGTATCGGTACAAGTATCGGTATCGGTGAAAATGTGGTATCGACCCATCTCTAAAATATATACGTAATATTAATATAATATAAATATTTTTATAATTGTATTGCTGAAATATTTTACTGCCACAATAGGGTGGGATTGACTAAATAGACAGTTATGCTTGGTAGGAGCAATGTACCTAGTGTAAATTAATATACACCTAAAGATTAAAGAGTTACAGCACTATGGATACTACAGGGAAATTAGAGATTTCTTTAGCACCAAAAATAATGAATTAGAAGAATTGAAGGAATATTCTGGAACATTCCAGGTAAAATCAATAATAAATAATAATAATCTTCTGAGTGGAAAAACAAAAAAGAGTATGAAGCCTATATTTTTTTCACTATTAAATTGGATGTGAACAATCTATGCACACTTCTTTAGCAAAACCTTCACGTAACAGTAAATGCCATCAATATGACTTAGGTAAATAATAATAATAGGCATCATATAGGTAGTTAATAAATCTTACTACCAGCTCCTTTGTATAAGATTTAAATCTCTTAATACAGTGGAGTACCGTATTAACTCGTGTATAAGACGCAATTATATGTCAATATTTTGATTCTGAAAACAGCCATGCGTCTTATACACGCATACCAAGCTTTTTTCCCAGTAAATCCAAGGTGGATGTTTGTAAACAGAGCTGTGGTAGACTGCCACATGTTGTCTATCTCTGCCTTTCCCTCTCACTCTGTCTGGACTACTCATACTGTGTCTAGACACAACACTATTAACATATTAAATGTGTGCAACAGAATGTTTTCTCTTGCATTTAGATCAGGAGACAAAATATATGTTTACGTCTGAAAAACATTACTCTGACAGACATAAAATAGACTAAACACTGTTTAATGGCGATCTTAATGGAAGGGGAGGAGGGAAGCTTGGTTTGTTTTGGAATGCAGAGGAAAGGCAGGTGCATGCCTCTTAGAGCAAGCAACAGCTGCTGGGAAGAGACTCCCCTCCCCCCTTTCTCAGAAGCAGGAAATTACTGTTTGTTTACAACAAGTTGGCAGTGATTTTCATTCAAATAGCTCAGTTAGCTGGAAAATCAACATTTAGATGGATATCATGTATACAAACACACAATGTTTTTCATCATTTTACTGCGTCTTATACACGCATGCTTAGTGTTTTCTTAAAATAGACTTCTCAAAACAAGGGTGCGTCTTATACACGAGTGCGTCTTATACACGAGTTAATACGGTAATAATACAATGTTGCCACACGGTGAAACGGAATAAGGTCTTTAACTTGTATAAAATACTGATTGGAACATCTACAAGATGAAAGTCTACTAGATTTGTACCTATATTTTAAAGCGTAATAAAATTTCAGTGTATTTTTTATTGAATGTACATAACTACACCATGTACAGAATGAGGTACCTATGTAACAACGATTTATTAAGAAGCCCTTACATTCAATTGCGTAGATCATGAAAGTAGGTGGTATTAGGCTGTTCATTATTGATATTGGGCCCATTTAAAATGCACATCATTGTAAAAGAGATGGTTGGTATAATGTAGGTTCACATACCTGGTATGTATGGTTACTGATTGGCTACAACCTACCTACCTACCTACTCCGTTTATACAGACGTTTATATTCTTAGCCGCAGAGTTATTTTAATTAGCAAATTGATAAAATAAAGTTAGAACATAAAAGTTTAATATTACCGTATCAATATTGTTTGAATCATGGAGAATAATGTTGGCGTCGCTTGAAGACGACTGTGAATATTGACCGCAACCGGCGCCATCTGCTGTGTTTGTGAAGTTTGTTGGGTGTGTGATGACCTTCGCGCTCCTTCAACCGGATCTCCCGCACCAATGTGTGGAAAGCGTCATCGACGAAGTGACGTAATGCTGCCGAAGTCTCGTAGAATGGACAACCAAACTGAGATGCCAGTGCACGACCTTCATCTTGAGATACCTATGGATAAGTGGAGAATTGAATTAGCCATCAATATTTAAGTATTAACAAGAACCACGGTTGTCAAATTTTTACTGTCTCATGCAGGTTTGCCAGTCACACATATTGGTAGAAATTTACAATTCTTGAAATACACTAACACGGTTTGAAGTATTTTTAAGACTTGACCTTCACGTTTTATTTGGAGATACATACGTCACCTTGAATATTGAGGTGTTAATATTCCTCATCTGCACTGTGCGACACTTGAAAAATCAAATTTACAACAGGGACCCGAACCGGAACCTAGAACCGGTATGAACCTTTATAATTTCGGAACCGGAACCAATATACTTTCTTCCCAAAGAACCGGAACCGGAACCCGAACCTTTATAATCAATTAGGTTCTTAAAGGTTATTTAAGGTTCCTTCTTTTAATAAAAAATCATGTATATCACTTGGATATAATATTATTATTTATTCACAAAGTTGTATAAAGTTTATTTTTGAAAAAATTTCCAAAATTAATTTTTTGTTGAAATTTTTAATTCTTGATAATTGAGCGAGCGTCACCACGGTACTCTTATGGCACTTTCTCTGTGTTTTTTTTTTTTTTTGTGGTCACACCCCAGGTCAAATTGATCAAGCAATCAATCTGAAATTTTGTACACATACTAACGTACTCTATGCGGTCCCTGGGATAGTTTTTGAACGGGATCCCATGATTGGTTCAAATTTTAAAAAAATTATCTTTCGATTGGTTTGTTTTATCAATTTGAAATTTTGACAAGTCATTACCACTAACATTTTACCCAATCATACGAAGTTTCAGCCAAATCCTCCCATTGGTTAAAATTTAAAAAAATCTTTCATATGATTTTTGAAATTTAAACTAGAACCGTATGACCGATCAAGTTAAAACTTTGCATGGTCATTGGGACCAACATTATCTGTATTTTTGAAAATTTTCAGACTTATCTGTGTTTAAATACAAAAGTTATTGACATTTTACTGACATTTTGCGTGTTATCTGTCAAATTTCTCGAAAATGTTGATCACGGCTACTTCGACTCTTTATAGTTCCAAGGTAGTTAGAGCAGAAACTTTCAAACGTATGAAACTGATATGACCGTTCAACAGATCGTCTAATATTGTGTAAGAACACACACTTATAAACATATGAGTGATCCCAGGTATATTTTTTTTAAACAGATCCTATGATTTTTGAATTTTAACAAGGAACATTTTTGTCATAAAGGTTCAATCGATCAACTTAAAACTTTGCATGGCTATTGGGACTAATACTTTAGGAATATTTTGAGATTTTTATACCTACAAGTCTGACGAATTTCAAGAATTATTGGCTTTTAATGATATTTTCGATACACATATTTTCGGTTCGAGGGGTTGCGCGTGTCCGTGCTCGCTCATCAACGCGTTATACAGAGCGTTTTCCTAGTAATTCTTTATTTGCAAACGCTGCTCGAGTTTTCAATTTTTGAATCTGACTACTGCGATGAAAACTGCATTGCCGACAATTTGAATATAATAGCTCAGGTAAAATGAATGTTTACGTTGTCTTATGGAGAAAATTGCAGCCACAATACTGTCTTCTCTGATATTTACTCTGCGCACCATCCTGTGAATTTTATACAAACACTGCCTACACCTGTGCTTGCATTCATAGGAAAATCCAAATCCAATAATTCCATTAAATTTGACATTGGTAATACTGAAGTTTTATAATATAGTTTGATGTAAAATTTGAGAACCGGAACCGGAACCCGGAACCTTTATGCAGGAACCGGAACCGAACCTTTAAAAATATTTGTTTCAGAACCGGAACCCGAACCTTTATAAAATAAAATTGAGGAACCGGAACCCGAACCTTTATTCATAAAGGTTCGGGTCCCTGATTTACAATATCCAAGATCAATTACTCAATATGAAATTAACTTTTATTTAATGTTTTTAAAGCCTCATTCTCAAAAGAATATCATTAGTTACGATTAGCCCTCACGTATTAGTGTCAATATCTGTGAGACCAAGGACAAATCTTATTGGTATGTTAAATCTACAATTTGCGAGAATGTTAAATTATCAAAATGGTTTTTATTGCAACCCCACACAACTTAAGGCAGGACAACCAAACTTTACAACCAATTACCAACAATTCTCAGAGGGGAAACTAGTTTTAAAACTTTTAAATCCTTATGCCCAGCACACACGAATAGACACATTCGATCGAATTGGATGCGTGGGTTTTAATGTTAAATTGTTCAAGGCCACACATGCGCAATGTGTATGGGCGTGAAATAAGTAATAACATTATAGAGAAGGGTTCTAAAATCCAAGGTCACATCCAATGTTCGAGGTGGATGTGTCGTATGTACTGGGCTTTACTGTCCACCTCTTTGGCTGCCATTAAGATATATTGTAATATCGTTTTTTAACCTATGATAAATGATGTTTTTATTTTTTGTTGACTCGGACCTTTGGGCGCCTTAATTCATGTTATTTATTAATTTATCGAAGTGTTTGTTTCTGTATTCTGTATTACACACTCTCTATGTGTAATATGTGTGACACTGATGTGTGGTAGCGGGGCACTTGTGCTACGGGGCTGGCTTTGCTCTATTCCCGCTACCAGCAAAACACTGTACTAAATAATAAATGTGACGCAATAATCAAAACTTTGGATAAGTGATGCTTAAAAATAAAAAATAGCCTTTAACCATCAATGAATAAATGTGTCCAAATTTCCACTGCATCCTGGAGTTTCCAATCTATTAATAGATTCATAACTAACTAATGCTATTCGACACTAAAAGTACCTAGAGAATGCGCTAATATCAGTAAGATTGTCACTCAAACGAGTATGCAGTCCCAGTGCGCGTGCGTACTCGTACATGCAAGTCACTTAACATGTCAATCGTAACGAGTTCAGTAAAAGTTATAGATATATCGCGAAATAACAGAAATTGATGCTCACATCAGTGTCAACAATCAAATACAAGTGGCATATTTCATTACAGCACACATTCATTCAAATTCTTGTGAAAACAAAATGTCTATTCACCAAAAGCAGCATTTGACAGATTGCAATTGTTTGAACGAGGCGTCAAGAAAAATGTGTTTTCAGAAGGTTGTGAGAAAAACAATAGCGTTAGTTACGAATCTATAAATAGATTGACAACTCAAGTGTGCAGTGGAAAGTCGGACACAAATTTCTTTATTGATTGGCTTTTTTAAATTTTTTAGCATCGCTTGTCCGACCTATTGAATATTGTTGCGTCTTGTGAGAGCTAATCGTAACTAACGCTATCGCAACTGTCAAATGGTGATTTTTGGAGAATAGTCATCTCGTTTTCACAAGAATTTGAATGAATGTGTGCTGTAATGAAATATTCCCATTGTATTTGATCGTTGACACTAAGGTAATCATCAATTCTGTTATTTTGCGATGTATTATTATAACTTTTACTGAACTCGTTATACGATTGACATACGATAAGTAGAGATACGGAAATTTCGCATTAACGAAATAGGCGACAAGAATTAAATGTTGTTTTAAGAAATATTTGAAATGTTTTCTTTATGTTTCATGGTGTTTGGGGGCGTTTAGAGTAGTGCTCTTTTTCGCGAATTAATGCGATATATGCCTTTTAATGCGAATTGTTACTGTTTAAGCGAAATAGGCGCGAAAAAGAAGAATTCACTGCTAAATGTATACTTTTTCCCTTTTTATTCCAATAACCAAACATTTATTTGTAATATTTCTCAGAAATTCATCTGAAAATATGTAAACAACAGCTGCTGAAGCAGGTTTTACCCCTCTGTTCCCCTTCCCCAGGAACCAACCCAGTCACCAAAGCAGATGTTCATTTCCCCTCCCCTACCTACCCCTCGCTACCCAGCCAGGTCACTGACCTTCAAGGACACTAGGACTTGCCTTCATCATTTCTGTCAAGTGTCTTGGTGCAATATAGATCGCAGCAAATCCATAACTATTCAGGAAAGAGCAACAAATATGCTTAATATATTAAGTGTAATCTTGTTCATGATTAATTGAATAGGTACTCATTAATTAATATTAGGGCATTAACCCCGAAAAAGAAACAGATTTTGATATTTTGCTAAATTAATGCTATTTTTAAAAGAATTAATGCGAATTAATGCTAAATTTCCAATAATTAATGCTATGAAAACCAATAATTAATGCTAAATTTCCGTATCTCTAACGATAAGTGACTTGCCTGCACGCGCTCTGTGCGCATGTGTGCAGTAATACTTGTAGGAGAGATGTTTTTTTACGCTAGGTGGTGTAATGCAACTTTTAGTGTCGAATTTCCAGATTTATTGAGGCAAGAATGCAGAGTACCTATACTTGATTCCGTCCATAAGATAAAACGGTCATACGGACTTGAGAAAAAGTGATGTTGAGCATGTTGAGCTTTCCATGCAAATTTACGTTGGTTAGGCCCCAATTCCCTATTCCCGTAACACTGGAGAAGTTGTTTGAATGGAGGGTTTACAGAATATTCTTCCACCACTGTACTAACTAGGTAGTTACTTGACAGCTACTACTGCCTACTACTTGACTACTCCAGATAAAGTTAGCAGTAGGATTTATCAGTTCTCTGTCATTACAAAGTTATTTTTGTTTTTGATTTTTGTTAAAATTTGCTTAAGGCCAAAGATAATCTTACTGTTAGTTACCTAATGTAGGTACTATGTACTTGTAAAATACTCTGTGTAACGAGTTGACAAGCGTGTTGTACCTATGCGAATTGGTATGCGTTTGCACAGTGTTCGAATTGGGAAATGTGTTATGGGGGGATGGTGTATTGTGGGTAAAACGATACAGTCAGTTAAGGGGAGGGGGGGGGGGGGGACTTGGATCCCAAGTTTTCACCGCTGGGCGTCTTTTGGATTTTTGGATTTTGGAGGCTGCAAGATAATGTAATTGCACGGTGGAAATGGTAAAAGTAAATAATTACCAATTGTACCATGCCAATTTGTTACAAGTTCAAAGTTCAATATAGTTAATAATTATTTATTGTATTGTAGTTTTAACAATGAATTTTAAATTGTCATATTTGTTAATTGTAAGCTGCCATATGATCCTTGGCGCCAACACACGTAGAAGTCAATTATGTTTAATGGGGGGATGGTTTTGTCCCTAAATTCATTATGGGGGGATGGTCATGCCCATAAATTCGTTATGGGGGGATGCCATCCCCCCGCATCCCCCCCCCAATTCGAACACTGCGTTTGCAAGATTCTGGTCTACAGACCTTCATAAAGAGCTGAAATGAAATGTGTCTGCTGTACAGCAGTGATAAAATATTTGTAATTTCCTCCAAGAAATTTGCAAATATTTCCAACACACATAAAATATCTGTTAAATGTCAATAAGTTTTAAAGATAACTACATCCATCTAAAAATTTTCACAAATACCTAAATGTTGGTCCGAAATCACAGGATTTCGTTCAAATACTGTAGGTACACGATACTTACCACCGCTCATAAAATTAGTGTGTACCTACAAAATTTCAGATCGATTGAGCGGTTTGACCTAAGGCACTGCAGGTAATAAAACAAATACACACACAGAAAATGCCATAAGAGTACCGTGGTGACGCTTGGTATGCTCGCTTTATTACCTTTCTTTGGTGTTGCAGATCGAATTTGTTCCCTATAAGAACTAATGGTATATCTTCAGTAGCTCGAACTCTATTGATTAACTTGCGATATTCCACAGCTTCTTGAAAACTGTGTCTGTCGGTAACTGAGTAGCAAATCATGAAGCCTTCTCCACATCGCATATATTGGTCCCGCATAGCTGTGAATTCCACTTGTCCTGCTGTGTCCAAGATGTCAAGCTGGGATGCTTCGCCATCGATGACGGCCTGTTGCTGATATGCATCCTCTAAACAAACAACAGCAGGCACATAAGTAGGTAGTAATAACATGTTGTAATATTAATAAAATGATAGTATTACAATAGTATGTACCTATGGTTGGATCATGGTAATCTGGAAATCTGTGCTTGACGAATTGTAGGGTCAAAGCAGACTTGCCAACACCACCATCCCCTAAGACAACTATTTTGTAAACTCTTAATCCTCCACGTGTGGTTTGACTAGGAATAGGGCACGGAGGTCCTCCACGTCTGTCGCCTTCGTTACCACCCATTCGAGGACTTTTTGAACACGCTTTTCGACCAGGTGTACAAGGAATACTCCCAGACCCAGATGGGCCTGCTAGGTCCGCCGCCAGTGCAAAAATGATTTTGACCTCAATTAAGACCTCGCTATTGTAGTTTAGTTACTATTACAAATGTTTACCCTAGACCATAATATAGGCTATGGCCTAGGGCTAGAAGTTACAATCAAAATATTACTCTCAAATGACACTGTATACTTAGCAACAAGTACACAAATTTCTGTAGGTACTCCTCCTTGCTTTTCTCGAGAGACTGAACTCAACGACGGTCAGCAGACTGCATCGCAATTGTGTAACTTTTGTTGAATCGATCGACAATTCTTATGAGAGATTGGCATTAACTCAAGCTTGCTCTCGATCGACTATGGTGTGACTATGTTATTCTCCCATAAGTGTTGTCGATCGGTTGCAGACAAAAGTTACATGATCAGTGTGCAGTTCCCCACCCAAATAGACCACCCCATTCCAAGCAACCAACATAACAGACCACAACTGTAAAGTACATAACACTAGTGACTTACAAATAGGATAAATATGGAGCATGTGAATATAAAGTAGTAATATTTAAAGAGATATTATTCAATGCAATTTCGAAACAATCATAGAGCTTGCTCATGAAAATTAATCTATTTTGAAATTGGATTGTTTATGTTGGTTTGTCTGTATTTCAAAGCTGTCAAAGTCAGCTGTGAGTGTGCTGTTGTGACTCGTGAATCGAAAGTAACCTCTCAACTCAAGATTTACACATTTAATACTTATACGTTTCCATTTTTACTATTGATTATTATTTTGTAGATATGATTATTTTAAACTTGTTATGATTGCACTCGTAGGTATCTATATACTCATATCAATAAGTGTTCTTTAACAAGTGAAAATGTCATTAGTAGCGTATGGCGCTTCAGGTAGCAGTGATGAGAGCGAAGATGATTGTGAAACAAATACTATACTACAGCAAACTCAAACTGAGGTCAAGAAAGACATAGATACTGGGACTCCCCAAACCACCAAGTTTCGGACTTCTCCTCTGCAAACATTTGAAGATTCAGCTTCGGACTCCGACGACGATATCCTTGAATCTCGGTCCGCCTCATCATCAATTTTTATGACACTTCCTGAACCAAAAATGAATCAATTAAGTAAATACAAAATGCCTAAGGAAATATCAAATTCAGATTTGTTTGCAACACTGCCTGTGCCAAAAGCAAGCGGCAAACAGAACTCGAGTACTAGCGTTAAGGAAACAGTAAAAATAATGGTGCCTCCTCTGCTACCACTGCCCAAGAAAAATGATGACGAACCACCGAAGAAAAAGGACAAACCTGCTTCAAAAGAGTCAGGGTTGTTTTCATTACTTCCTGCTCCTCGAAATGTCACTGTAAAAGAAACTAAGCGGTCATTCGTGCCACATGTTTTAACAAAGAAGACATTTACGCCACCCCTGAAGGCATTACCTGTACTTCCACTACCGAAAGTGCAGAAGCCAAACACAGAATCATTGAAGCTTATATCTTACGGCGACTCAGGAGATGACTCTGATGAAGAAAGTGACGACTTCTTTTCCCTGCAGTCCGACAACAATCCATCCGAGACATTGCCGTCCTTCATTTCTTACGAAGACATTCCATCCAGTAGTAGTAAAGAAGAGCCCGAAGTTGAAGAGAATATTATTCATGACAAACCACTCTCGTTTGTGTCAGGATTTCAACCATCACCGTGGTCCACTAGCCAGACGCAGCCTGGTCCCTCCTGGCAATCTCATTCAGATCAGACTGATGACGTACACGGAGGTTCAGTGGAGGAAGATTACTTGTCTGTAGTTGAAGATGACCTTCAACTTGATGATGAGGCGGTGAGTACATTTCATATACAATCATTTTATTATATCTACTAATCAGTAGTAGGTACTAGCAGGTTTGTTGGTAGTGATTAATTAATGATTTGTGGGCATTCGGTAAAACGTCAAATTTTCAAATTTTGTGAAAATTTAGTTTATTTGCAATTAGTTGATTTATAGTCTGGGAAAAAACGCTAACTTCCAACAAATGTTTAAAAAATCAATTCAAATTTTCTAGGGTTTGAATTTCATTTAATTTGACAAGTTGAAATAGACAGTTTTTTCTCTTTTACGATGGCATAATCAGCTTTTTGCAAACTAAGCACTAGAAAGTACAAACTGAAGTGACACATGTGGGACTGGCACACTCTCTTGAGTCTTGACTACTCTTATTCGACAAGCAAGACAACTGATCAAAACAGGCTGTGTAATATTACCTGCTGTGAACATAAATGTGCATATGTGCATAAAGGACGGCACGCTTCAGGGGGGAGGGGGGGGGGGGAGGGGAGGGTCTGGAGCCAGTAGGATGTGCTTGTTTTGATACAGATATTTTCAATCATTTTAAATTTCAGTTGATATGTCGGGACCGGAAATTTCGCTAAAACCGATAAATTCTGATACATTTTACAGTAAAAAACCTAGATTTGTAACGTCCTTTTAGGGGGGGGGGGGGTCTCGAAAAGTGACACAGGTGTGAGGGGGGATTGGTCAAAATATCAAATTTTTAGCGTGACGTCCTTCATGCACAGCCCCCCGTTATAAATATTCTAAATCAAAATGATGTCAACCGATTAGGTACATAATACGATTTGCCTCTTCAAATCGATGCCAAATCAATCGAAACTCAATATTTTGTTTGACATCAATGTCTAGGTCCCAAACCCTAAAATTTTTAGTTTGTACTCCAAAAGTAAAAAAATAACACCCTTGAGCTTATCCTGATGCATTTGTTTTAGTTGGAGCGATTGTGTGGTAGACGAGCTAAGAAACAGAAAACGCCGGTGGAAGTAATCAATGTGAGTGGTGCTGAGATAATGCCAGATCCAAAAGAATGGCTCATCAAACAGCTCAGCCAAGAGCAGCCCAAGCGACGAAGTCATAGCCACAAGAAGAACGATGGACCAACCTCACAGCAGAGACGCAAGCATCAAATAACGTACCTTGCATTTCAGGCGAAAGAAAATGAACTCGAACTTAAAAATCAGTGGTCTCAAAATAGAGTATCTCGAAAACAAACACAGTCTAAATATGGGTTTTGAAACCATATTAGTGTCGATGTTAAAAAATTATGTAACGTAATTTGTAGACCAATAAACTAAAACCACATAAAGTATGATGAATGATGATAGTATTGATACCTTATGCAATCTTTTATAAGCCCACAGTACACATGACACATCCACCTCAAACATTGGATGTGACCTTGAATTTTAGAACCCATCTATAATGTTATAACTCACATATTGCGAATGTGTGGCCTCGAACAATATAACATTAAAATCCGCGCATCCATTTCGATCGAATGTGTCGTGTCTACTTGGCATTAATGGAGGTGTCAAATTTGACCCGAGGATTACACAAATCCAATATTACCTCTATGCTGTGTAGGTACTCAGTTCTACAAAAAGCCAAGGAATTGGGTCAGCCAATACTCATGGGGTCATGGCTTGAGATAACTTTGTCATACCTAAGTACAGAATTCTGGTGCCTACCAAATTCGGCCAAAAGTGCATCATGATTGAAAATGCTAACGTCCAGAAATATTGTCACTGTGTGGATGCTCTCTTGATTGTTCTAAGCAACTGTTTTATTAACGTTGTTTAAGTTGCACTAGATTTGAAAATTTTGCAGATCACTGATCAGTTTTTACGTTAGTACATACCTAGGTACAAAAATCTACTATCTACCTATATAAATCTACCTATCTACTTTTCATGTCCTTTAGCCAAAATTCTAAAATGTATTTATAGGTCTGGTAAGGTATTCAGTTTCAAATCTTCAATTTTAAAATATGAATTTTTTTATGCAATGGTATCATGGTGCTTACTGTTTTCTCTAAATCAAACATGAAAGTAAAATATGCAGGCTCATGTTCAAAATATTGTCATAATAGATTTACTTGAAATTGTTTCGAGCTCCAAGTTTTTTTACATGACACACAGCACGGTGCGAATTGAAAACTATTATAGCAAATAGTTTTAGGCACATAAAGTGGATTTGCATTGGCTCGACCCAAATAGAAAACTAGATAACAAGGTGATTCTGATTGGTTGGTTGGTACAAACAATTTGAAAAGCCACTTGATGTGAATACTATGTATAGTGTACAGATTGGTTTGTAAAAATCTGATTTTAATTTGAAAAAACAACTCATGAATGTAAAGACAAGTTAGGTAGTAAAAATCAATCATAAGATGCAATTACATGACTCAATTATTTAATGTTAAAGTATTTGATATCTTCTCTCTCAATTTGCGGCTTAACTCGTCAAACTCTTGTTTAGCTTTAGCCAATTTATCTTGAGCTAGAGTCAGGTTCGGAGGAAGATCATAATATTGTTTCATCTCCGTGTTGAGGCCACTAATTTGTTCTTCCTTCAACTTAATGTCTTCATTGATTTTCACCAGAGAGTTGTACAGACCCGTGTCCCTTATACCTGCTTTAGTTAAATCATTTATGGCACTCGTTAATTTTTGCACATACTCCTGTTCTTTTATATTGTAGAATTCTATACGTTTATATTTTTCGTCGGTTGTTTCTTTCAAATCTTCAGTTTCTTTGTTTGCAATAGTTAATTCTGTCTTCATCTTATCATTGAGCTTCTGCAACCTGGCATTTGTACCCCTCATTTTTACAATCTTTCTTTTTGTTTTCATTTCGTCTGCAGCTTGGAGACGGTGTTCAAAATCTCTGCTCAATCGGCAAGAGTTCAAGTCATTATTTAATACATCCAATGATTTTTGGAGGATACTCTGCATACTCTTAGGCATATTTACAGGCATGAGATGCAGCTGACCCAGAGTACTAAACGATTCCATGTCTAAAAGGTGATAAAAGAGAAATGTAAGTAGTTTGTCAAATAAAAAAATAAAATAAACTATAGGTATCTTGCAATTATGCAATATGTACCTATAGGAGAATAGGGATGAATACCTAAACAATGGGTTAAAGATGCTTGGTAAAAATATTGACTAAATAGTAAATATATAACTTGAATGGCGCTGGCGCTGATAACCTCACTGTTGAGCCACCACAAATCATAATCTATCTTATTATTCTTTGTGTGTTTTCTGGTATCTATGTATTTAGACTAGGAAAACGCTCTGTGTAACGCGTTGATGAGCGAGCACGGATACGCGCAACACCTCGAACCGAAATTATGTCAATCAAAAATGTCTTTAAAAGCCAAAAATTCTTGAATTTCGTCACAGACTTGTATAAAAATTTCCAAAATTTCCTTAAATATTTCCCAATAACCATGCAACAGTAAACACCCAGAGAAACGCGTTGATGCGCGAGCACCGAAATGTAGACCAAACAATCCACAAGCAAAGTTACCTGTCTTGCCCGGATGTAAAAGGGTAGCTGCGACTCCCGCAGGGTAGGTTCAACACAATGACACAGACCGGAGGAACAATTACCCGAGGCTACGAATACGACATTGAAAAGAATGATCTGTCTAAGTAGCAAATATAGCACAAGTCAGTGTTACAAGTCACAAGTCACAACATGTGTTCAAAATTTGAACCAATCAATGGATTTCAAAAAAATTAGGGTCTGCAATGCCCAGAGATGGTCCAAACATGTGTGCAAAAGTTCAGCTCGATCGGAGAAAAACTGTGACCTGTATACGAGCAGGAACAGAAAAACACACAAAAAAAACAGAGGTCCGTGCCAAAAGGAGACGCTCGCTCAATATAATTTGTATCTAGAACACTGTAGATTAAAAACTAGGTTTTCCAGATAATGTGTATTGTGTACACAGCTGTAAGGTCATGTTATTGTCATGACCATACTTATGATTTGCAAAAAACTGGATTTTTGAGCGATCAACTCCATTCTGCACTTTTTGACACTTTCTGTTTTTTGTGTGTTTCTTTGGCCCGACCCCACAGTTCACAATTTTTTTACGATCGAGCTGAAATTTTGAACACATACTAATATCATTCTAACTTAATTGTGTATAGTTTTTGAGAGCTGCCCTCTGATTGGTTCAAAAATAAAAATATCTCCCGATTGGTCTAAAATCAAAATGTTGCGATTAATTTAAAATTTTGCTTGGACATTAAGACCATTTAAGACTACCATTTTCTCTTATTTTACAATTTTTCAAGCCAATCGGTTATTGACATTTAAATAGAATGTCAGAAGAGATTTAGGTAATCTGATTTTCTTTATGGATCAAGTACCTACCTGGTTCCCAAGGGCGGAATTTCGCCGCCTTGTGGGAGAATATTCGCAAAATGGCTTACTTTGACCAATCACAAGCCAGAAAACCAGCGGCGAAAACGCCGCCAAGAAAGTTGATTCTACTCCTACTTTTGCGGGACGAAATTCGCACCGGAAGCTGGTAGTTTTCTCAAGATTACCGCCAGGTTCGTGGTGTTATAGTTTCCGTTTTTCAGTCGACTTTCGATATCGATATTCGATATAAATTTTTTTTTTTTTTTTTTTAACTCCTTTATTAATAACAAGAAAATAAACAAGTACATAATTCCACAAAGCTACATGTAGCTCATCTGTGGAGATGATTCACACAAATAAAAACAGTAACAATAGAACGCATTTACGGAGTTTCAAACAAATGTACAAAGAAAAAGGAAAATACACACATTATAGTAATCAAAAAAAGGCAATTCATATTAAAAAAAAAATAGCAAATAACAATAATTAAATCGGGTTTCAATATTAGAAGTGGGTGAATTCTTTACATGTAACAATTTTACCAAATTACACAATCATAATTAAATCATACAAAATTAAAACTAATCAGTAGACATAGTCGAGAAAAGCCATGATTTCAGAGACACTTTAAGTTTAGAAAAGGATTCATGAGATCTTTGATTATCAGGAAGTAAGTTGAAAGTAATTGGTACAATATAATCAAGTCTACGTTTGCCATTCTTGTTGCACCAAGGAGGAATATAATACTTTTGAAGCAATGCTAAGCGAGTATTAACTGGATGATTTTGTAATTTTTTGTGTTCATCACTGAAATAATACTTTAAAATTAAACGATACTTATAAAGTAATTGCACAGGTAAAAAATTACATTCTAAATAATATCTGGAAATATTATAATCTAAATTGAATTTTAGGTGATGAGGAACAATTGTACTAATAATTTTATCTTGCAAAGCGACAATCCTGTGGACGAAATAATCGGAAGCATTTCCCCAAGCTAACAACCCATATAACAAGTGTGATTCAACAAGTGCGGAATACACTAAACGTAATAATTTAAAAGGCAAAACAAATTGCAGGCGATAAATGGAGAACGCGCAAGATCTAATTTTACTACAAACCTTTTCGATATGGGGTCTCCAGGTAAAAAATCTATCCACAGTTAACCCAAGATCTGTTGGGTCTGTTGGGTTAATCCAATCTGTTGTCTGCTGTCAGGTACTGGTAGTGACGTGTGTTGTCAAGTTTATATTTGTTTAATAATAAAATATGTACTAGTCATGGAATATGATCTAGAATATTTTATTGAAGTGGTCTAGGATAATCCTTGTCTTTACGATTTTAAGATATCAATCTCGATAGATCGACTTATTTCAGCGCTGCCTAATTGGCTGCTAGGTACACAAACTAGACGGAGAAATATTCGCACTTGGAAATGGGTTACTTCCGCGGAACAAATCCGCCGCGATATTTTTCCCACAACGCGTCGAAATTCTGCTGTTGGGAACCTTACTTCAGAGTTTAGATGGCTATTCTCAGTTTTAATGAAGATCAGGTAATTTTATTTTGATCAAGTGGATCATATTTCAATTCACAATAGATATTATGTTATCTGTGCGTTACGATATTCCGGTTGGAGATGTTGCGCGTTTCGGTGCTCGCTCATCAATGCGTTACACAGAGCGTTTTCCTAGTAAAGTTCATTATCAATTTCATTCAACTAATCCGAGTTCAAAACCTAGAAGCTAGATCTGTAGTTACCTACCTACACATGGATTTTTTTAAAAAAAATTGATATTCCACTGTAGGAATAAAAACTATTGTTGTTTTGCTCGCTATATAGGTAGGTACACTCCCCCAAATAATAAACGGTACTTGGTACAAAACGTATTGGCTGCTGGGCCGGTTCCTTGACAATCAATCCTTGTTATTATCAATGAAATCAGAGCTCACCTAAAAGAGTTCTAAAGATAATGCATTAGCACTGACTTCATGGGATGATGCCATCAAACCTTAATCAGTCAATTCATTTTCTTTCCAGTACCGTTTATTATTTGGGGGAGTGTACAGTCAGGGAAACTTGATGGTTCATACTCTGCCTCTCTCTGACCCATAACATAAACATGTTTTTATATGGAGCAGAGAGAGACAGAGTATGAACCATCTAGTTTCCTTGACTATACCTACCGAGAAATAAAATGCAACAAAAAATAAAAAAAATGAACATCCTTGCTCTGGGCTCTATTGATTTAACACAGTCTGACATGCTGAATGTGGTAGGAAGCCTGGGAATTAGGTACGCATTTTGAACAAAATGTATAAAGTGCATTACTTACAGGCAGCAGAATATTCATTTTCAATGCACTCTAATAACTCCATGATTTCGTCAGCATCAGAATCTGCCACTGTGTTCCTCTTCGCCAGCTCATTCAATGTCACACATATGTGGCTATGAAGTGGGTAAGTAAATTCAGATGATGCATCCAGCCATTCTTTGGGAAACTGAAAGAAACAAATAACTTTTCCATGTAAATGCAACAAATCTTGCCTAAAGACTGATATCATTCTCGATTACAGTAGCGTTCTAGAGAGTTCAATATCTGCTACGGGCTTAGCGGGTGAAGCCAAGGAGCTTGATGCTGCTCAGCCGGCAGGTAAAAGTTATTTCAACGAGAAGAAATTAAATGAAAGGTGTGAATGTGATTGTTTGCTTGATTGCATGCAAACACGTTCTAGGCACTACTAAGCAAAACCGTGCTGTGAATACAGTTAGTTGCTTTTTGTTAATTAATTATTTTTGATGCCTGCATTGTTTCAAGTAGGGTATCCGGTGGGGTTCTTGCTCTATTGGTTGTTACTTGTGTTGGCCCTAAAAGGGCCGTTTGTTGGCAGCGACGTTTCGAGGCACTGCTGTCCTCATCCTCAGGCTGGCTGGATGGTGCCCGAGGCTCTAGCGACGTCATCGGAAGTGATCTATGGTCCAGTAGCAGTGAATTATTCAGTTAATTATATCAGTTGGCTATGTAAACAAACGCAGGGTGAATAGTTGACCGATACTTGGGCATAGATAACCGCCGATGACGTCACTAGAGCCTCGGGATATAATTGCATCTGCTATGCGAAATTGCTGCTAAATTACGTTATAAGCGTACCTAGTAGAATTGACCTTCCTTGGGCTAGGTAGGTATACCTAGGTTAGGTAGGTACTACCTACCTAGCTCCTAGGTAGGTAGTACCTAAAAGTCTGGTGAGAATGAGTCTCCTAACCTAGAAGCGTGCATAGAATTTACGCTGTTGCTTCAATGAATGTATTAGAATAATGCGTTAACTTACTTCGTCTATTGCTTCATTTTCGTGAAACTCGGCCTTTATTGAAGGCATTTTACTTACAGCGTTGATTCGGTGTTATTAAATCACAAAATTCTTGAAATTGAAATGCTTTTAGATCTCCGTTCAAAGTGGTTCAAATACGTAATTCATTTCCAAGGTCATGCATTGGACCAATCGAAACGCAATTACAGCCTTCTAAAGTTCAGAATAGCTGTTGCGCAGGCGCACTAGCAGTATTGTCAAATTTCAGTTGCGATTTTCATTCCAATCCAGCCAGTGTTCCTCTTCCTGCCGTGCCGTTCATACTGTACTTTCTCTGATATTTTAGCATCTGTTTTGAGAGTAAGTCCTTTTAAACTTAAAACATTGACTGTTTCTAATTTGATACAATCGGGCAGATATATGTTTGAGTAGCGAGACATATTACCTATTTATGTCTGCTTGACCTTATTTTCTGGTCTCTTTGAATAATGTTCTTCATGACATTGCTAAGTTGTTGCATGCTGTCATGGCGCCAAGTGACACTGAACAGCCATGAAATTTGTTCAATATTACAGTCCTAATTAATGTAACCTGCGTGAGCACCACACCACACATCAAAATATATTTGACTTTTAAACCTACTTACATCAGATTTTTTTGATTTGGCTGAACTAAGTTAACTAATAGTACCTACCTAGGTAGGCTACTACCTAGTAGGTAAGTAGGTAGTAAGTAGGTATTAGGTATAGGTAGGTAGTACCTACCTACCTACCTAGGTAACCTCCTGGAAGGTTATTCTAACTTTCCTTGTCTCGTTTCACTTGATACGGGCTCACCCGAGCCAAGCTCCACTAGTGAGACAGAGAATGTAATAGAGAAGGGAGCGGAAACCCGGTAGGTAGGTACTGGCATCTAGCCTACTCCTGACGAAAGATATCAAGGGGTCCAACGGCTTAACGTCCCCTCCGAAGGACTGTGTAACTTAGCATGGCCTCCACAAGCCTCACCGTAGAAAGGCTGATAGGTAAGGTAACAGGTGGAGGGAGGTCAACACACTAAACCCAAACACCCCAGTGTCTGGCTCCAATGGCAGCAACTAGCAAGGCAGAGTTGAATAGTCATCCATCCTACCAGAGACCGCGCTCAATGTTGCTTAACCTCGGTGATCTGAAGAGAACCATGGTATCCAATACAACAGCCGACTCGATTTCTGTTCTCTGTGTTTTCTGTGTGTTTGTTTCTGTTTTTGCAACAGATCGATTGATAACCATGCCATACACAGTTTCTGAGATAATTTGAGTTTTCTCCCCCATGTTATCTTATGGCAGCCAAGTAAAATCGTGTCATTTTTAAGCTAAAATGGAGTTCTAATCTTTTTGTATCGTTAGATTTTAACAAAAAACTTTTTTTCTGGTAGGTATACATATGGACATACTATCAGGAAAAAAATTGAAAACAATACCAATGTGTGCTATTTTAAAGTTATTAACCAAATTCGAAATGATTTCCCTATACCTCCCATGTTAAGTGGCGCGATCACTCGATATGTCTTTTGAGAATGATCAAAACCTTAGCATGGGAGGTATAGGAAATCATTTCGAATTTAGTTAATAACTTTTAAAATAGCACACGTTGGTATTGTTTTCAATCTTTTTCCTGATAGTATGTCCATATGTCTACCAGAAAAAAGTTTTTTGTTAAAATCTAACGATACGAAAAGATTAGAACTCCATTTTAGCTTAAAAATGACACCATTTTACTTGGCTGCCATAAGATAACATGGGGGAGAAAACTCAAATAATCTCAGAAACTAGACACGAGAAGTGTTTAATTTTTTCAGGGATTGTGTATGGCATGGTTATCAATAAGTACACACAAAATTATGAAGATCTGAGACTATGATATCGATCGATCCAGCCACTTTAAGACTAGGGATGTTCCATGGAAATTATTCCGTGGAAAAATTTCTGACTGAAGGAAAAATATGAAAATTTCCCAGACTTGATGCCGTGGAAGTTTTCGGAACCATCGGGTGAGTGGTGCCGGTTTGTTCCGATGAAGTGCTGGTGGCCCTGATTCGCGACGTTTGAAGTTCGACAATGGAAGTCGCCCACAATTGAACTGCAGTCGCCGCCAGAAGATGGAAGTAGTAAAGCTTCCGAAACGTCGCGAACGGCCCTTATCAGGGCCACCAGCACTTTCATCGGAACAAACCGTCACCACTGCCTTACCAGACTTAACGCTATTTTTCCAAAAAAAGTGGAAATAATGTAAATTGCTTACATAAATTGTAGTTGTAATTAAAATGAAGTTTTCAAAATGAAATGCACTCTGTTTTGACATCTGGAAGAAGTGACAAACTCTGGTCAATGAAGCGTTTCCGTGTGTATTACAATGAATTGCAAATTACGTTGCAATTGGCAACATTACTGAACGAATTCTACTTGCATGTATTGAAAGATGCAAGATGTGATAAATAAAATACTTGGTGGACTGTAACTCGAACCTCCTCTCATTTGCCGGGTGAGGGCTCCAACACTTAGGCTACCCAGCCAGCTACATTCCGATACACACGGTGTTGAAACAATTCTCGGTCGGTATGACTTTTCAGTGTTAACATTGGCGCAATAAACTCAATGCTCAAAGTCAAACCACATGATACATTTTACTTATCATAGGTAGTTACCTAGTGCCTACATAAATAGGGTGTCCATATTTAGAATTTGGAAAATCGGGACAGTTTTGGGTTACAATGGGGGGTCGTCTGGGGGGAGGGCCACCAAGCAACACGCGCAGGCCCAGGAAAATTTTGAATTTCAAGAATGAAATAGTCATTTCTATGAGTTTTGGACTAGAATTTTCGGCGATTTCGATCACCTAAAATTGCTAGTTCACATTTATTTCCATTCTCAAAAATTTGCTTTATGGAAGGACATTGCAAAGTCGCCCAAATCGGTGATCGGTGACAACAAAAAATTTGTCGCGATAAGGTAGGGTCAAGTTGCCCAAATTGCGCCAAGTCGCCCAATATGGCAACCCTGATGTCCATGACGGTCAAAGCAAATTGGACAAAGTCAGCTGGCTCAGGCTGTCAGTCAAGTGGACAGTGGCTGTCGAGACTCGATAAGGCTGAGAACAAACTTTCGCCGCGCGGCAAAATATGAATTTACGAAAACACGGTAACGTGTCAAAAATTGCTAGAAAACGGGACTGTCCCGGAAAAATCGGGACGAATGGACACCCTCCTACATAAAACATCTGAAAACTTGGCTCTATGTGATATTTAAATGTGACATGTTTTCAGTTATCAGCAATGACAGAACAAGAAGTAAGTCTGTCTACTGGGGAGCATGAAGATGAGGATGCCGACGTCGGGGGAAATCAAGAGAACGAGGCTACAAATCAGGTAGGTTGGAGATAAATAAGTGTGTAGATAGGTACCTATTTGTGTGTCCCAGCAGCACAATGTCTTGATGGGGAGGGTTGGAGGGGGGGGGGGGGGGGTGTTTAGGAGGTTTCTTCGAGAGTTTGTTCAAAACAGAAAACTGGACCTTAATCTTAGAAACTTATAAATTTATTAACCTTAGATTTAGTTGAACATTCTGTAAACTTTTAATCGACTTTCATCTTTCATACCTACTTATATTATATCATTATTATATCATAAATTAATATATATTATTTTATTATCATACTTATATCATTTTATTATTATTATTATTGTTTAATTAAATACAAATATACATGTGGGATTAGGAAGAGTGGGAATAGAGCAAAGCCCAAATAAAGCCCGCGAAGCCCCGAATAGAATTTCATTAAATTCTATTTTATTTTATTGTGAACACCTCGGGGCTCTTGCGCATTCATGTTTTGTTCACATAAAGAACTGTTTGTTTTTTGTTTTGTAGAAGTCTACAAGAGAGATTGAAAAAGTCGAGGAGGAAAAGCTGAAATCCAAGTTTCCGATGGGAATCCGTCCAGGCCACTCGGCGTTTTTGCAAAACAGACTACAAAAGGGATCGGTGAGTCTAATGTCGATAATGAGCCTTGATGTTTTAAATGTGTAGAGTGAGAGAATGAGTATGTACCTACCTAAGTACGCTGGGACCTATATTTAGATCATTTGTGTATTGTATGAGTGAGAGGGTAGGTAACTGAAAGTATGTACTATAATATTACTAGGCGTGTTAAGAAAGTAAAAATAAAATAGTAAATTACGAAACTTGTAATAAAACAAGTGAAATTATTTTGTTACGGTTAGCAGCACAATTGAAATAGCTATTTTGCCCAGCTCCTGCTACGATGTAAAGGTACACCCGCCGTCACATGAATTGCTTGAAAATGTCTAGGTAGTACCAAGTCATTTTGCAAAACTTGATATCCAGACGAAAATACGGGCATGTGGGGTTGGAGGGTAATAAGAACCAGCTAACCACCTTATAGGTAGTACCTAATAATTATTTCTGCATTTATCAAGGTATTGATAGCTCCAACTAGCAGTTTACCGTCAATTTTTCTGACCGCGGGTGTAAATACTTAAATATCATTAAACACCATAGGTATACATACAAAAATTGTCTTTACACTTTATTTATGTGACTGTACTCGAAGTCTTTTATTTTTTTTTATTTTCAGCAAAAGTACTTTGACTCTGGTGATTATCAGATGGCAAAGCAAAAGTCGGGTGGAAAAACTCGCCTAGCTCAATCCGGATTGACAGGAGACGCGATGCCCAACATCTTTCCCACAGGAGAGAAGATTCCGACCAAGGAGAGCGTCCCAATTCGAAAGACTTCTATCATCCAGCCAACCAAGTTTACACCTAACCAATAGCAAAATAGAAGCCAGAAGTGTGAAGGATTCTGCTCTGCAGACAATGTTCTGCGCTCAGCTTGTGAGGTATTTATTTAAAGATCTGGTTATCTCAGGCAGGAACAGGAAGTATTGAGAAAACATCTGTACATACAAGTGCCCGAAATGCTAATTACTTTGTCAATAAAATTGTTAATGAAGTTGATCAATGATGGGTTGAGTGGAGACATTTGAAATGCAAAAGATTTCATATTATTTCATTGTTACACCAAGTTGATTGTTGCCGACAGAACATTTCTAAGGCAAATTTTAATGTTAGGTGTTCTCAATTTTTTTCTTTGTCAACCCCTCATTGTTTGATTTTTTTCTGTGTACTATTAAATGTTGAACTTCTTTGTACTGTTAATGTGTAAGTTGGTAGTATAGTTAAGGTTACAACTTACAACTAGCTGTCAATTGTATCCTTGACTTAACGTGGCGCGATCACTCAATATAGCACATTTTTATTTATTTTTGAATTTTCCATTTCAAAAATCTTTTTACGGCATTTCAACCATATTCAAGTATAAAATACTCATTTAATGCCCTGTAGTTTGAAACTCCCGCCCAATAATGAGTTTTCAATTTTATGTATTTTGAGAATGAACAAACTTTAACATGGGAGGTATAGGAAAATCGTTTCGAATTTGGTTAATAACTTTAAAAATAGCACACGTTGGTATTGTTTTCAATTTTTTTCTTAATAGTATGTCCGTATGTCTACCAGAAAAAAAGTTTTTTGTTAAAATCTAACGGTACAAAAAAATTAGAACTCCATTTTAGCTTATAATGACACGATTTTACTTGGCCGCCATAAGATAACATGGGGGATAAAATTCAAATTATCTCAGAAACTAGACACGAGAAGTGTTTAATTTTTTCAGGGATTATGTATGGCATGGTTATCAATAAGTACACAAAAATTTATGAAGATCTGAAACTATGCCTCGAGTGATCGCGCCACCTTAAGTAGGTACTAGTTGTTCAAGGAATTTGTAATTCCAATGACATTAATCTTGAGTCTACACAGTCATCTAAAGTATTGACGCTCATTTTGAAACTGAACTAGGCTGGGTTTTGCCGGGTTCTCTCTTGACCTGGTCGAAGAGAGTACACCTGGTAGTACCTGGCCTCGAGTCTTAACTACTACTAACCTGTTGTTTTAGCAGCAATTGTGGGAATACTTTTTAATTTTTGTATAGGTATACCAACTAAATCAATAAACTTTGTTAGTCAAGTAGAAGAGGGAAACATTTTTATAATTAAATAGAAGTAAAGTTCAGTAGCATGCAATACAACTTATGTAATAATTTAGGATATTGTAGTATATGATTATTCAATAATTACTTATTATGTATTAATTATGAAAACTACAAAGTTTGATGCCAACCAAACACAAGATAATTATTATAATTAGGTAATTAGTCGCTCATAATAAATACATATTCGTACCACCAGCAACTAATACAAATGTGTACATTTTACTTGTGCAAGCATTTGTACTGCCAACCTAGATACACATCTCATCTATTTCCTTAAATAATGAAATAATTTTCAAATAAGTATTTGTTGTGGGAAATAAGGGATTATGTACCTATTTTGCAAGGTTCCCTTCTAAGGTTAGCTGTCACGAAGGGAGGTTCACATATCCTTGAAACCATAATCTTTATTCTTTGTAGAGCGATTCAATCACATCTGCATACATGCTCAATACCACTTTTCTTCTGACCTTCAAAGTGGGACCTGAGGGAAAATTATTATTTGTTTCAATCATCTCAAATCTGCAATCATCCATAATCAGAATCACTGCTCAGTGATCATTGTTTATGTTACTTACTACGAATATGGCAACTCGTTCTTTTTAAAGATATATCGGTGAAGATTCAGTTCACCAAAACAAAATTTGATAAATAAATTCCATTGTTTGCTTTCGACTTGCTTTTGCAAAATGAGTGCCCTTTTCTTTGACGAAGGTACCTAACCTAGCCATTTCACAGAGGCCATTTCACAATGGAAATTGTGAGGTCACAGCTGACCAAAATCTAACTGGGGGACAGATGCTTTCAAGAAGTAAGTAATCAATTGAAAAATTACCTGTCTCCCAGCAAATTAAACAAGATTGAGGTATGTTACCTAGCAACTAGGGTGATACACCTACCCTCTAGCAAAGTATAGTAACCTATTAGATTGCCTAAAACGTTAGCTGACTAATATTTTACAAACATTCATAAATTTTTCTCAAGAATTACTGTTTTTACAAACCACTTACCCAGTTCTCCGGTCTTTATAGAGAAATCATGGGGAAGTATGGCAAACTTCTGCACTCGAGATGGTCGGGAAATTGATTGTTCATTGGCCCGTTCTATTCCGGCCTGAATTGCATTGTACACCTTCTCATCTCTCGTAGTGATTATCTCTGTAATGGTAGTTGATTCACTTCCTTTTCTCTGGCACCAGTTCTTGGCCACAACGCTGAGCTCGTCCGTTGGGTCACCGGTTTGGTCATTAACTTCAGTCTTTAGTGTTAGTAGAACTGTGATATACTTTCTCTTATCTCCAACGACGATTGCATAATGGATGCATTTTAGTTCTTTGATGATGTTGTCTTCAATGAGGAGAGGAGCAACGTTTTCTCCTCCGGCTGTAATGATCAGTTCCTTCTTTCTTCCTGTAATGTGGACGAATCCTTGGCTGTCCACGAAGCCGAGATCACCAGAACAAAACCAACCATCTTTTGTAAATGATTCTTCTGTTGTTGGTAGATCGTTTAAGTAACCCATACAAATGTTTCGGCCTTTCAGCAGTATCTGGAAGTGGAGCATTTTGTTTGTTAAGGTGATACTAGCGCTCGGCCGTTTTAGAAAATTGAGAAAAAAATTGTTTCATAAGTGAGTGTAACTTTTACAGGATGTTCACATGATTAGTCTGATTGTATATTATTAGCACTTTTTAATTTTTGCTTATGCATCGTTAATTAGGCGCCGGTTATTCAACAAAACCGCGCAAATCTATGAAATTTCCGATACGATCGGAGACCAAACCCGTTAACCAATTGATCTCAAATGTTAATAATAATTAGATGAAATGAAAGACAAACTTAGGGTTATCACTTGGCACATTTTTGAAATTTAATTTTATACAACTACCAGGGAGACTTCAAGAAAATTGCTAATTTTTCTCCAAAAATCCACTAATCATTATTAATTAACAAAACAAAAAATTAAAAATGTACCAAGGGATAACACTAAGTTTGTCTTTTATCTAATCACGATTAAAATTTCATAAAATTTGGTCTACCCATTTCATCTCCAATCGAATCGCAAAAAGTGTCTACAAAAAGCAGCAAAATCGCTCGTGCTTGAAGCACCTTAAGGGTCGTTCACAAAGTTTAGTTTTGCATTATTTTTAAATCAATCACATGTCCTCAGCGTGTGGCTTTTATATTCTCAGCACCAGATTAACTTCATTGAGGATATTTAAAAACGCCTGGCAGAAATGACAGCAAATCACGCATGACTCCGTCGTGTCAGTGTCCCGAATTATGACATATTTTTGTATTTTTTTCTCTTTACTTTCTGTTGACTATGGTCTTCTACACATTATATTCCAAAAGTGCAGATTACAGGCTCGAGGCAGTGCAATATTCGTGCTGCGGCAATGTGAACATTTCTGAGTAAGCGGCAATAGTCTAGAGATGTGAAGCGGTAATATTACCAGCAATGTTGGTATGTAATTTTTGAGGAAAAAATATGTAAAGCGAAGCATGAAAGGGTTTATATTTTTTATCGCTTTATTAGAGGAATAGATAACGTTGAAAAAACTCGAATACATGTTGCACTTGTAGCAGTGTTTTTATAATACCTACTGAAGACAATTTTAGAATTCTGACTTGCAGTTTCTTGAATGGATGGTGTACTAAAATTGATTCATTGAGATTAGTCCTACTAGCTTCTACAAGGGTAATATTAATTATATAATAATCGACATTGTGAGTTACCTCGCCGTGATTGTTGGTATCTGGTTTGTCAATCTTTGTAAAGCATCCAGGAAGTGTTCTTCCTATGCTGTCTATTCTGAATGAATTGCGCAAATTCATAATGTGGCACCCTGTTGTCTCGGACATTCCAAACCCCTGGGAATAATAAGTGTTGTGAATCATGTTTTTTTTTAAATTCGTATTTAATACTAGAAGACAACAGATATATTTTACCTCAACTACTCGAATGTCAAAACTCCAGCATTTTCTTTTTACTTCTAACGAGAGAGGAGCTGCTCCAGTATACATCAGAGAACAATTCTCCAGTCCAGCTGCCTTTTTGATGTGAGAGAACACCACTTTACTGGCCAATTTGTATTGGATTGAGGAATGTTCTTTTTTTCTGGAAGTAATTAGGAGTGAGTGAAAATAACATTTTTACCTACTCACTTATCACTAGTTATTAGTTAATAATGAAATGACTAATCAGTGTAAGGTATCTTCGTACACGGGCATATGTTTTATTATCACTGTTGATTTACACAGGATGAGGCAATTATTTTTTGAATTTTAATGCTGTTTTTCAACTGGTTAAACAAAACTTGAGGAAACTTAACTTGATGTGGAAATTTGCATTAAGCACCATATCCATCCATCCATTCAAGACATTTGAGACTGGCTTTATGTAGACAACTTACCCATTCATAATATCCATATGATGTTTGAGTCCAACGTGTCTTGCCCATTTAACGATTGCTCTCTGAAGTTTTGATCCTCCGATTGTTTGTGAAACTATTTTTTCGCTCAGCTTCTCCCATACCCGGGGAACTCCAAGAAATATGGTTGGCTTTGCATGGCGCAATGATTCAATGAGAGTACCCTGACACACACCAGAGATATGTTTGGCTCAAAAATATTGTCAAATAGTACATCAAATTATTATTCAACAATAAGTAAGATTTAGATAAGGTTGCTCTGTAGGTATCTTACTTTTAAAGCATTTTTATCGGCAAAGAACACTCTTGCTCCACTGGCAACAGGAAGATATATGTCGACTGCCTGAAACATGTATACCTCAACTCAACTGTTTAGTTTCATTGATAACTATGAGTCGCTAGTTAATTACGTAGCGATTAGTCTTTCAAGATCACGACTCGAGTTTGAACTTGCGTTGCACTGATTCCTCCAGTGGCGGCCGGTCAATAGGGGCACATGGTGCACTGCCCCTCCAAAAATGTCACCCTTAAAAGCAATTTCAAGTATTTAAACATTTTAATTTTATATATCTAATTTATATTTTCATATATTATACCATGTATTCAGTATTTATAGCGGGGATGTTTCAACCTATTTTGTTACGCGAGTTAATTTCTGACGGCCCCATACTTGCTTCGAGGGCAGCTTTTACGTGTGCCCGCGGTAATCTAGCATACTAGGAGCTTTAAATTCCGGATTATATAGTCTCTCTTTTCCACGCGACTTGACTGAAACACTCGGGCACGCAAGGTCGTTGAAGATCATCTGCCGGCCAGCCGACCGTTTTCAGCTCGAGTAGTAGCGTTGATGCTGAGTTGTAGCATTACTCATTCGCGGCAATGAAAGAGCGGCGAATGGATTTCATTTACAAATAATATATACGAGTGTCATGTAAGCTACTTTATATTATTGATTGTTGATTGTGCCCCCCCACAATTTTAGGTCACGAGCCGCCACTGGATTCCTCTAAGATTACTCTAGAGTACCTTTCATGACAGCAAACATTTTGACACAGTTGTTTAAATACATAAATGCTATTCTGATGTCTGCAAGTTAGATTTAGTCAAAAAGATGGTTAGTTTTACTTTTGTGTAGTGGTGTGTGGGTATGACTTTGAATAAAAATAAAAAACTTGACAACTTGTGTGCAGTGTTCATTAAATTGACATTGACTAAGGCCGGGTAGGACCAAAATTGGATTAAGTTAACTATCGATAGTTAGTGGAAGTTAGTGAATCCCATTGGCTGTGGAATTTGCGCCAACTGGATTCATTGGTTAACTGCTCACTAACTATCGATAGTTAGCTAATCCAAAGTTGGTCCTACCCGGCCTAACTAAAGTAAGTTGCTAGTTCTCCCACTAAGCATTTTATTTCAATGGCAGTTAAGCCAGCCTGAAAGTCCGTTCAGAAGTCAGTGGGATTGCCACTCCAGACGTTCTCCCCCAGTTTACCATGGACATTGAGTGATGATTTCAGAAATTTTCACAAGAGGGGGTCAACCAAATTTTAGGGACTTATGAAAAACGGTAATACTTATAAGCATGACTCGATGAAAATAAACTACAATGTACACTCGACAAATCATAAAACGGTACTTGAAAGAAATGGATTGTCTGAAAAAAATGTGATGGCATCATCCCATGAAGTCTGTGCTAACTCATCATCTAACTCTAGTAGTTAGTTGAGCTCTGATTTCATTGATAATAACAAGGATTAATTTCCATGAACCTGACCAGCAGCCAATCTGTTTCGTTTAAATACTGTTTTATGATTTGTTGGGTGTACAAACATTTCCACACTCATAAAATACACGAAAACAATGAAGGGACTGCTCCCCTCTCTGGCCTTATGCGGGTTTGTGGCGCATCCCCGAAAATGTGGAATTTCTGGATTGGATCTACAGGATTTTAAGCGTTTCTGTAGTTCTTCGCAGTAATATTACTTAATTTGTTGATAAACGAAACATGATCAATGCAAAACACCGTTATTTCGGATTTTTTCTCTATAATTTCGATAGAAGGGAAAAATAGGGAAAATGGGAAAAGGGAAAAACGTTATATTTTATAATTTAACTTCATTTTAAAACTCTCTGAGGGGGGCCCAAGAGGTATGATGGGTATGATGCCTGGAATCATCACTGACCATGGACTTTCTAACATTGATAGAAGGACCATGCAGTGTATTAGGCTTTTACATTGCTTTGATGTAACACATTGCACATTTTGGGGAAAGTTTAAAGTTCTATTGATTCTCAGTGATACACTGTGGAGATTCATTTTGGTTTACATTTCTCTTTATCACACTTTCTGTGCTCTTTTCTTTCTGTTCAACCCGTTGAATAGGCAAAAGGCAATAAGTAGTGCGTTACATATAAGCAAGCTTATAATGCACTGGCTTATAGGACCTTTTCAATCGGTCCACCTTTAATGATTGCTTTTTCAATTTGATGTGCTATTGATCAAAGATATTATAAATTTACATACCTGTGCTGCCACGTGGCTTAACGGCAAGTAACTGACTATTACTTCTTGTCCAGGTAAAAGTCCAACATACAGTTTTGCATTTCTGCCGGTCCATGTCACGTTATCGTGGCTTAACATGACAGCTTTAGGTTCTCCAGAAGTTCCAGACTGAAAATCATTTCAATATTGTTTATTATTAAATTGAACTTTTTATGAACTTGAACTTTTTTTTTAACTTTTTATGCTATCTAAATAATACGTGGTCAACACTTTTGGGCTGCTACTCTTAAGTAGGTATAGGGTTGCCAACTTTACAAGAATCGAATTTCGGACATCGTAGCATAAAGTATTGTAATTTGTAACTTTAAAATTCTTTGACTCTTAGTAAAAAAGGTCACAAATACGGTATTTTGGGGAAAACACGTATCCGAACGAAATACAATCGCAGCAAGGCAGTGGTGACGGCTTGTTCCGATGTATACAATCAATACAATCCCATACGAAATCAATTGTGGGTCTGGGGGGAGGGCCCCAAAGTATAATATTGGAAAGTGAATTTCCATTCACTGTCATGCATTCCATGAATCATCCACTTTCCACTTCATCCACTTTCTTCATCCTTCATTTTCATGCATTCTGGACTATATTCTTCTGCTATTTCATATTTTTATTCATTGAATATTGCATTATACATAGTGTAAGTTTCATAACTTCTTTAATTCCGGACATTTGGTTACGCTGTGCATTATGCATTTATGCTGTCCTACTTAAGTAGGGGAGAGTTTGGTACCCGCGGAGGGCAGGATCCGTCGGACAGGCTGAATTTCAAGTATTTGGCACAATGTGGACACAACATACGTAAATTCTCACCCTGCATATGCTGCCTCAAAGTCTGCTATTATCCACTCTGGTGAATTAAGTCCCTATACACAAACGCCTTCATTATGTTGCACCCACATTGTGACAAATACTTCAAATTTGACCTGTCCGGTGGTACCTTCGAACATATATAATTGGGTAGAGTTAGCACGACGGGAAAAACTTGAGGCAAACATCTCGGCTGGGTTTATTATTAGTATTTATCAACATAAATAACTACCTACATTCCTAGAAACATTATATATCTATTGTCTAATAATAATGAATATTGAACACAACATTTGATTTGAGTTGAAAAGTTACACTGACGAGATATTGTAATTTTTAGCTCTGGCTATACACAAGTCACGTGATATTTCCTCCCCTCAATCACTGCAGTGCTTATGGACGTCACGTGACAGGTGTGTCGATATGTTTGCCTCAACTCGCACAGTGGCAGGATAGGTCAATGCTTTCTCTACCCAACTATTAATGCTCGAAGGGTGGTACCTACAGTCCGCGGGGACAAAACTCTCCCCTACTACACGATCTACATGATCATACAAATCTAGCCGCTGTTCCAGCTAAAGAAACCCCGAGGACGTGAAATGTTATCTAGACTCACCGTGAAAACAAGCTTGCAGCATTCATTCGATGAAATTGATGTCAATATGTGGTCCAGGTCTTTATTTGATTGCTCTTGGCCAATTTTCAGCAGCTGTTCCCACTATGTAGCATAAAAAAACATTTGTACCTATATTTTGTAAGCATCTGCGTTTTCATCCAAAAGTTATTTTTATAAAAATTTGTATCTACTTAAACAATATACTAGGTACACACACGGTCACAGAAATTGCTTGCAAAATTCTAAGTCGTTTTCACAACTTGATTAACTAGACGAAAATACGGCGGTCAAGGCAGATTTCGAGCATGTGGGGTTGTAGGGTTTGATTAGTGATTACCATTCAACCACCTCATACATAATAATTATTTCTCCATTCAACAAATATTGACTGTAATTCGATCTCCAACTTGCTGTTTACAGTCAATTTTTCTAACCGCAGGTGTACCTATTTCTAAAAAATAATTTTAAAAAATTTAAAAATTTATAATTTTTTTTAAATTAAAAAAAAATAAAAATAAAGTAAAGTAAAAAGTGATTATGACTTATGAGTGATCTGGAATTTCTAGATGGCTCTTTTAATTTTTTGAATCATCCATGCTGTGTATTTCTCTGTTTTTTAATTTTTTGTCATTTAAACTAAATTGTACTTTTTGCCTTGAAAAAGAGATCACCACGGACCTCGAAACGTCGGCACAAATAAAGTTGTTTCGTACACGATAATGACCCATTTCATTTCAATAATATATTATGAATCGTGAAAATAATCTAAAAACATGCATAAATATATATTGTATAGTAATGCTGTATAGTATAGTATAAATTGCTTCATAAGCAAGTTAAATAAGTTTATAATGAGATATAAATTTTACGTAATTTTACGTAATTATTAAAGGTAAAATTAAAATTGGCCTTATACAGTCTGACACTCCAGTATGGACACTGATTACAGATTATAAATTTATAATAGGTAAATTTCAATTCAAGTAAAACATTAATTTATTATAATCATTATTCTATAATCATATTAGTTTAATTTATAATTAAAAATACGATTCTACTTTTCCTTACAATACTAGCCCAAATAATAGCCGTCTGGGTTACGAGTCATAATTGTCGGTAGGTACGTACACTTAGGACATCAGGTTCTGTTGGTATACCTTCATATTGAACAATCACTTTGAGATACTTCAGTCTATCTTTGATTGTCAGGATTTTGTTTAGGTATTCTGGATCTTGTACAACAATTATATTTGCTCTGCTTAAATTGGCACAATGTAAACATACTTCAGGGCTGTTTGTAGTGTATATCCCAACACCGAAACCTCTGAAAATTACAATCGCACAGTAACTCGCTTAGGAGGTGAGGGCATGTTTTCCTCCCCCATGTATGGGGGAGGAAAACCAAAATAGACCTCCACCATTTTTGATATTTTACTATCTCATCATTACAGACTAGATGTGTTTTAATTTAAGTGACATGTTACATGTTGCATAAATGTCCCTGAATTTGAAATAGTTAATAAAAATCCATCTTCTTAAAAGTGATGGATTTCAAAGAGCAATTAATAGACCACAAAGGAAAGTAGACTAGTCTGCGTATTTGCAACCTCAAGGTCGACCGAGTGACATCTCTACGCGCGAACCATTCCCGGACGCTGTCTCTCGTTATATTACGAGGTTCTGTTTTGAAAATATATCAGTTGTTCATTGGATAGTACATGCAATTAGCAATTATTTGAGTGTAAATGTAACACCAAAACATTAATCCTATGCATTGTAAATTTATTGCAAAATGAATTTAAATCTGCACTGCGATTGTATAACTTTGCTCGACAAACGATCGACAACTCTTATGGGAGAATAACATTGACACGTCATAGTCGATCGATTACAAAGTCAAGTCAATGCTAATCTCTTTTAAGAGTTATTGATCGTTTGTCGAGCAAACAGTGTTGAATCCAGGCATACCTCGGGGGGGGGCACTGCCCCCCCCGAGGTATGCATGTGCCCCCCCCGGCACAAATACCTATTCAAAATACTTTCAAAATAATATGTGAAAAAAACACGTAAAAATAGACGGATCATGTCTAAAACCTTCCAAAACGGTTAAAATTGAGTTAAAATTCAAAAAAATTTCCGGGGCGCATAGCCCCGGACATGTATATCCTGATAAGTTCAATAAATTTACCTATTCTTAAATCTCTTAGAACATTTTTTGGATATTTTGCAATTTATAATTCCCCAAAATAGCTATACATGTGATTCAAAATTGTACCTAAACGAATGACCTTGATCAAAAATTTTCTCGGGGGCTGTGCCCCCCAAACCCCCTGTTTTCCACTGTGACTTTTCAAAATATATTACGTATAATAATTTCTTTGTGCTTTGTACAACTACAAGCATATTCATAAATTAACTCTACCCCCCCCCCCCCCCCCCCCCCCCCCCCCCCGAAACACCAACATCCAAAAGGTACCCCAAAAATATGCCACCCCCAACTATTCAAGTGCCCCTCCCGAGAAAAATGTCTGGATTCAACACTGCGAGCAAAGTTATACGATCGCAGTGCTGTTACCTACTAAGAACATGGAGAGGAGCGGCGGTCGACACACGGAATCCGACTGAGCCAGTGCGGACTTCTTAGTTACCTACTTGTGGGCGTGGCGAGCGCTAATCATTTTCGTTGCGGTCTATTATTATTCTACAACTTTTTCGCTTCAAGTCTTCAACGAGATGGCCACAAATTCCAAAAACAACAGTAAGGGTACCATAAAACGACTGAAATAAGCTTTTTAATAAGCTTTTTTATAAGCTTTTACTTTCACTGACTTTTCCAAAAAAAAACATATTCAAGGCCACTGAAACATTTTTCTGTCACTGCAGCAAATTTTGTATTTCTCACCCTGCATATGCTGCCCCAAGGTCCGCTATTATCCATTCCGGTGAATTAAGTCCCAATATGCAAACAGAATGGTATCTTTCCAAACCAAGCTTTATGAAAGCTTTGGCACAAATTCTTACTAATTCTTCATACTCCATAAAATTAATATGTTTGAATTGGCCTTTTGGATCCATGTAAGATAGTGCCACATTATTTGGAAATCTTGTAGCCGTTAGGTGGAGAAATCCTGGCACTGATATTGAAGGCCAATCTGTGGGTCCCTTTGTTCTGGCAAGTTTAACGCTGCCATCGGGCTTCTCCGTGTATTGATTGAGTGAAGGAACAAGTTGATCGGGACCTAAAGAAAAGGATCTAGTAGTCGATGGCATGCTTCTAAAAATTAAATAAGGGATGATTTTTAGCAGGCACCAGAACAAAAATTCTACTCATCACGAGTCGGTTGCACTTGGAGCTAAAAATGTTTTTACATACAAACGTTAACGGTTTCAAAACGTTCATTCTCAAGAATTTACCCCCAGACAGCTTAGTGTACCTATACCATCATACTAATGCTATTCAATTTATTTGCTATTTTATTTATGTAGGTATTCTACTGACAATTTGTTGCTTTAGAATATGAATTTGGATTCTGCGAAGTTACAATCACAAAATAGATTCGTGGTCATCAGTGAAGATGGTACCTACCAAAAATGTTTCGACTGACCGAGTACAGAATTACATTGAAAAATTGATCAAATGATTTCAACTTTACCATACAATAGATGCGGTTGCCTGTATGAAAAATAAGTGCCCATTATGGTTCGTGGCTTCCAATGCATTCTGAACAAATTCTTCCAATTGAGACAACTTGCTCGGTGATACATGTGAAATGAAAATCCAACGCTAATTTCTTTTTTAATATAAAACTTCACATTCTACATCGCGAGCATTGACATTACGAGAATACGAAGCTAGCTGGTGAATCAAAATATTTGTTTAGTTTGCAGGCAAGTCGGATTAAGGTGGCTTAGGTCAGGGTCCTTAAATAAAAGTCAATAGGCACTAAACTTGCAACATTAGAGAATTTAATTTTTAAATATCAAAATGGTACAATCACTTTAACTTTAACTTCCAATACAATAAGTAATAACAACAGTAACAGTGTAAACAGCGCAAAATTGTACAACCGTACAATTTATGATTTTGCAATATACCACCTATTTAATACCATAATAATTATTGTAGAATTATGGGTATCTATACATAATGTAGTCTCATCATAGGTTTTATAACAATAGTCTCATAGTATTATATATTACTAAACTAACATATTCGGCTAGTCTCTCCAACACATTCAAATCATTTGCATATTATTTGTATGCCTTAATTGTTTCATAGTAATACCACATTACAGGGAAACTGGCTTTAATAACATTAAGAAGTGCCATTTTAAAAGACACCAAATATATTTTTGAAGTACATGCACTTCCATAAATGCTTGTTGTTGGAAACCAATCTATAATTGGGTGGGTGTATAACATATTATATAAATAATGGAAACAGCAATAGGCACTGTGGCAATAAATCTGGAGTACCCTGATTAAGTATGGATGGAGTTATTCATAAAATGAGTTGATTAGGTCTGCGTGTTTTGATATTACAACATTTCTCTTGAGCTTCATCGTTGGCCCTGAAACAGAAAATGCCAATAATTTTTTGAGTTCCTGTAATTTTTGCATGTAATTTTATATATTATTTTACTCACCCAACTCTCCAGATGCAATTGAGAAGTCTTGTGTTAGGAAGGCAAATTTTTGAACTTTCTGAGCATTGGAGATGGACTTGAGATTTGCTCGATCGATGCCTGCCTGAACAGCTGCATACACTTTCTCATCCTTCTTGCCAACTACATCACTAACTGTACTTGCAAGAGATCCAATGCTTCGACACCAACTTTTGGTTGTTGCCTCCAGTTCGTCCAATGGTTCTCCCGTCTCCGCGTTCATCTCGGACTTGAGAGTCAGCAAAACGCTGAGGAATTTTCGATGATCGCCAATAAGTACTGCATTACTAATGCATGGTAATTCCTCAATAATCTGGTGCTCGATGATAACTGGGGCAACGTTTTCACCACCTGCAGTTATTATCAGCTCCTTGATTCGTCCAGTGATGTATACAAATCCTTCAGCGTCTATGTAACCCACATCGCCCGAGTGGAACCAACCATCTTCGTCAAATGCTTCGTTCGTTTTGTCAACGTCGTTCATGTAACCCATGAATATGTTTCGGCTTTTCAACATAATCTGTTGTAAGAATAAAGTTTGTTGTAGATTATGTGTTCAACTTAAATGAGAAATTTTGAGGTGAATACTACTGCTTCTTGGCTACAAAATCATTGTGAATTAAAGAATATCTTAGTCCATGAATCCAGTTAAAAGTAGAAGAACCAGCCGTCAACTTACCTCGCCATGTTTGTTGGAGTCAGGGTTTTTAATCTTTGTGAAGCATCCTGGAACAGTTCTCCCAATGCTCTCCAGCTGGAATGCACTATTGATGCTGATGGTGTGACAGCCCGACGTCTCGGACATTCCAAAGCCCTGTACCCAAAATTCATGCTAAATGTCTGCATAAAAAATTAAATCGTTTGTAGATTTTCAGTACGTTACTGTTCAATATAGGTTGTCGCGTTTCAATTCAACAAAACAAAAAGATCTCGTCTGCCAATTGATATTCAACGTTAATTTCAGATTTAGTTTTTTGGAACTTCAGGTATTGTTACCTCCTCTTAAAGATGAAATGTCTACCAACACTTAATTATCTTCCAGCTTGATCTCACCAAATAACCGATCTACTTTGTTAAATACTTTGATACATTTGAAGTTAATATCACCATCCCAACTGCAGTCTAGCCCACACCTATATATATTTTATGAAATCAATTTAAATTTTGAAAGATATTTAATCGATGATCATCATATCCCATTCACAACATAGATAATGAGTGGAAGGCAACGCTATAGTAACAAATCGTATTTAAGAAGATTACCTCCAATACAGTCAAATCCAGGCTCCAGAAATATTTTTTTATTTCGGTCGACAGAGGAGCTGCTCCAGAGAGAATATTTTTGCAACGATCAAGTCCAAGAGCTTTACTGACTTTCTTGTAAACGAGCATGTTGGCTAACATATATTGCAGAGAGTGACCATGTACTCTGTAAAAAAAATATAGTATGTATAATAACACTCCTCGTTTGTTATCATATCTCGGTTTGGCAACTGTGAAAGGCCGAGAAAGATGACAATTCGTTTTTCAATGATATTATACACCTAGGACACTGTAATTTAAATTTTTAAATGTATTTGAGAGTACAACAGACTACCAAAGGATATTAATACCTAAATTGGTCATTTAAACTCATTAAAACTCATTTAAAGACTGTAATGAGTTCAAGTTCTATGTGACATGTCATCAATGTTTAAAACGCATAATAAGTGATTAATTTGTGAATATTGAAGGTGATGGAAAATGTAATAACAACTGTAATGTAGAATAGCATATATTCTAACTAAAAACATCATAAAAATCTAATTACAGTGTCCTAAGTACCTAATATAAGTGTAAAACGAATTGTCATCTTTCACGGCCCCACTTCACATTATCTCGGTTTTGGTTTAAGACGTATATAAAGAAAATAATGTTGTTATCGTACTTGTTCATTTTATCAATATTATGTTGAAATCCAACACTCTTGGCCCAGGCAGCAATTGCTCTCTTCACACCCGAAGCTTGACTGCCAGCGTGTACCATTTTCTCACTGATCTTTTCCCACACCCTCGGAACTCCAAGGAATTGTGTAGGCCTGGCCTCTTGGAGGGTATGCACTAGACTACCCTGAAAGAAAGGATATCACAGAAATAAACAAAAGGCTGAATTATCCCCATATTATAACATATAATTATTATTATCGTTATTAATACATAATTATTGCCAAATTTGTCCCTTAATCTCCCTTATATCCTATACCAATTATTGTTCCTGCGCTATCTCGTCTTACCCTATCTGCTCGCTACTTTACTACAATTTTAGATGTAGATCCCTATATTTACCTTCAAGGCATTTTTGTCGGCGAAGTATGTAGTAGCTGCGGCCGTTAATGTAAGATAAAGGTCGACAATCTGAAACAGACAGAGATTCGTTAGTCTCCGGCAGGTTTTGAAATGTTAAAATACATGGCAAAGCATCAACGCCAAATATGTAGGCATTTTACGTTACAGTATGTGTCTTACTTGAGCAGCGACGTGACTCAGGGGTAAGAAGCTGACGATTACTTCTTCTCCAGGTGACAGATTTAAATACTCCCCAGCCACGCGTCCAGTCCAAGTCAGATTGTCGTGACTCAGCATCACAGCTTTAGGGTTGCCCGTGGTTCCCGACTGCAGATTAAGAAAACAAATTAACTCGATGAAAATTTACGTTACCAAATTTGTGCGTTTACAGGAGTCAATAAACTTACAGTGAAGACAAGTGTACAACATTCGTTAGGTTGAAGCGATCTCAAGACGGCTTCAAGGTCATCATCGGATTGTTCGCTGCCAATTTTCATCAAATCTCCCCACTGTAAGACATTAAAAATCATGGTTAGAAATCCTGGATACATAAGCGGATGTTTATCTAGTAGTCGTGGTTTGTATTGAAATTAACCGTCGTCAGGCACAGAAAATAACCAACTCACATTTTCACAATTTTTTACAATAATTTTAGGAAACTACTATATCTAGGTATGTTGTAGATTATGTACTGAGCAACATATTTTTGTTGTATTTTAATGAGAGTACTTTTGGAATTTCTGTTAAATTTGCCAATCTCTGCCTTGAGGTATATCATCATAGATAGATTAAACTTACACTTAGCACACCGGCTTCTGTCGGGACTCCTTCATATTGTACAATTGCTTTCAGCTCCGGAAGTCTCTCTCGTATTTCTAAAATTTTGTCCAGCTGTTTCTTATCTTGAACAACTATTATATTAGCACGACTGCTCTCTGCACAGTGGAAGCATGCGTCTGGAGAATTAGTTGTGTATATTCCTGCTGCAAACCCTCTGTAAATTAACAAAAAGTAGTATGAAAACATACTGAATTGTAAAAATATTCAATTACACATCCACCTCCAGCTTACCCTGCATGGATAGCTGCCATATCTGCTATGAACCATTCCGGTGAGTTGAATCCGAGGATGGCGACGGAGTGGTGTCGCTTCAGACCGAGTTTAATGAACGCTTTAGCGCAGGTGCGTACCAATGTTTGGTACTGCCTAAACGTAGTCCGCTTCCACTTGCCGTCTTCTCCTTTGTGCACGAGAGCTGGGTGATCGGGGAATTGTGTGACGGTGCGTCGCATCAGTTCCGGAACGGTCGTCGGCTCCAAGGCTGTGAGAAATCCACCCTCCAGTTCAATCTTCACTCGCCCATCGGGTTTCACGGTGTGTGCAAGGTCAACAACCTTGAGTCGAGCTTCTTCAGAACCTGGTAAAATCAGAGAATATGTATCTTTTTGTCGGAGCAATAATCGAAGAGCAAGTTGATGATACTTTAGAACGAACAGATGCCTTATATTGCCTTTTTGCATTGACTATTTTTTATACAAATAAAGACATATAATAATTACATTAAAACAATGTTGGAAAGGTGGCAGTTGTCGACAATTAGTTGGCAGCTTTGGCAGCTGTACAGAACATGCATGCTATTGATTTTGTGAATTAGGCAGTCCCCAAAAAAATGTGTGAAAATGTGGTAAATTGAAGCCTCAAAACAGCAAGTCTGAAAAAATCATATTTTTTATAATCTTGTGAAAATATGTTATTAAAAGTTATGTACTTTTTATGTATAAGTAGTAAGTATGTAATGCAAATATTATCACACATTGTGCATATTTTAGAACTCATAAGTTTTTATACTAGGAAAACGCTCTGGGTAACGCGTTGATGAGCGAGCACGGATACGCGCAACACCTCGAACAGAAATTCTGTCTAGAAAATGTCATTAAAAGCCAATCATTCTAGAATTTCGTCACAGACTTGTATAAAAATCTCAAAAAATTCCTAAAATATTGGTCCAAATAACCATGCAAAGTTTTAAGTTGATAGATTGAACCTTTATGATTGAACGGTTCTGTGTGAATTTTCAAAAATCCCAGGATCTCCTTCAAAAAATATACCTGGGGCCACTCATATGATATAAGTGTGTCTACACAATATCAGATCGACTGTTGAACGGTCATTATCAGTTTCATATGCTTTTGAAAGTTTCTGCTCTAACTACCTTGCCTTGAACTGAAGAGTCGAAGTCGCTGTGAATTTGACAGCCAACACGCAAAATGTCAATAACGTTTGGATTTAAACACAGATTAGTATGAAAATTGTCAAAAATGCACTATAATGTTGGTCCCAACCATCATGCGAAGTTTTAAGTTGATCGTTCAATCGGTTCTAGTTTAAATTTCAAAAAACATAGATAGGAAAGATGGTTTTAAATTTTAACCAATGGGAGGATTTGGCTGAAATTTATTATGATTGGGTACAATGATCTTGCTAAATTTCAAATTGATTGGACCAACCAATCAAAAGATAATTTTTTTACAATTTAAACCAATCAGGGGATTCCAAAAAATTAGGGTCTGCAAATCTCATTTGGTCTGGACATGTGTGCAAAATTTCAGTTCGATCGAATAAACGGTGCAATCTGTATACGAGCAGACAGACAAAAAAAAACAAAAAAAAAACAGAGGTCCGTGCCAAAAGGAGACGCTCGCTTCGCTCGCTCAAAAATCTTTGCTTCAACTGTACAGTGTATTTTAATAGTAAAAGAGTGGATATAAAATTTGCAACTGCTCTACGGTTTCAACAATGTCGCACTATTCTGCAACTAGTCTATGGTGACGAAACGAATGAACGATTATGAAGATGATAAGGAGATTAATAGGATGTTGCAGAGAGGGGACGGATGAAATATAGAAGGGAGGCGGTCGTCGAGAACATAGAGAACCTTCTCATCATTTGCCTCTCACCTATGGAATCCACGAAAAATCCCGAGTCAGGAAGATTGATGTGCGGTAATAGAACATAGAACCCAGGCCTCCTGATAATCAGAGATGGGCACTATCTTAGATGGAAGTATCTTAGATACTATCTTAAGATAGAAGATAGTATCTTCTATCTTCTATCTAGATACTTTTGTGGCGACTATCTTTTATCTTCCATCTAGATACTATTTATGTTAGTATCTTCCATCTTTTTTTCTTCAAAAAGATAGAAGATACTTTTTCCTATATTGGATTATTTTCTATTTTTAAAATGTCACACGGTGTCACACTACTAATTTTTCCTCTTTGATTTCGGTGTAAAATGTAAATATTATCTGTAGCCCATTATTTATGACTTGAATGCAATTGTGAACACAAGTTAGGAGATGATTTCTAAAACAAGCAACTTGCAAAATTTAAATACCATTCGGTTTCCGGTTTTATTCGATCATGAAATTGTTGCAAATTATTTTCATTTAGGTAGGTGCAGTTTTTGGCTAATGATCGTATTCGTAACAAACCTCTTATTATTTGCCCCCATCCACCGGTTATAGTACTATTCTGTTGAAGAAATTATTTAATTTAGAATTTTTTATGTTGAGGCAAATCATTACAGTCGGCATTGATTTTCAATAATTTTACTCATTAAAAATCATACGACTAATTAATAAAAAAAATCAAAGTATCTTTTATCTTGTATCTTGTATCTTTCATAAATGAACTATCTTTTATCTTATATCTTTTCTCATTTTCTAAAACATCTTTTATCTTCTATCTTAGATACTGTAGTTGAGACTATCTTGTATCTTCCATCTAGATACTTTTTTCAAGTATCTTTGCCCATCTCTGCTGATAATAAGTGTGATGGCCACCTATTCTATATCTGGTGTTGATCTCGTCACGGCCGCGTTCGTTTCGGCGTAATTTACTATCTTATAATGGCAGTGAAATAAAGGCGGTCGCGACGAGATAAAAAAGATATAGAATAGATTCCCGGGAGAAATCATTAGGGGTGGGATGGGAGAGAACACTATGTACAGGCATAGTCAATGGATGAAGACTGGAAATTGTGAGTGTGTCGGAGGGAGGTTCAGATTTTCCAGCTCGCTTCTTCTCTGGAGTGCTATAATTCAGATGTCTGGCACTGGAACGGGAAGTCATCAACCCTTCAATAATCCGTCAGTAATTTCAAGGCCTTGGACTTGAGTTCCCTTATCTCTAGGTCAATAGTACTAGTTATATTGGGACTTCAAACAAAGTTTCTCACTAATCATTATTGAACTCTAAAAGGTCATCACAAAAAATATATAACGTCGATCGAAATAATTGTAATTAGAAGTTTAAAGAGCTAGTCAAATACACAGATTTTGTTTCATTGTTCTTTGAAATGGTCATGAACTGTGTGTTTATAATCACTTCATTAAACATTAATCTAGATATTAAATTATACTGTCGATCTCAATTGTGCAATCTGCGTCACACTACCTAGACATCACGTAATATCTTTCTTTTGGGGTTTTTACAAATTAATTATGCCTCCAGGCAAGAAAATAAATCTTACCGTCTTTTTGTTTTGGTTGGGTATGATTTTTTCCCGTTTCCTTCGATCCTGGGATGGCTGGGACCTCAACGGAGGTCATGACGTGGTGATGTCCGTTGGTGACAACTGGCAGAGGGTCAGGTGATTCGGTCTTGGTCAGTTCTCGCGGCTCCACCAGAATCTTAGTGGCCTTGTGCGAATAATTGCCTCCAGATTCCCCCAGAGTCGAGCCATTAGGTTTCACGTCGTGCTTCTGGAAGCAAACAAGCATGATAGTAGGAATAATCGTTGCACTCAAACTGCTTCACAAAATAAGGGATAATTAAAATAAAATGTAAGCTTTTTTTCTGTTTTGGTCACCACGATTATACTACAATTATCTTCATACACAACCGAGTTTACTGTCGACTTTATTACATGCATAGTTATACCACCTGTTGCTTGAATACATGGGCAAGAGATGATACACATGGGACGCAATTACATGTTTAATTACCGAAAGTAACCAAACATGTACTCGCTTAGCGTCGCTACAGCGTGTCTCCTTAGGCTAATTGATGGAAGTAAGAACGAATTCGTTTTTAAAACTCAAGGGAACCTTCGCAGAATTGAGGAAACAATACGAGATAAAACTTTTCATTATTTTGATGATGATAGTGCAGGTGCACATCAATCCTCATATAAAAGTCAAAATTTAACCTATAATAAAACACAATGAAGACGCGGCGCGGGTATTTTTATAATTACATCTATTTCTTCGCACCAACCTCGGTTAACTAAACCGTGCAAATTTGTAGATAGTTATTTTATAAAGAAAAACAACTTTATTCCATCCTAACTCCCTGGAAGTTCCGCAAAACCCGATGATATGTATTAACAATAAACAAAGCCATCAATTTCTTGAAATTAGAAATAATTACTAGGCAGTGAGGTCGCTGGATAATCGACGAACCCTCCAAACCCACAATAGTTTGCTTCTGAAAATACATAAGCCCTTCATATTTTCGCAATTTGAATCAGATCTAGGTATAGGGACTTTCATTTTACTCTAAGTTCAGATCCATATTAAGTTTAGCTTCTTAGTTTAGTTTGTTTAGTGTATAATTAGCATATTTCAAATTATTCAACAAATGTAATCTTCTTATCTTCGACCTTTAAAGAATAAGAATTTGTTGTCAATTGTCATTCATATTATAAGTAGAATAGTAATGCCCTAACACAAGATATTGTTATCTTAAAAGGGTATAATAAACTTACGTCAATGTATGCATTACTGTAATGCTTTTGAAAATAAAAACAAACTTGAAACTTGAAGCAATTTCTGCTGTGTCACATTCCCATTTTTTTCATAAAATTTTGTAAATTTACTCGAGGCAAACTTGAGCTCAACTTTTATATCAAGAACATGTCGTTCTAATTTCTATCAAGGAATGTGGCACAGACTTTGTTCAAGAAATTGCTCTGTGTAAAATTGAGGGTTATCATTTTGCAAGCAAATTATGTGACGCGGGTGTACATCATGCCACTCCACTACGCTCTCTTTGTTGCAAATTATGTATTACATAACATGTCAAAGAATTATGTCATCACACCGAGAAGGAACAATATACTTACAAATAATCTTTCTCTTCTTAGAAACACCTTAAATTAATTATGAAATCAAATAACTATGCGATGTAATGTATGTATTCAATGACCTTCAAGAAGACACTATAGTTGTCATTGCCCTAGGTCAAATTTTTTTCCTAAAGTTCAGACTTTTAGAAAATTATAGAACTCGATAAACATGTAGATTATTATGCAAGCTCTCCTCTAATAGAAATTGAAAACAATAGGTACACCCCAAGTACAGGAAATTCTATGAATATATACATCTTGTAGTAGCCATGCACTGAACAATAAACAATTGTTCAATGGTTGTAATAAACTTTGTACCTACATTGTAAAAACACAGTAATTAGAAGACCTTGAGGCAAATTTAGGATGGTTGTTAGTTGATTGTTATTGTAGTTTTGATGAGTGTCGAATTATTTTTAGTGAGATTTTGGTTATGGCTTTCAACGATTGCTTGGAATATTTCACTTTATAATGAAATAATGATGATAAACTAGAACTATATCTTAGAATGTGTTACATTAATTATTAATAATAGCTCAGAGTCTAGCAGCATTACAAGCGGAATTGATAAACGCATGAGATAGAATATTAGAAATAAACGCAAATTTAACGCAATACTAAAAGTCATCACTTAATAAATCTGATTGACTTTAAAATGTTGAACCTAGTATCATCCTAGGTTGAACTGACCATCAGCGACATGGGTCTTCAGGAAAGGGGTGGGGGGGGCGTGTCCTCCCTTGACCCGAAATCAGAACTTCATCTAAATAAATAAGTAGGTAGTTTTAAAATAATACTTGAAAACACACTTAAAAAGACAGATCATGACGAAAACGTAACAAAATGCTTGGAATTGAGTTTAAAAATAGCAACACTGCGATTCAAAATCAAAATTGTACCAAAACGAATGACCTTGACCCAAAAATTTTCCTGTGTGTCCCTCTGTATTTTTTTAAAATAAATATTAATAATCCCCCCCGGGAAATTTCATCCTGGAGGCCAAGTCTTGAAACTTACGCCTTCAGGACGCAAACGCTCTCGGACGTCATAAAGTCCCATTTATTGTAAGAATGATCGCCATTGAAACATTAATTTAAGCCACTTATTTGATTAGCATCCAGCAATCTATTGCAAACAATTTATTAACATTATAATTATAATTACAGATGCTATTCAGTCATTAAAACCTTATTCAAAATGAAGCTAAACATGTTAACAGTAGATTTCAAGGTCGTCACATTCCCAATCTTACAGTAAATGGGACTTGTTGACGTCCTAGAGCGTTTGCGTCCTGAAGGCGTAAGTTTCAAGACTTGGCCTCCAGGATACTCCCTTGCCAAGTGATCTCCTTGTCTCACTCTAGATGACCTCTTATTTCAATGATAATAACAAGCATTGATTGTTACGGAACATTACCAGCACTCATCCAAATTTGTTCTCCGATCAGTTTTTATTTTGCCAAGTGTACGTCCACGAATTTTTCATTTTTTTTTTTTTTGAAATACGGACGTAACTTCGAACCTTTCAAATTTTCAAGGTAACATGTAATTTACTAGCTATAAAACTCAATCATGTAAATGAACAACTTTATAGACTGGTCCACATTGGATGACCTTGTTGGCTATTTTCAAGTATTGGCGTTCTCAAGAAATAACTCAATACATTATTTTCTGTCCTCAATATACCTAGGTACAGTTAAAAGAAAAGAAAATAGTTTTTATGATAATCCGTAAATATTATCTCAAGAATATCTTTGTGTTACAACCGGCTCCTATATTACAAAAAGTATTTATCAAACTGAAACTCTCGAAGATGTTCCTTCTCACACTATGATAATGACAAATTAAGCGACGTAAATTGTTTGGCATTGCTTATAAGTACACTGGCGTAACTTCGATGTTTCCGCCCTTGCAGTTGCGGGGGGGGGGGGGGGGCGTCTATACTGCAAACATCCACAGCATATTTATAGAAAAAGTGTATTAGTTACAGTATTTAAAAATTAACACAAAGAGACACCTACATTTTCGAAGATTTTTACGGTATAGGAAATTGAAAAAGCAGGGGGAAAATATCCTGCGAGGGGGGGGGGGGGGGGGGGGCAAAATCCTAAGTTTCGCCACTGCTTATGCATTGATGCAAATTCGCCTCACCTCTGGCGAATCATACGATGTGTTGTGATCCTCATCATGGTACCCGTTGGTCGTTGCGACAGGCGACATGGTGTGGCCGTTCTGGTACGGCTCAGGAGTCGGCGACTGCGAGTCAGCCAGGCCGGACAGAGTCACTTTCACACTCTTGTTGCTCACCTCCATCGCTCTGAAACCCATGGACAATTACAATCATTCAAGTCTGAGATCGAATACCTGTTGGTCTTTACGACCATCAAGCAACGTTGTCACATGTTTGAAGTGATCAGTTGGCGAGCACCGATACGCGCAACACCTCGAACCGAAATTTCGGAAAGCACAAACACATACATTCGTATTGAATTGAATTGTGATCCATCCACTCAATCAACATAAATGTTGAAACCAACCAATAGATGGATATTTCTATCTATCTAACACTCTATGGTTAAAAAGAAAAACAGAAAATAGTATAGCTATGCGATATTTGAAGTTGATCCGACCATTTTTATTGTTCAACCAATCAGGAGAATTCTTATTTTTAAAAATTTGATACGTCAAACGGTGTGAGCTACAGGCCATTTCAATGTTCAACCAATCATAGGGCTGCAGCGCTCAAAAACTATACACGGGAAATTTAGAATGATATTAGAATGTATGCAAAATTTCAGCTCAATCGGAAAACCAATGTGACATGTAGCGTCCAAAAACACAAAAAAAGAAACAGAGAAAGTGTCAAAAAATACCGAATGGACACGCTCGCTCAATAATTATAATAGGCAATATTGATCCCTATTGTCCATTTAAGAATGCTCATCTGAGGAGGAAAACAGTGGGGGAAACAGGCATGGGACAACAGTTCAAAGAAAGAACCAGACAATTAGGTATACTACAAAAGAGAGCAGAATCAGATAAATAGAAGAGTAGCAAAAGAAGACAAAATTTAAGGAATTATGAATAATAACTATCCCAGTCATAAAGACTGGTCTTAACATCGACATAACAATTATTATGGACTTCAATAATGGATGCCTGAACAAAACAAACGAATGCTGACGTAAATGAAAATCCTGGAGATGACATGAAACACGATGCATTATTATTAACGTGGTATTTATTTTCATTACACAAAGAGGCAATGTTAAAACATACGAATGTTCTTCTAAATAACCTTGGAAAGATACAATAGAAAATACAGATACAAAATAAATTGTTATTTTAATAAAACACTTTATTTAGAACTTTAACATATAATATTTCCAAAAGATTTTTTTTATGTATAATATTAGTGGAGTGCTGTCATCGTATTGTTCTGTATAACTTGGGTATGGAGAGGTTTTCAATGATGGTTGATGATGGTGAGGACGAAGAAGGGATAACGTCATGTGGGAATTGGAGGCGGTTATTGCGATTTATCTGGAAACCTTCCCGTCATTTGTGCGAGAACAATGAGGTCATAAATAAGTTAATAACCTCAGTCGACAAGGACGGTCGCGGGAATCGAACCCGGTACCTCCGGATCCCAAGTCCAGAGCGTTATATGCCTGAGCCAACTTGCTCTGTTCACAAGAATAGGTTACACCGACGGTTATACAACTAGTCTGTGGTTATACACAACCTCAACATTTCAATGATAACTTATCCTGTCGATCTTTCTCGAAGTATTTTATTATTGAGGGGCCAGATTCACAGATAAGTATAAAAGGCTATAACCGCGTATACGTCAATGCTATAACCACCTTCTTACCTCTATGCTAACCTCGCTACGAACGATAAAGCCATAATAGAATATTAGCTAATACAATGTATTTCCGGTAAAACTAAGATTGCAACTGTGTGTACATGTATAAATATAATATACATTAGTAAATTTTATCATGGTAATAGCACATAGTTGAGTTATTGAAAATTATGATGCTATAACGGAATTCTGAAGGTGAAATCTTGTCTATACATGTCAAATCCAAGAAATAATGAAATCGAAGAGAATTATCCACAAAATAGAATATATATATGCTTGGGTAAAGTTGCACGACGAGAGTATTCAAACTTACTCATCTTAGCTATATATTAAAATGGGAACGTCTGGAACCAATTTCTAGAACTATTAAATTCCCAATTATGTTGGAATTCGATTCACGATCACGGCCATAAGGATTAACATAGCATGGAATCGAATTCCAGCGGATTTGGGAATTCAAAAGTTCTGGAATAGGGTCCCTGGTCAGTGGTCACATCAATGACAGAATAATTCGATTGTTTTAAAAGTGCGTTTTTAAGGTCACTACGGGCTCTTGGCTTCTCTGCAGTATCTATCTCTCTTGCGTTTCTATGTTTTTGTCTGTACTGATCGGGTCTCACCGGTCAATCAATCATCTGAAATGTTGCACGCACTAATGTCATATGAGCGGTCACGTATAGTTTTTTAACAAGATCATGTGGTTGGTTGGAAATTAAAAATTGAACCGTTTGACCGAACATTTTGAAATATTGCATGGTCATTGCAACCATCATTTTATTAGGTTTTGACTATTTTCAGACAATTCTGTCGCGAACTTCAAGAGATTGATATTTTGATGGGCATTTTATGCTTATTTTGAAACATTTTACAAATGTATTAAAAATAAATAATTGGCTATCTCTTAGGTCAGATGTTCTGTTACATGTGCTGCGTTCTGTGTGGTATATGTTCTGTATAGAACAACTTTAATACGCATATTAATTCACATGCAATACGAAGGCTCGCTTATCATCGCGCGTTTTCCTTGTACATAAATATATAGACAATCTAATCTACGTATATAATACCATAGGCTATTCAATGTGATAATACCTATTCTTTCTATGCGACGCATTCTGCTAGTATTGTCTTAGCAAGTTTTGTGCAGACACATTCAGAAATGGTTTATAGCACATCCCTGTTTTGCAATATGGGGATCTGTTAAACAACAGTTGAGTGCGACTGTACTTATCTAGAACCTTCTAGAACTAACTGTATACGAGTATCTTAGGTAGTGCAATTAGGTAGCGCAGGATTTCTGTCGTGGGGGGGGTTGGACATTTTGAAATCAATTTTGCGACATTAGGTCTACGTGAATTATTTTATTGAAATATTTTTAAATTTTACACTTTGGGGTGGTGTAGTGCATGCGTCCCACCTTGCACCACAAATCAATTTTTTGTTTTTGATGCCTTGATTTTTTTTCAAGATGAAATTATATACGTAAAATACTTTTTGTTTCTGATATCCAGGGGTATACCCCTTCCCCCCCCCCTGTGTGGACGCCCATGTGCAATCAAGACATACTTTTTCATACTCTTACGTTATACAATACATTTCCTAAATATCGATCCACATTTCGAAAGAGTTATCGTTCAATCTGTATAAGATCTCGTAAATATCGTCTTAGCTTTTGAACCATTAACTAATGAGGCCATTCCAAATTTGTGCCTCCGAATTCCAGGTGTGATCCAGATGAATGGTTTGTATGAGTTGTTGATTTTCATTCTTTTTTGGGGGGGAAAGTAGTCCTCAAAATGGCTGGTTAATAAATCATGAAATATATTGAATTTTAAGTTGGGATTGCTTTCTTCAAATACTTTACTCCAATCGATTTCGAGCAATTTTAAATTAAAATTGTGGACTTGGTCTTGTTTAAATTTTCTCCTAAAGAGTACTTTAGCAGAGGGTTTATGGTATTGGAAGTGAGAAAATTTGGGAAAAATTGTCAGATATTCTCGTGGTATCAGAAATAGTAATAGTAAGCTTTACATCAAAAGATTCCAATAAGTTTATTAATTTAGATTTAATCACAGATTGTTTGCTGGTATCAATATTAAAATCCCCTAGTATGATAATGATATTTCCTCCCTTAGTTGAAAGGTCAAGGATACATTTCAGTAAACAACAAAAGGCACTGATATCACCAGAAGGTGGTCCGTACAAGGCAATTATGGCTATCTTTTTCAAACCTGGTAAACACTTATCACCAATATACAAATCACTCCTTTACTTCTAAATTCAGTAGGTTGCTTACAAAGATTGCAACTTTCCTCCCCCATGCTTGCTAGGTCTACAATATGAGTTTACTGTAGTATTATTATGAATTTTAGTTTGAGCAATTTCTGGAAAAGTAAGCCAATGTTCTGAAATGCACAAAATATCGATTTTTCCATTTCTTTCCTGGTCCTCTACAAACATTTCAAGATTGCTTTTTTCTTAGTTAAACTTTGAATATTTCCATAAATATGAAATAAATATTTCATAAATATGGATGATCATAAAACAAACCGAACTAATTTCGTACGTCGAAAGCTACTCGGAGGTACTTAAATTTTTTATGATCAATAATTCAAAGTATTGATTACCAGGTAAAGGGTTACTCACAATGATTTCAAGTTCTTGTTCTTTTCTGTTTGCAGTGCCTCGGAACTATGATGTTTGTTTTGCATTCCGGCGAGAATTGGAAATTCAAACAAAATGCCTTTCTTTACGGCTTGTCTACTTACGTTTATCGTTGATAAGGAGGTTCGATACTACATTGGGTGAACAGACCAACTAGTGTAGATTTCATTATTATCTTAACCGCCCTTGGTCATGATAGGTAGTCAATAAGCCACCAGGTCGATCAGACAAATCTACGAGCTGTCAATACAAATGCTTTGGAATTTCACCAGAATATTGCACTGAGTCATGACTTGTGAATAATATGGTCCATGCTATGGTAAGGGTGTATGAACTAGGCTATGGTCCATGGTAAAAGGCAAAACTCTTTCATACCACCTGTCGAATATTGGGTGATTTCATACTACATAACTTAATTTTAATAAAATATGTTTATTTGATACAGTTATATTAAGGATTAAATATTCAAAGGTAATATCAATGACTAAATGTAAGAATTTAATAACACAGTTATTATGAACGTGAATAATGTGAATTAATTCTGCTCGGAGGTCCATTTCAGTGATTCTTGAGGTGATCTCAAAATTACCAATAATTCTCTCAATTATCCAATCATACGGGCCTGTCAGCAAAAGCCAAAAGGATTAAGAGTCGACTGCACTCGAAAATAAACAATGGAGATAACATTTCCTAATTATCGTTTTAACTGTTGAATCATTCCAATTACGAAAAATTTGAAACAATAATTAACATAGCTAATGTTTAATCCACCTTATCAATATAAACACCAACTATGAACACAATATTTGTTTGAACAAAATAGGAATATTTCAGCTGACTTTCGGCACAACTATTGTATTTATAAGTTAGTGTTTAAGGTCGATTAAAATATTAGCTATATTAATATTTTTCACATTTTTTATCATTTGAATGCTCTAAAGTTATTACGATATTTAGGAATTATTATCTTTCAGTATTGGAATTGTAAATTTCTTGATTTATCTTGACAGTTGGTTTACTTGCAGTCTTTGTTGTAAAATTAAAAATATATCCAGGAATGTACAATTACAAATCTATTCATAGCTTAGGTACCTCGGAATTGACTTATCTAGTTTAGCTTTTTAGAACCCATATTTGCAATGTGGCATGAGTCATTGTTATTGAGCGAGCGAAGCGAGCGTCTCCTTTTGGCTCTTTTGGCACGGACCTGTTTTTTTTTTTTTTTTTTTTTTTTTTTTTTTTTTTTGTTTTTGGCTGCTAATAGCCGATACACAGGTCGCACCGTTTCACCGATCGATCTGAAATTTTGCACACATTTAAAACCAACCTTCTCTGTTTGCAGACCCTAATTTTTTTGAAATCCATTCATTGGTTGAAATTTAAATAAACATCTCCTGAGGGGCTGAAAAATGAAAATGGACTTCGACAAATGTGATCGACCTTATATTTTGCATGGCCATTAGGACCAACATTGTCTCTTATTTTACAAATTTTCAGCCAAATCCTCCCATTGGTTAAAATTTAAAAAAATATTTCATGTGCTTTTTGAAATTTAAACCAGAACCGTTTGACCGATCAACTTAAAATTTTGCATGGTCATCGGGTCCAACATTATCTGTATTTTTGACAATTTTCAGACTATAAACTGGGTTTAAATTCAAAATTTATCGACAGTTTACGGATATTTTGCGTGTTGGCTATCATATTTCTCGAATTTCATATTTCACGGAATCTTCGATTTCAAGGTTGTTAGAGCAGAAACTTTCAAACGTATTATGAAACTGATATGACCATTTAAAATTTTTTTGAACGATATCCTGTGATTTTTGGAAATTAACAAGGAATCGTTCAATCATAAAGGTTCAATCGATCAACTTAAAACTTTGCGTGGTTATTGGAACCAATATTTTAGGAATTGTTGGAGATTTTCATACAAGTCTGTGACGAAATTCAAGAATTATTGGCTTTTAAGGCCATTTCGATAAACATAATTTCGGTTCGAGGTGTTGCGCGTATCCGTGCTCGCTCATCAACGCGTTACTCAGAGCGTTTTCCTAGTGTAAGAGAATACTTCAATATAGCTGTATTTGTTGACATCAGTCAAATAGCAATTGGTAGAGCTTCAATTCAAAAAGTGTGAAACGCAAAATCAAGAAAATGGACTTCCGGTCTTCTACCTCTGAGGTACCTACCGATCACACGTGATATGAGCACAGCCTTAGAGGAATTAGTGGTCAGGGGCTGGGCACCACTTATTCCTCTAAGGTCAGGGTTTCTAAACATTTATAATCTATTTACTTATACACCGTTGTTTTTCAGAACTAACACAATATGCACCTAATCATTAAAAAAAAGGAGACCTACTAATACATATTATACCTATTAATAGGTATGATACCTATTATAATTTAATGGTTTACTTCATATTCAAAATCTGTAATTCGGCTGACAAAATAAACGAACCAACTGAACTCCAGAATGCATTTTTGCCATTCTTGACGAGTCAACGATTCGCGAATTGCGCAGTTTGAACAGGTTTTGAGGGAGGCCCCCCGAGAAACATGAAAGCAAATAGTTTATTTCTATTCTGGTTTAGGAGCGTTTTCTTTCAACCACGAATTCAAAAGTACGTTACATACATACATACTAAAACAATATCCAAATTCAAACTAAAACACTATGAAATTATTAATAAAATTGAAGTACATACCTTGTGATGACTTGATGAGTAAGTATGAGTACCACGCTCTTCACGACAGCTAGTGCAGATGAACTTGTGTGACCCGCCGAATATGCGAGAGTTTACCGCTAAGGCTAGCGATGCGAGTCTGCCACAACCTCACTGGAACGTGGCAGCGCGAAGACTGGAAGAGCGCTCACTCGATGACGTTGATTCAGCCCATGCCACATCTGATACAGCCAATGGCAAGCGACCTCCGGAGGTGTATTACATGGGAATAATAACAATTAGACAGCTTGGATGGACCTTATGACATTGACAACAATGGTAACTTGACGTGTGTATTTCGTATTGGGTAATTAGTTTTAGATTTTATGAAAATAAAGATGAGATGTTTTTATAAAGGATTTCCTAAAGGCAACACTAACGTGGCTATTCATTATATTATGTAAATAATTAGAGATTGTGTTTGAATAGAAAATAATTTTTGCGATATGTTGTTGGCCTTCTAAGTGCAAGTTTTATGTCCATCCAATGGTTCAGCCATTGAGAGGAGATTGGTGAAATCGACTTATGTACGGATTATTAATTTATTTATTCAGAACTTACAAAACGCATGCCAAATAAATTTTCAACGAACAAGTGCATCATCATAATATATCATAATATAACAATTGATGCACTTTATAATTTAAACTGATTTTATTTTACTAAAGAAAAATCAGAATTGTATAAAGAAACTTGCAAACAGTAATGAAATAAGAAGTATGTACCTATGTATTGATTATTAATTATAAGCAGCAATTGGGTAATAGAGCTAGATATATCTTGGATCTGTCTTCGAGATTGAAAGTGTAGTGATTATTCACTGACAGTGACTGTGATAGAAATACAAATAAAAGTGACCACTCTGAACTGATCTCAGACAATCTCAGAGAAATCAATTTTTTCATAAAAGTTTTCGGATACCTTTTCAATTTCATATTTGTTTTATCTCTAGGTAGGTATAGTACTTCTTATTTTATTGTGTCCAACCAGTTTGATATTTTTAGCTCTAAAAAAATGGAGAAAAAATGTGCCGGATATTTTTGGACATCGACTCCTCCTGCCTTATTTCATTATCTTACTGACAATTCACATTGAAAACATTATAGGTACATATTTTTAAAATTCCAGTACACATTTATGTTCCACAGAGGTAGAAAGCCGAAAGTCCATTTTCTCGATTTCAGGTTGCACACGCTTGAAACTATGTAATCAAGCTTTTCAATTGCCATTTGACTGCTGTCAACAAATACGGTCATATTGAAGTAATCATTTACAAACTGACTTATGCCATATTACACATGATTATAAATAAAGGCAGAATTACTGGCTTTGTGATATCACCTCGCAAGAATCATTGAAATGGATTTCGGGACTTGTACCTCTGAGGCTTAGATTTCATATCAATGCTTCGTTTTCCTCATATTCGAATAGTTACTCGTCACTTTCCGTATTGTGACCACTCATTTTAGCAATCGGTAACTCAGGACTCTCCTCTCATCACTACATTTTGTCCACTTGACACCGTACAAGTTGGGAATTAGTTTTCGATATTTAAAAGCTATCTAGAAATGTAACTATATACAGTTACACAGGAAGCAAATAGCCAGCAATAGCGCAGTTCAAGGGTCCTAACTGCCAAAACCTGCTCTGATGCCTCATGGCTATGTCATTAATAATAATAATCATCATCATCATCATCATCGCATTCTATACTGCAGTATTTACCTACAAACACAACAATCACAGGGTGGAATACCGTCATGGTATTCGTTTCAGTGTGCATTCCAACCTTTAATGTTACAACCTTTTATTATAATTGATTTATCGATTATTTGATTTTCATTTGTATTGCGTGAATGATAATTGTGTTCTATTTGCGTCAGGTTTAATTGCATGTAGATATCTTGACAGAATTATCAACGCGACATGCACATACATGGATAACATGGATTGCGCATTAATGCTATTGCGAGTGAACAACATTGTTAGGCCAACTTTGAGTATTTCTAACAAATAATAACTAAATTGTAACCTTGATACGAAATGATTTTAGAAATGATTCAGATCGTGCAGAAGGCTGTTATACTGATGTTAGCTCGTTTGCCAATGTACTGGACTCTCATTCGGGGCCACAGTGTTGAGGCAAGTGTTGGGATGGTTCCACGTTCCGCACTAACTCCGTTTATTTCCTGATTTATCCTCATATCTTCTATGGGCATATCTCTCAATATCCATACACCTATTCATAATATGCCGTCATAGGCGCGAAAGGCTAAAAACTTTCATAACTTTTTAACTATTCAAATTATGAAAGATGTGAAAGATAATTAGTAATGCTAATTTTTTAACCGACCATAGGTAATATAAATACAAACTTATTAACTTCTCGCACATATTTTGAGTCGAGTTTGGGCACAGATATTGTGTTAAAAGTTGGTGTAATGTCGACTTCAATTATCTACGTTTTTTTTTTACATATTTCTTAATGTGAATGCCTGTTCAAAAGTTTAACGATATAGGGAATATTATCTCCAATAATTGATTTACCTTCGAGTGCAGACGACTCTTAAAATTTAGCAGAGTTTTGAAAAACTGGCCCTAAACGTAAACTTCAGCCCGATCGACATATTATTATTGAGAATGACGTAATCATTTATTTCGTGTATTTAGTACGTTGTACCACAGGTTGTTCTACATTCATGCCCGATAGATACCAATTAGTCTAATGCTATGACCGCGAGTACATGATACGGTAATGACACAACACAATGACAAGATACTGGCATAGTGCTAGGACTCGACTCGATGATACTATCAGATGAGTGCGTTGTCAAATTTACAGACAGGGTTTTGTTCATGATTAACATCATCTTTGCACAGTATTTTAGTATCATGTTTAATCTTATGTGCCTACCTACTAATCGTATAATTGCAACATAGTATTTTAATTGAATAGATACGGATCAATGTTTCGAAATTAAAATGCATATTGGGACAATTCTTGTAAATTAAGTTTTGGAGACTAAAGAATTAAGAATGTTGAAAGTTGAAGGAAACGATTTACAGAGATGGCAGAGTTATTCTAATTTTAAAACAATAAAAACGGTATTGACATTTTGTCATATTGCTTGATGCTTGGCAACCAGTCTTCACCATGGTAGATTGATATTGGTAACAATAATAACTTGGTTGGGTGCATAGAAATGAAGTAATATTTCCGCCAAAATGTACCATGAATTTAAATTTATTGAGCGAGCGACTACTTTGACTCTTTTGTCACGGATCTCTGTTTTTTCACATTGTTGGCGTCACACAGGTCACACTAGAGAGCCTGTAGTGCAAGGTCACACCTTTTCTCCGATCAAGCTGAAATTTTGCAAACATGTTAAGACCTCCTCAAGTGTTTGCAGACCAAATTTGTTTGAAATATGTTGATTGGTTCAAATTTGTTTAAAAGAATATACCTTCCGATTGGCTGGTCCGATCATTTGAAATTTTGCAGGTGCTACCCTGCAGTTGCTACAATTTTTTTTAAAAGTTAACAATGTTTTAAAATCCTTATTGGTTAAAATGTTTTAAAAAAACCATCCGATTGGTCGAAAATCAAAATCTCCGATTAAGTTTTAATTTGGCATGGTGATTGAGACTATAACATTATCTCATATTTTAAGCATTTCCCCAATCGCTGATGTATGTACAGACTTCTTGCACTTTTAATAGTTTAAAAAGAGTTTTCAAAAGCGATTTTTTGGAAATAACCTATGGATCTGTTATTCAGTTCTTCCAGAACCAGAGTGAATATATGGAAATTGGAAAGTTGCAAAGAAAATCGTATTGTGTCGTATCGTGTTTGGCTGGAGATATTGCACGTATCGGGGCTCGCTCATCAACGCTCGCTCATCAACGCGTTACACTGAGCGTTTTCCTATAGCTTTTATGAACGAAATTTAACATATTTTTCACTCTACCTTCACATTTTCACTAGTTTCCTAAATAAAATGTCATGAAACTTCGTTATTGTGAACAGTAATAGCATAGCCAATAGCATAGTATCATGAAAATATGATTTCAGAATTACTTAGTTATTATGAAAGTTGAGATCGTGCTTGAGAATTGTGATGATATTTAAAAATTAACTAAAATAAAATTAACAATATTTTTGAAACATGTTATATTAGTTAAATATAACTAAGGATAAGACTTTTAGCTCACCCTTGATTGAAAACATTATCCATGAAGTTTACAGTCTTTATGATGAGAGGAAATGGCACAATTATAGTTTTTCAATGAGATTATCATTTGATCTTATATTATGGTTGTAAATAAAAAATTATAGAGATTAAATCACTGCTATAAAATTAATATTACATCAATTTTACATTAGCGTAATAGAGTCAATCTTTCAGTTTTTAGTACTTGACTAATTTATACATAAAAAAGTAGCAATTCTATGTTCTACTAGAAAAAAAAGGCAAAATTCAAATAAGCTTTCATTGAAGCAACATTGGAACCCTAAACTACACTATTGGAGAATAAATATTATTTTAAGATAATAATCTCATACATACCACTAAGGAGCTGTGCATAAAAAACGTCACGCTAAAAATGGGATATTTTGACCCCCCTCTCCCCCCTGTCACGCTTGTCACACTTTTCGAGACCCTTCCCCCCTAAAGGGACGCCACAAATCTATCCCTACCACCCCCCCCCCCCCCCCTCCTTAAATAAAATATTTTTGACTGTAAAATGTAACAGAATTTATCGTTTTTAGCAAAATTTCCGGTCCCGAGATATCAACTGAAATTTAAAATACATGACAATATCTATATCAAAACGTGACGTCCTTCTGCCTCCAGACCCCCCCCCCCCCCCTCCCCCGTCACACTGTGTCCCATACTTGTGCAACCCCCCCCCCCCCCCCCCCCCCCCCCCCCTGAAGCGTGACGTCCTTTATGCACAGCCCCCAATAAGAATAAATCAAAATCAATACTGATTAGTTAATGTTTGCGGAAAAGTAAAAATAATGGGGGAAAAAATACAAAACTAACTATAAACGATTGTATTTGTTATCTGTGGGGGTAGGTATACACACACTCACCACACCCTCATTTTACGCTAACTAATTTTAGATTTAAAAAATAAATCAAAATTTAATATAATAATGATGTACTATAGATATATTTTCAGTTACCTCTAAGCTCAATTCATAGCGGCGAACTAAAAAACTAAAATGTGCAAGTGCCACGAAAACTTGAATCTCAAAAGATGTGTTTAAATCGCGAGTTGTTTGATTCTAGAAACACGAGTAACCTAACTAAATGATGAGATAATAGGGTAGGTCTGTCAGTCAGTAGATATGGCTTCGAACTCTGAACCAATGTCAAGGAACGTGTGATTTGAGTGAAACTGTGAGACTGAGGTGATGGGTCACTTTGACCTCAGATCAACACTCTTGATGTGCTTATCGTCACGTAATCGCCCGTTTCAAAACAAGTCGAGTGAACGGGTTGAATTCTCGTTCGATGGGAGTCCAGCGTTAGCAGTGAACATAATGCATGAAGTTTTTTTTAATGCTTTTTTTGAACTGTGCGTATACATACCCATAAATAATTGTTGCGGTATACACTGTATATATACGGGCGTATACACCATTTGTCGTATAAAATCATGCCTGTTTTTTAAAAAAATGCCAGTGGCGAGGTGCCAGTCGTAATGTTATTTGATACAGAAAACCAAATATGCTATTGATTTGAAAAACAAAAAGGACATTTGAATTGTATTTGAAGCATGAAATAACTTATATTGAAGAAAATCGCAAGAAATTTCTGAGAAGGGAAAGAAATTGAGAAAATTCAAGGCTTTTTTTTACCAGCAACAAGTATTTCAAAAAATCGTTACAATGCACCAAAACGAATGACCTTGAGGAAAATTTTCTTGGGGGCTTCGCCCAAACCGCCCCTCTTCTCCTCGTGTGTATTTTTTTTGCGTGTACCCATAATTTTTTTTAGACCACTGTGTAAGAAAACAGCAAATTGAATTGACACAATAAAATGTGTATTTCTTAGTTTCGAATAGGCCCCTGAGCACCCAAGTAGTCGGCCCAAGTTTACGAAATTTGAGAAAAATGAAAGATATCTAAGTGTTTTTCAGTACCTACATTGAAGAGGAGTACGGATCTGGACTCGCCGACTGATTGGACCGGATCTCCTCTCCCGGACTTCATTGTTTTGTGCGTGGGTGTACTTGGATCAGTTTGTCCCGTTTTTCATATAGAGATAAGTAGCTATCACTCCCCCCCCCCCCCCCCCCCCCCCCACCATGAATATGTTTGATCATCGACATCCCCTGCCTCTAAGATGAAGAGATTGGTTTGCAAAAAGACTTTATCTGAATTATTTCCGAATTCCTGATGATGCAAGAATAAGATCTGCAGCCAGCAGCCACTGTACTTGCACCTATACATGGTCGTTCATCATCTTGGCCGTTGATGACATATCACTGTATAAATAAAATAATCCAAGGGGGAGATGCCAATTTGTACCAAAAGGTCGGCAACTGAGAACAACGTTTCTGTTTCAACCATCCACAAAGAACTTTCATCAGTAGGTACCGATTTTGACGGGACAATCCCTTCTTTTATGGTATTTCCGTTGTCCCCACAACGTATTTTTCTAAAACTCATATTTTGTCCCGTTTATTACAATAATTTTGTGGATAAATGAAAGAGGAAGTGGCATTTTGCGTAATAAATTAAGTTATTCAATAATTGCATAAATACAAAAATGTATGTGTGCATTGCTTCATTCATAAAAAATCAAATTATAGGCAAAAAACAAAGACGTTTGTGCACAGAAACAGTGGGTGGGACACCGGGCTGAACCTAGCCTTCGGACAGCTGCTATTCCCCCCAATTTCAGCCTCTCAGAAGCGTGTTGCCAACGCCGTAAAACCAAAAAACGCTAAAGTTTAATTGCTAATTACGGCCTAATTAGCGTGTACAGACAAAAAAATTAAGTCATATTGTTACTAATACATCTCCATTTTAATATCTGCGCGAAAAAAGATGTTAATATATCAATGTAAATTGAAGATAATATACAATTAAAAAAATATGTATAATTAATTAATTTCAAGATGAATGTATTTTTTTTTATTTTTTATTTTTTGACAGGAGTTTCATTAAACATTGTAGTACAACATGTCAAAAGATGTAGGTGCCTCAACGAAATCTTCTTTACCAATTAAGTGATATTAATAATTAATTGATCTGATCTAATTCGATTTTTCATTAAAAGATCATACTTTTTTTAGTCACACTAACACTCAAATTCCGTTTGTAAAGCATAAACTTACTAAAAGAAAAATTCGCACACCTAGGATTTAATTGCTTCAATGCTATTTCGTTGATACAAGACTTAATCAGCATTCATTAATTAGCATAATTAAACTCAAATTTTCAAGATGAATGTATTTTTTTTTATTTTTTATTTTTTGACAGGAGTTTCATTAAACATTGTAGTACAACATGTCAAAAGATGTAGGTGCCTCAACGAAATCTTCTTTACCAATTAAGTGATATTAATAATTAATTGATCTGATCTAATTCGATTTTTCATTAAAAGATCATACTTTTTTTAGTCACACTAACACTCAAATTCCGTTTGAAAAGCATAAACTTACTAAAAGAAAAATTCGCACACCTAGGATGTAATTGCTTCAATGCTATTTCGTTGATACAAGACTTAATCAGCATTCATTAATTAGCATAATTAAACTCAAATTTTCAAGATGAATGTATTTTTTTTTTTTTTTTTTTTTTGACAGGAGTTTCATTAAACATTGTAGTACAACATGGCAAAAGATGTAGGTGCCTCAACGAAATCTTCTTTACCAATTAAGTGATATTAATAATTTAAAAAAATATGTAATTAATTAATTTCAAGATGAATGTATTTTTTTTTATTTTTTATTTTTTAACAGGAGTTTCATTAAACATTGTAGTACAACATGTCAAAAGATGTAGGTGCCTCAACGAAATCTTCTTTACCAATTAAGTGATATTAATAATTAATTTATCTGATCTAATTCGATTTTTCATTAAAAGATCATACTTTTTTTAGTCACACTAACACTCAAATTCCGTTTGTAAAGCATAAACTTACTAAAAGAAAAATTCGCACACCTAGGATTTAATTGCTTCAATGCTATTTCGTTGATACAAGACTTAATCAGCATTCATTAATTAGCATAATTAAACTCAAATTTTCAAGATGAATGTATTTTTTTTTATTTTTTATTTTTTGACAGGAGTTTCATTAAACATTGTAGTACAACATGTCAAAAGATGTAGGTGCCTCAACGAAATCTTCTTTACCAATTAAGTGATATTAATAATTAATTGATCTGATCTAATTCGATTTTTCATTAAAAGATCATACTTTTTTTAGTCACACTAACACTCAAATTCCGTTTGAAAAGCATAAACTTACTAAAAGAAAAATTCGCACACCTAGGATGTAATTGCTTCAATGCTATTTCGTTGATACAAGACTTAATCAGCATTCATTAATTAGCATAATTAAACTCAAATTTTCAAGATGAATGTATTTTTTTTTATTTTTTTTTTTTTGACAGGAGTTTCATTAAACATTGTAGTACAACATGGCAAAAGATGTAGGTGCCTCAACGAAATCTTCTTTACCAATTAAGTGATATTAATAATTTAAAAAAATATGTAATTAATTAATTTCAAGATGAATGTATTTTTTTTTATTTTTTATTTTTTGACAGGAGTTTCATTAAACATTGTAGTACAACATGTCAAAAGATGTAGGTGCCTCAACGAAATCTTCTTTACCAATTAAGTGATATTAATAATTTAAAAAAATATGTAATTAATTAATTTCAAGATGAATGTATTTTTTTTTATTTTTTATTTTTTGACAGGAGTTTCATTAAACATTGTAGTACAACATGTCAAAAGATGTAGGTGCCTCAACGAAATCTTCTTTACCAATTAAGTGATATTAATAATTAATTGATCTGATCTAATTCGATTTTTCATTAAAAGATCATACTTTTTTTAGTCACACTAACACTCAAATTCCGTTTGAAAAGCATAAACTTACTAAAAGAAAAATTCGCACACCTAGGATGTAATTGCTTCAATGCTATTTCGTTGATACAAGACTTAATCAGCATTCATTAATTAGCATAATTAAACTCAAATTTTCAAGATGAATGTATTTTTTTTTTTTTTTTTTTTTTTTTTTGACAGGAGTTTTATTAAACATTGTAGTACAACATGGCAAAAGATGTAGGTGCCTCAACGAAATCTTCTTTACCAATTAAGTGATATTAATAATTTAAAAAAATATGTAATTAATTAATTTCAAGATGAATGTATTTTTTTTTATTTTTTATTTTTTGACAGGAGTTACATTAAACATTGTAGTACAACATGTCAAAAGATGTAGGTGCCTCAACGAAATCTTCTTTACCAATTAAGTGATATTAATAATTAATTGATCTGATCTAATTCGAAGTTTGGGAATTGTTAAAAAGCGTCCTTCCTGACGGGTTTGTTCGTGGTATTACCTCTGTCGACAGGCAAATGCTGGGAAGGTATACCCAACTAATAGGCCACGACCGCCTCCTTCCCTGCTTCCATCTTTACCTACTATTCACCATCATCTAAGTTATGTGATTCGAATGTATGAATAATTTATCACCAACTACGTACCAAAGTTTGGGAAATGTTAAAAAGCGTCCTTCCTGACGGTTTTGTTCGTGGTATTACCTCAGTCGACAGGCAAATGCTGGGAAGATATACCCAACTAATAGGCCACGGCCGCCTCCTTCCCACCTTCCATCTTTACCTCCTATTCACCATCATCTCCCATCATCATAATAGGTTAGCTGCAGAACAGTGCGACGTTATACACTACTAAAACAAATAGGTATACCTACATGGGAATTACAAATCTACTACAGATTCAAATTTCTAAACGAATCCAAGTTACAAATCTGAAATCATAAATGAGTGAATTATACAGATACAAATACGCAACTTAAAAAAATAACGGCCCAATGAGTATAAGAAATGAAAAATGAAAAAATTTGGTAAAAAGATTTTAAAAACGTTTCTAAGAAAACATACTCTATCGATCTATACTCTCTATCTCTATCAAATTTAGATAAAACCAGAGCAGCTCTCTCATTGACTGAAATCTGTCACGTGATCTTACTTGCCTCCTGATGAAATAAAAGTCTGCATCTCTGCACAATTCCCATCAACATCAGGAATTCACATCAGGTTACATGGCAGATCAGCAGGGAGCCGCTGAGCTTCTCAGTCGATTCCCACATTGCTGAATGTCGCCTTTTTGTACTTAAAGATGCAAATAAAGATAACTGAAATTGAAATTGAAACATCAACGATCGATCGCTTTAGTACAATTTTGATTCCCAAAACGTAACTGTCAATATACTAATGAGAAGTTGCGACGTTAGGTATGTATACTCGAGCTTAAAAGTTCACTTACGCCCCCCCCCCCCCCCCTAAACCCTCACCCTTTGCAACCCCAAAAATATAATCTTTACCCGTGGTTCTACTAAGTCAAGGTCCCAAGAGTTAATTCCAATTTTCGTTCAAGGTAAAAAAAATATCACGGCCTACTTCGCAAATATTGAAAGTTTCGAAACTTGTCTGTTCTTCCATGGGCTACACGTCTTGGCAAGTTGGCTACACTCTTGCTTCTCATGTAATTTCTCTCAAACTACTGTCAAACGTTAGTGAAACGGAGTTATTCATCAATCTGGTATGTAGAATGTGATTTCGTATATTATTTGAAAGAATTATTGTTATAACTTACTTGAAAGTGGATATAAAGATTCGTGCTGACATTTTGACTTTTTGAAATGACAGTTCGATTATTTTCCATTGTCGGACATACAGGACATACAGGACACCCGGACATACGCGATATGCGCATGCGTGAATAGTGTACATTATGTAAGAGGATTTTATGATATTTAATTGAGTTCTATCAATTTGCTCTAATAAGACGTGAGTTGTGAATGGCGAGCACACTTTTATGAAAAATTTCATTTTCTTTCATTAATCACAATTCACACAGAAGACGGATGAATATAAAAACTCGGTATTTTTTGTGCACATGCGAAATTATTATAATTTGTGACTTGACTATGTTACAATTTAATGTCATTATTATTTAATTAGGAAAAAAATAAATACTGAAATTAAAATAATTGTAGTTTGTGTCGATATCAGCCTGCTCACTTGGGATGCCAGTCGAAACTCACAGAATGTTTGGGTCGCTTTGTTCGTCTCGGTTGACCGTATAATAAACTTTATTATACCCCCTCATAAAATGGGAGGAAGGTTTCAACCATTAATTTACCTGCATAGTTATTGAAATCTTGCACTCCACTAAGGCACATTACGATCAAACCTATTTTTTAATTGTGATCATTTTGATGATCGTTGTTGATAGCTGATAATCATTATCATTATAAAATTATAATTTTGGCAAAAGCAGTGAAATGGCTATTAGAAAGACACTATTGTTATAACTTTCAATGAGATTGTGGAGTGTTCAGGTTAGCAAGAATTGATGTGGCTATATTTGGATACATTTTATTCATATTAATTGATATTTACACATAAAATAACATTGATATTAACCTGAAAAACTCGTTACAATATGCTATTTATTTCAAACCAATGCGCTTGTGCTTCGTTATTGAAAACTAATTTTCAAATAATACTAAACTTTCGATTTATAAAAGTAACCTGAAATATTGACGGATTATTACTTAGCTGCATTATATATCGATATTCTCGTCTGATATGTACTTATAGGTACTTGTGATTGGTGAGGACTAAGATGATTGGAGTGCACTGCAGTGTTAGAGAATATGAGGAACTGAATCTACAACATTCGTCACATTGGTCACAACATTGGTACAGCATTGGTCGTGGATGCTTTAGCATGAATTTGTCGTGGACCATCCCTAAGGGAACCATCCCATCATTTGCTCTATAAACTGAGGAAAACCACGACTAAAACCTCAGTAGAATGGATACAAGGTTGTGAACTCAAAACAGATGTACAATATTTAACATCTAACTGATTTTTTTTAATTTGATATTATCTCACCGCAGAAATCATATAATATTTTCTTCCTGTTTTTCTACTAGAATACGTCGACGCAACAAATACTCAATAAACCAACTAGTGACATTAAAAAATCCGAAATAGTGCTCATAGAGCACTCCAGGTTTACTAACAATAAATATTTGAAACTTTTAAATAATATCATAATCATGCGACCATCATTACAATCACTTGTCAATCATACACAAATCGATTAGACTTGAAACAATGTCAAATTCGGCGGCGAAGGTCAATAATGCTTTTGGTTTATTATTGTAGGAATGTAACACTCATTTTTGTGATTGACGGCGATAATTAGTACTATATTATCATCACATCACACACTATAGTTATATCAGTATCACACTGATATTATACGTATACTGTATTATCATACAGTATTATCATAATAATCATAATAATTTCAATTACTTGTCTATACAACAAGTTTAGCTTGCAACGTTTCGTCATTTTTGCTCCAAATTTTACAAATAAAAAACCTTTGAACTACCTTCGATTAGGACTTTTGTCTGTGTGATCAAAAATATGGAAATTATATTTGATCAGTAAGAACAAAAAATTAATAAAAGGGATTATTGATCCTTTGTTGTCACGAGCTGCGTCAGTCGGCCATAAACACCCTTCATGAATGGAAGACAGCTCTCGACGGTGTGTTGTAAAATGCAAATTGCCGAGAAAGATGACATTTCGTTTTACATTGATATCAGCTCGAAGCAAAAGTCCGGAAATCTACCTACATACGCGCTCGGCGGCCCTTAATGTTTATTGACATCCGGTAGCCCGACGCGCTTCCCCGAAAACAACCCTCGCTGCATGCCATTGATGCAAGATGACAAAGAAGAACCTTGGAAGGTCGAGGTCACAAACAAATGTCCTCATTGTTTGTCATGTTGTGAATGCGGCATATGAGCTATTCCTGAATTTTGGTCAGATCGGTCAGATCACACATGGGCCACTGTATTCCTATAAATTGTCACTGAGATTTGATAAGTAATCGATGTGAATTAAAAATTGCTCAGCTAGGGAAATCTTTATTAAATTGTACAATAGTTTAAATATGGAATTATTGAAAGCAATCGTGTCAAAAATGAAATTTATATTTAATATTTTTATTAACTAATATGTAATTTTAGGGTAACCAATAGGTAGTTTTATTTTGGGTTGATATTTAAATTAATAAAACATATTGCAAAATTTTATACAATATCACTGTGGTTTGTTATTGTAAAGTATGCTCCTTCAGCTGATTTCCAGATCCCAAATATGTAGATAATATTTAAACATTTAGTGAAGTTTGAATTTGTGAACAAATGCAAGTGAAAAAATAACGAAATAACTATTGCGTAAGCAATACAATTTGTTATTGTAATATAGGTTCCTTCAGCTGATTTCCAGATATAAACAAATGATAATATTTCAAAATTTAATGAAGTTTGAATTTGTGAACAAATGCAATAATAACGCAATAAGAAAGGATAAAAATGAGTTTTTATATATTGAAATAATTAACTTGCAGTCATGCATTCTTATATATTCAAGTGCAATAACCCTATGGCGACTGCCATCAACTCTGTCATATTCAGTATTCTATTGAATATTAAATACAAAATATAAGTTTTGAATGTAGATTATAATTCATTAGAATTAAATTATTACTAAAATAAAAGTGTCATATATAGAATATATAACATGAATGTACCAATTTCCTCGGAAGAGGGTCAAAGGTTACAAATAAACAAATATTGCATTAAATATTGCATATTATGAAGTAACATTTAAAATTACATTCAGAACAAGAGTAAATAGAGTGGCCATCTATATGCAAACTAGAATACTGTCACCACTCGACAGAAAAAGAGTAAACATTACATTCAGAACAAGAGTAAATAGAGTCGCCATCTATATTCAAACTAGAATACTATCACCACTAGACAGAGTCGCCATCTATATTGTAACGAGAATACTGAACCTAGCGGCTTTGGAATTTCATTCCTATTGAGTTTAAGGTTGGTATTAGATCGAAGGCTGGAGGATGGAAGGCTAGGTTCAGCCCGGTGGGTGGGACTAGGGCCCCACATGCGGGTTAGGGCCGCACAGGCCCGGGAAAATTTGATTTTTAAAATAATTTTGACCACGGCCGTTTGGATAAAAATATTCTGCAATTTGATGAAGAGTATCATGGATGAAGGTGTATCAATGATGGTGTTAACTGTTTCTCCAAATAAATATTTGATATATTTTAGTATTTTTTTTTAACAAGGGGCTCTGTAATTTGCAAAAGGGGCTCGATAATATTATTTTACTCTGACGAAAGAAATGCAGAACCAAGTTAAAACTCGCAGTCACTTAAGGTAGTACCTTCATTATACATATACAAAAAAAATCTTGAAATTACAAGTTCAGAAAACGTTTTCCTACATTTCAACTATATTTAAGTATAAATGAATCATAAAATTTAATATAACTTGCAACCCCTGTCGTATAGCGAGGTTACAATTTATTGCCTTTTGAGAATGAACAAAACTGTAACACAGGAGGTATAGGGAAATCATTTAGTTTTTGGTTGATAACTTTTAAAATAGCACACGTTGGTATTGTTTTCAATTTTTTTCCTAATAGAATGTCCAACTATCTATCTAGAAATCAGTTAAAAAAAACTAAAAAAAACATTGAACCTCAGTAAAATTAAAAACTCAAAAATAGCATGGAAATCGTCATGATTTTAATGGCCCCCATAAGACTACATGTTAAAAATAGGAATTTATAACTACAATATCTCAAAATCTAGTCACAAGAAGTTGTTCATATTTCACAGTATCGTGTCTATTATTGATATATCTATATATTTCACAGTATCGTGATTATTGATACCTCTGCCAAAAATAGGCTTATTTGGAAGATATGAGATATCAGTTGTGCTACCTTAACCGAGCCATCTCAAATTCAACATTCCAAAAATGCATAAATTAATAATTATGATCTCCTATATTTTTATAATGCCTGAAGCTCTGTAAAAAGGAACACCATTGTTCTCATCATATTGGCCTGATTATTATATCTAAGTATTTGATTAGCTAGAATAAAACCACAATCAAATTAAATAATGTCTCAGTAAATTATAGAACTTGGGCATTGTCATGATTTGGAAATCGGAAAGTCGTTAGGGAAAGTAATACTGGTGCTAATGAGCAAATCCACATTGTGTCCCATTTCGATTTTCTTTATTATTGTATTTGCATAATTAACATAATTCTTAGCACTGTACTCCTTCACTCTTGCAGCTTCATCTTAAATAGTACATACCAACTTCACGTTTCGACCTAGCTTTAGGTATCTTGTCAAAACAATAATTGGTGTCTACTCATGTTGGCCAAAGGTAACAAATAACATGCGTATACTTTCAAAATAATGCCAAACACTACAATATTAGGACCATCATGTAATGAAATGCTTGCGTTTAGTACTTTCAACATTGCTGGGCATCTAATATAATACAAATATCCCAAACTTAAATTACAGTTTAAATAGGTAGTGGGAATAAGTAACTTAGCATAGGTACCTATACAGTCTCTCGTGATAAATTTGAGTCCACAAAAGTAACTTCAATGTGCTCTCGTTCGAAAATCAGTGGACACAAATCTTTCAAACGTGATGACCAGGAAGCCAAAAATAACAATGGTCAAACTAAACGAATATTAGCTAAAGATGTACTGTATACAGTAAATTGAAATGATAGCTATGATTAATTATTATTTATACTTTTATTTTATTCATATTTACATGTCCGTTGTAACGGAGTGTACATGTTATTAACTTATTCTCGATATTTAGTGCTTAAAGTTACATAGCAGAAAAGGTCAGTATCTTTATAGCACTAGGCAGCTGACAAGCCTTCATCACCACTAAAACATTTGCATTTGATTTCATGTATAAAATGTCCAATGCCCTGCAACTTATTGTGCAATACTAGAAGTAAATACACTCTTTCTTATAGCTACCTACAAGAGTTTGACATGTAAGTAACTGAATATAAACATCACGACATCATGCCTACCTAATAATTATCCATTCGAATTATATAATGAAAATAGTAACACAATTCACATCTTAAAAACCATTCAACAATACATATTTCCTCAAATAAAATACTTTCTAAGGTTTCATTGATTTTAGCATCCGTCAAAAAAAAATAATTTGTGAATATTGGGATAGTATCACAAAAACATCTTGGTATGTTAGGTATTGTATTATTAAATCAATTGATAAAACCACAACAGCCTTGCATTACACAGGAGACGATTTACGGGATGATTTCGAATAAGTAGATGACTATCTATTCGAGATCATTCACATTCCAATGTTATAAAACTGAACATCGTAACAATATTCTGGAATTAAACGAATTGTTTAAATCATATCAAACAGTACTGCAACTGCATAGTGTATGCATATGACATACTACTTTGCACTTTAAAAAAGAGCACTAGTAATAGTACATGTTATTGTATTATAATAAAAAATGTGCATTATATATGTTATATGTGGCACAATTTAAAATTTTGTATGCAAAGTCATTTTTGAAGTACAGTATGAATGATAGAAATATTCGGAGCTTTGATACTACCTATGTAGGTAAAGCATATAATCGTTTCAATAATTATATCTTAATTTACGATATTTCAGGAATTTTCCGCTCTCAACATTATTGAAGTTCTTATAACACATAATATTATTCTGTAAATGCTATTGTAGTTGCTAACAATATATAGGGAGTCGGGGACTAATCATTACTCAACTGAAATAGGCCTCAATGGCTGCTGGCCACCGTTGGTGCTCTTCTTGAAATCCAATAGACGAATTATAGGTTTACTATATTGATTTGAAAATGGTGCCATCCATTGTTTGAGAAATGTTTTTTAACAACTAGTCAATTTCTTTCACGACTCTAATCTTACTTTTAAATCCTAATCAATTACTTTGTGAACGCAGCGAACACGGCCCAGACAATTTCGTTAGTGTTTTGTTTCATGCTTTCCGCTTCGAAGTCTAGATCCAGCAGTTCTCGTACCCGCTTCATGGCGAGCTCGTAGTCGTCGTCGTTTAGAGGCGCGAAAGCGTTCTCGAGCACATCCGAAGCGTGGGCGAGGAAGATGAGAGCGATCAGACGTTTGTCCATGCGATGTGGATCGTTCACCCACTTGGCGAGCACCGCATCTTGAACCTGCGTATACGAGTCGGGCGTTAGATAGAAATCAACAGGAGGCACTCAACATCTACCACAGAAGAAAATTGATTTAAGGGTTATTTGACCCTAGCAGACAGAAGTGATCAATTGTGTTAGGTAGGTACCTAGTTGGCATTAATTGATTCCTAATTTCTCATATTTTTCACTTTATGGAACACTTGTGTTGTTTCTGGTAGTCTGTGCATAGGATAGGTATAGTTAAAGAAACATTTGACACCTATTTAAAAATATCAAAATCATTTCTTTTTACCAAATTTAATTTCCATAATACAAAATTAAGAAAAAAATATCATGAAACTACTGAGATAAGAAAGAAACAGAGTAGCAGAAAAACAGCAACCTAGGTAGGTACTGTCAAAGAAAAAAATTGTGGGTGGAATATCCCTCAAATTGTGTGAAAAGTGCAACTTGCAGCTTAAAAACTCATGTGTTTGTTTACTTACAAAGATAAACCTACTCTACACAATAGAATTGCGCACAACCTTAGTCATAGATACCTAGGTAATGTTGATTGTACAATACTTTCTGATAAGAGTTAAAATTACTAAGTTATCACTACCAGTAGAATGAACTACCAGTTTACCTGATACACTACAACGCAATATAATAATAGTAGGCCTGAAGAAGACAACCGAATGCGTTGTCGAAATATTGCCTCCGTAATTTAGCGTGTGTTTTTATATTTAGTACCGGCATCATCCAGAGTAGGGTTTCTATCATCACACTACAATGCATTATCCATGAATCCATGAATCCTCAATTTCATTAATTATTATTTATTAATTAAGTAATTAGTCAAAAAAGAAAAATGTAAAAAAAAATTACCAATACTAAGTACCTAGCTATAAACTATAAATTTTTCCAAAACAAGCTAAAATATTAGCTGAATAGAAACATGAATAGATTGTGAGTGTAGACTTTCGCTTGTGTTTTGTCTTGTGCAGAACGAAAACATACCACTCTTAATGATTAGCTGAAAAGTTCTAAATTTACCAGTCAGCTTTAAAAGTTGAAAAATGTTATCACATAGGTACTACCTACTAAAAGAGGAGATCATGAAATTTCCTGACAATGGGGTTGTTCACTGCCATTTGCTCTCACTCACAGCGCTAGCGGCAATGGAGGTATCTCTCTCTGATTGGTTGGTCTCTGAATCCAAATCTGAATCTGAATCTCTGAATCAAACTCCCGCCAAGGTTTAAAACCTTCCATTCCGCTAGATGCATTTTGATTGGCTCTCTCCCGGACGATTAGAACAGCAGCGCCATCTACAATAGTTTTGCGTGAACAACCCCATTGATCAACAACTCTTACCTATAATGACTTATGGAGTATGGCAAACCAAGAAGGTAGCTATATAAATTACTACATAGGTAGTTAGATAATATTGTCTGACTTTGTATCGGTAACTGGATGATCCCAAATGAATTTCAGTTCAGGTTCCATTTTTTTAAAATATTTGTTGCAGTTCCTTTAAAAATGATAATGGTTCCGATTCTGGTTCCAATCGGTTCCTTACAATTCAGACTATAATTTAATTAATATTTATTATTTATTTTTAAACTAATGCACAGTAGGTTGCATACCTAACTATGGCAAGAAATACATCATTGCCTCGTTGATTGTTTATTGGAATATTGAATTTTGAATTTGAATTTTTAAAGATTGCAAAAATTGAATTAAATTAATTTCTTAAAGAAAATTTATGGAACTACATATTTGGAACCCAAATATTGCAAGTTTGTAACATATTATTAAGGGTTCCGGTTCCCGTCCTTCCTAAAAATTAATATGGGTTCTGATTCTGGTTCCTATAAAAATTAAGTTTATTTTATTTCCCGTTCCAGTCCCTGCTTACAATTATTATTGCATGACATTCATGCAATTCCTGGGTGTTCATAAGCTATATCTTTCTGAAGAGAAGAGATGGATGTATGGAAGATCAATGACTCGATTGTTTAGACCACTTGTGTAGGAAGTAGGAACCTATTTTATGTACTTATTATTATTATGGCATATCATACATTGATTTTAAGTAGAGATGGGCCGATACCGATACTCACGATACCACCGATACCATAGGTATCGGAGTATCGCGATACTTCAATTTTTTTGGCCATATTTGGCGATACTTTTGAACTAATACTTTTGAATTTTCCCGCGTTTCACAGTCACTGTAGGCTCCCCATTGGCTTATGTACAATGAGCATCGACCAATCAGAGCGCCGCTTTGATCAAGGTTTCCTGCAGTTTCAACTTCTTTCAAGATGGCGTCTTGCATTATTTTGTTAGTTACAATTTATTTTTAATGTGATGTGTTCCAAACGGAATAAAAGTGGTGTCTGGAACCAATTTACTATAAAACATGATTTCAAATTGAATTTTGTTGTATAATGCATTTGTTTTGTTGAGTACAAAGTGAAAATGAGTACTTACTTTGGTGTACCTAACCCTGAAATCGGCAAACTGAAGATTGAATTTAGATTTGGTGCACATAATCTATAAAAATGAAGGTAACAAAAGTATCGGCGATAGTATCGGTATCGTAAATCAATAAGTAGGTATCGGTACAAGTATCGGTATCGGTGAAAATGTGGTATCGACACATCTCTAATTTTAAGTTATACCTTCCTAGGTTAAAATGAAAAATTGTCAACAACACATTGTTTATATTATAAATGGCAGTGTTGGCAGTCCAAGCATGTTTTGTTGTAATTTAATGTGGTGAGTGAGCCATATCATAGCCATATCTAAGTGATTAGAAACTGTCTTTAGTCTAGGCATAGACATTGTATAGCCTTCGAAGGCTATATACAATGTCTATGGTCTAGGTATATATTGCAACATTTCTAAGTTCACTGTGCTGTCATATCATGATGCATAGTCTACTTAAAAACAAGTACTATGTTCTCTTTTCATACCTTTTGCAACCTTCAAAAATTTGATATAGGTACCTGTATGTTGATTTTTTTGGCATAAAATAGTGTTATTGCAGTACTGGCTTAAGGCGGCTGAGTAGTGAACGTGGCCTTGCAGAGTTTGTTAATCAATTTTTTGCAATATCTTTACCAATGTAATTGTTCAGAAAATAAGGCTTTGTACGAGTCTACAGAACTGTTCAATGAAAACAATCACATAGTTTGTTATGGGTTATTAATTAGTTTTATTTCGTCCTACGTCATTCGGTTTAGTGCCTAAAAATTAGTAAAAATAAATATGGCACTAAACGTCAAACACAAAATAAAACTAAACCAGCTACCTATGAAATTACTATTTTCATTGAACTGTTCTGAAGACTCGTACAAAGCCTTATTTTATTAACAATTACATTGGTAAAAGATATTGATAGAAATCGATTAAAAAACTGTTCAAGGTCAAACATACTACTAGAAAGTTTTCACCTGACATTGGATTCAAATTTTAGAATAACCTATAACAAATCAGAAACACCCTTAACTTGGAATCAATTTGTCTGTCAGGTTCATTACCACTTGAAACATCACACAATTAGGTATAGGTGTACTTACTAATTAATTAAGAAATGACTAAAAACTGAAAAGTCCTTTCCATTCTTACCTTTTTAACTAATCTTGATTTAGACACGTTGTCAGTGAGAGGGTGAGTCGTCATATCAAATAAGAGGAAGTTCTGCTTTTCTGTTGTGAGGACGCCTTTCTCCACGAGGTTCTTTGCCAGTCTCTCCCGAACATTCTTCAGCTGGTAGCGGAGCTTCAAGGGATTCCACGTTTCCCCTGAAAACACATTTTTTATAAACATTCTATTCATAGGCAGCCACTTGCTCAAGACTAAGAATAAATTCATTGAGTCACAATACAACAATAATTTAGAAATTGGGCTTTACTATGCTAGGAGCTAGTAGACGTTCAAGGCAGGTGGCCGTAAACCACTATCAATTAGGACTAGGTCACCACCACAGGCAGAGGATATCCCCAATACCTGTGATTACCTACTTTTGTTATAACTCAAAGGTGTGACTATGAGTTATCAGCATGATTTTGAGATAAAAATTATGAGTAGAATAGAAATGTTCATGGGGAAGTGCACCATAACTAGACACTAATAAATAACTTAGTGCATTTTACAGTTTGAAGATAACACACTTGGGAAGATAGCAGTTTGTAGAATGACTAACAGACTTAATATGACGATAATAAGGTACACTCCCCCAAATAATAAACGGTACCTACTCGAAAGAAAATGAATTGACTGATTAAGGTTTGATGGCATCATCCCATGAAGTCAGTGCTAACGCATTATCTAACTCTTTTAGGTGAGCTCTGATTTCATTGATAATAACAAGGATTGATTGTCAAGGAACCGGCTTAGCAGCCAATACGTTTTGTACCAAGTACCGTTTATTATTTGGGGGAGTGTACCTAGTAAGTTTGCTAAATTGCTTCTCTTTTGTACAAAAACTAAAAATCTAGTGTCATAAACTCATGAAAAGAAAACTAGTCTGGGTATAGCATAGGAACGAGGTACTCTATGTTGTTCTGTTTCTAACAAACAAGCATCACTCATAAACTTTTAAGCAAGTCTTTCATGAACGTGAAGAATTCGCATCGCATTCGCAACTCCATTGAAATGCAAATAGGTACACAACGCTAGTCCATTCAATTTCATAAAATGCATCTCATAAAATGCTGGCCTAAATCTATCCTGCATAAAATAGACTGAGTGTATGTTAGCAAGGCAATGAGATCCTGAATTGCGGCAACATGGATGCCATCGCGTTTTGCGTGGTGATAGCGAAATCACGAATCTTGCACAGTTCGTGTCACACGTAGCTGGCCGCCAGACGTCCCTAATGTTGCAAATAACCGGATTTTGTCCATCCCTCAGTCGCTGTGAGCGATCGCGCGGTCTCCGAGATCATCCCTCTCTCTCTCTCTCGGACAAGAGGTATTCAAAATATCTTACCGGACAGCTAAATGTGAAACGCAGTGTAGTAATGAGGTCTCAAGTTTATAAAACTATAAAATGGGTCACAAAATACCTACAAGATTCTGTTTGGGTACCATGTCACCGCTTTATTTGAAACAGCGCGAACAGTCCTTATGATTGCCTTCCAAATAAAACCTTCCGACTTGTTGGAAATATGTAACCTTTTACACAAAACCTCACTGATTTTAATCAACTTTACATACCGCTGAGATACTCAATCCAGCTTTGAACAGTCTCTGGAGGTTCAGTGTCTTTCATGTGCTTCAACGCTTCATCCAATAAAACATCCCCAGTTGGAGTTTCGCTTTTCAATAAGATTTTGCGATTAAGCAAACTCTTTCGTCGCATCCCTGCTTTCTCCAACTCGATACGCCCACGGATGCCAAGTTCGATGAGTATACACCCTCGAAGACCACTGGATATGCAGTCATTCCAAAACGATGTGTATCCCTGCAACAGGCAAAATGGCAACAAGCTCAATACTTCTGACTTCAATGTCAATGAAATGATCAGAACCTAGGAGGTGCATCCTCTCTCATAGCATACTAGTAAAGATGAGCCTAGAGGTTGAATGCACCTTGATAAATAACTAGCCATCTTCCTTGATATTCTATTGTCAACAGAACCCGAAAAACTTAGTGTTTAAGTCTGTAAAGCCTCAGAGAAAGTAATACATACCTAGCTATCAGAACACGTGAAAAGTTCAATTTATGTCAATTGGAAAGGGAACCCAATGAGTTTGACAGCTCAACCTTTCGAGTCAGCAAAGATGGTTGCAGAGCCAACTTACCTCTTTATCCTTTAGCCCAAGAAGCAAAACTTCTTCCATCAATGTCAGCCTAGTTTCTTTCGAATCCCCATCATCTAAATCATCGTCTTGTTCAGTAGATTTCTTATCATCAGAATCCTGTGACTCTTTTGACACTCCTTCACCATTTTCTCTTGACACGTTACGTCTTTGCACTAGTCCGTCACTGCGATTCATCATCATAGGAATGTGAAATTAAACTTCAATTAAGCGTAGAAACAATTGAATTAATAAAACTGTACGTGCCTCCGTCAGCAAACTTCATTAATACGGTGTTGACACTTCAAAGAATAATATTAGGACATTCTTCTAGGCAACTTGTAAATATGGCGTCTGCTGATGTTTCAAACTCTCGAACCCAGGCACTCCGTTTCATGGCGGGAAAGCCTCGTCATCCGGAAATATTTAAACACCGAAATGTGTCATCCTGCTGCCTCGATGGAAGTTTTCCACAGAAATCTACATTCTCACTGAAATGGGTCTTATGAGTTATGATTGTATTCAACATAGTCGGTAAAAATAAACAATAATATTTTTCCATTTTATCATAAAATACTTACGTTTTTCCCCCAAAAAAGCTAATTTTCAGTCAAATTAAAAAATAAGACCCGAGTGCTGATAGGTTCGCGGGTAATCTTTCACATTTTTATATTTTTTTACTCTATAAAACCAATATAACTATTGAACTAGATGTTTATAATATTTAGAATTTTTACTTACACTCATTATCAAAAAAACATCAAAAAATACTTGGCGCATCGTGTGTAATACATAGTATGAATAGATAGAAGTAATCAGTTAGGATACATTGGCTCATTTTTTGATTTGCCTACTTTTCAGTCCCACGAATTTTTTAGATTTATTTTATTTTTTAGTTGACGAGACTTGCTAGTATTTTTTATAGGTAATGAGAGTTTTTATGAGTAGTATCAATCTTTTTTTTAGTTTATTTATACAAATTGTAACATTATCGATCAACAATGACTAAGTAATCCCTTTAAAAAGAAGACAATTTCCGATTTGGTTTCTAAGAAAATTTGCTTCAAATGATCAGCCTTTTTCGAGATATTACGGCACCACTTCCGGTTAACAAGAGGGTTTTCATCATGGGAAAATGCAATGTTTTTATTTATAAATGTTATTGAGCGAGCGTAGCGAGCTTCACCACGGTACTCTTATGGCACTTTCTCTGTGTGTGCGTGTTTTTTTGTTTTGTTTTTTTGCCTGCACTGCCCAGGTTAAACCGCTCAAGCAACGATCTGAAATTTTGCACACATACTAACGTAATCTATGCGGTCTATGGGATCGATTTTGAACGGGATCCTGTGATTGGCTCGAATTTTAGAAAAATTATCTTTCGATTGGTTGCTCCAATCAATTTGAAATTTAGCAAAGTCATTTCAACCAACATTTCACCCAATCATAAAAAGTTTCAGCGAAATCCTCCCATTGGTTCAAATTTGAAACCATTTTTCCGGTGATTTTTGAAATTTAAACTAGAACCGATTGACCGATCAACCAAAAACTTCGCATGGTCATTTTGGTACCACCATTTAAAGAATTTTTGGCAATTTTCAGTCTAATCTGTCGTTATTTTCAAAAGTTTGTGTCAATTTAGGGACATTTTTATTCGAAGTGTCTATTCGCACAAATGCGTGCACGCACCAATCCGTGCACGCATTGGTGCGAATCAGTGGCGGTTTGTGCATGAGGCAAGGGAGGCTGTGCCTCCCTAAATATTAGAGAAGAAGAAAGGGATTGCATCGTATTTAACAACTCTAAACTTCATATATAATTGTGTATATCATATAAATTTTAAATTATATAAATATTATTATTTTACTTTGATTGATTTGTTTAATTCGCCACGCCAATCCCCGACAATGAGCGCGCGCGCTGCTGAATACACGTTAGCTGTATACGCGGACTGCAAGGGAGGCAGAGCTGCTTACAGCCTCGTGTAGCCTCTGATTTCTACAGGCGAGGGGCAAGCGCGGGAGTGCGGGGTAGCGCAACGCATGCAGAGCTATGATGACGTCAGTGAGGCGGCGGACATGCCCGGGAGGCTCCGAGCGAAAGACGAAGCTTTCTGCCCGCGCCGCTCTGCCCGCGCGTTTACTATAGTATTTTATAATTACGTTTAATATATTAAACGTAATTATAAAATATTTTTCTGCCTCCCCACATTTCAAACCCACAAACCGCCACTGGTGCGAATAGCCTCGGCCGCGCGGGCGGGCTATTCGCACAAATCCGTGCACAAATTGGTGTGATTTGTGCGGGTAGCCAGCCCGCGCGGCCGAGGCTATTTGCACAAATCTTCAAGGCCACAAAAGATAACTTTTGGTCATGCAACGTCGCAAATGACGTAGAGCAGAATTGCATTTTTGGAGCCATTGGAAGCTGCAAAGATCAGCTGTCACTGTCAGTGTCACTCCCCGTCTGCAAGCATAGTTGTGTATAGCGTTAGCAGTGGCGTAGGAACCGGGGGGGGGCAAGGGGGGCAATGCCCCCCCCCCCAACTTTCAGGGAAGAGGGACAAAGGGGGCAAACATAAATGTAATAATTTTTAAATAGTAGTAATTTGAGAATTTAAATGATCAAATCGACCAACATTTGTGTTTAAATCGCGTTAAAAATGCATTAAATTCATATTGAAATTCAAAAATTTTCCGAGCCTGTAAGGCCCAGACCCGCGTATTATTCTAAGCCCTCCCGCAGACTCAAATTGGACCTGACCTTCTACGATTACCTAACTTACTTCAAAAATCCCCAGCATACGAAACTGGATTAACAGCAAAAAAAAGTGTCAGAAATGTTCATTACATATAAATATTTTAATTTTAAAATGCTTTATGACACTTCTTCAGTTATTGCATGAACTAATACTGCTGGTTATTGTAAATCCAGTTGCGTATGCTGTAATAAATGTTTGTGGTCTTAAAGATACGTATTAGTAGTAACTAATAATTAGCGATTGCAGTCATCATTCAGTTTCAGTTTTATGTCCAATTTTGTACATTTTCATGACAAGTCTCTTGGGGAACATGGAATGTCCCTTTAATATGTTAGGGTATTATACGTAGTACTTTAATGAGTAAATAAAACAAATTTTCAATACCATTCTAGTCATTAAAACGATTTAAAATAGCATTTAAACGCCATTTCAACATCTAATTTCTCAAAATTTTCGCCGCCGGCGGCTGGGGCTTTTGCCCCAGACCCCTTCTGGTTGACGAAAATGTCTTTTCTGGCGTGATTCCTTGCCCCCCCTTACTTTGAAAACGTACCTACGCCACTGAGCGTTAGTTACGATTAGCTCTTATGTGACGCAACAATATTCAATAGGTCAGACAAGCGATGCTAAAAAATTAAAAATAGCTAATCAATAAAGAAATGTGTGTCCGACTTTCCACTGCACACTTGAGTTGTCAATCTATTTATAGATTCGTAACTAACGCTATTTGGTTGTGTGTTGAGAATGAAATGTTTTTCCTTTCAATGACTGTGTTCGAAAGCGTATCATGTTCAACATAAATACCAATAACAAAATATTTCACCAATATTTAAATTTTTCACATCCACAGCTGTCAAAAGTGACGCCATCTTTACAGCGGTGCCAGATCTCGAACGTCATATCAACTCCTTACGTCATTTGAAATTGCACGGATTCGTGCATACACGGATTGGTGCGAATAGTCTTGGCCGCGCGGCCGATGCTATTCGCACAAATTTGTGCACACACCAATACGTGCACCACACCACTCAGTGCACCAATCCGTGCGTGCACGCAGTAGTGCGAATAGCATCGGCCGCGCGGCCAAAGCTATTCGCACCAATGCGTGCGGTTTGTGCATGCACGGATTTGTGCGAATAGCCTCGGCCCATTTTATTCCATAATCTTGAAATATTTATAAAATGTATAGTAGGTACTATACGTCATTTTCATCCCTGCCTTCTTTAAGCTTCTGCTCCACCAAGGCCTGTAGAGCAGCCAAGCAGTCCACAATTTCCAATAAAACTAGCGCTAATAATATCGGATGCACGTACGAAGGCCACTCCAATTGGTTAAGTATAAATAATATCTTCTGATTGGTCGACAATCAAAATGTTCCGATTAAGTTCAAATTTTGCATGGTGATCAAGACCAACATAATCGAAAATTTTACACATTGTAAAAGCCCAATCAGTCAAGTATTAATTGTCATTTTACAAGTTTATAGTATGGGTTGTCAAATCATAGAGATATATTACAGAGAGGGGTAACTACTGGTTAATGCTTGACTAATTTTGAAAGATCCTTTTTCTCCATATTGGAGATATTTAATAATTCACTGCCACTGAAATGGAAAATTAATTCGGAAGGCAATGAAAAAATTACTTTGAGCTGTCAAATTTTAAACTTACTAGAAACACGTTTTTAACTTGAATCAGAAGACTATTACAATATTATATCTTGTTTTTACTGTACATTTATTTGTTCTGTGTTGTTTGTTACTGTGAAGTATGCACTGAAGGTTAGTACAAAGTAACATTCAAGTCTCTTGCCAACAACATTACAATCGAGGGGGGTGCCATTTTTAAAGTAATTTTTGAAATAATCTCCAAGATGGTGGCTGAGCATGCTCAGATCTACCCTGACAATGTACATCGCATCATACCAAGGCTGGCTATCTACTTGCCCCTCTCTGTAAGTATATGAATCTCTATGGTCAAATGCTGGAAAAAGTATGTAGGAAAGTCACGACACAATGGATCTGATATTCATCCAGAGTATTTATATGGAGATCGTGTATCGTGACTGGGGATGTTGCATGTTCTGTGCTCGCTCATCAACGCGTTACACTGAGCGTTTTCCTATAGTCTATCATTATAAAGCCTTCTGAATATGTTTACCTACCACTGGTCTGCAGAATTTCCGCTCGATCGGAGAAACCGATCCTGTATAACCTGTATACGCAGAGACAGAATTACAAAATACAGAGATCTGTGCCAAGGCAAATGAATCAAAAGGAAACGCTCGCTTCGCTCGCTCCATTTTCACTTTCCAGAAATAGTTCCAAACTCTTTATTGGTACCTACCTTTATTCTTTAAATTATTTGAAAAAAATTATAAACTACATAATACATAAACTACATAAACTACTATGACATTGCCTTCGAGTAGATAACGTATTGGTAATCTGAGGTCGATGGTAATGGTAATCGCAGGCATGGCCGCCACATAGGGGAATCTGGATGTCAGGAAAAGATATTTTTTTTGTGAAGTTTCATTTTGTAAACAAAAAAACACAAAATAATACCCTGCGGGGCAAGGTGGGGGCATGACCAACACCACCCCAATGTGTCAAATTTTAATAAATACTGAATATTTCAACAACATACACTTCATAACATCTCAAAATTGATAAACCATAAAACGGGTGCGCCCTCCCCCCTTTAATTAACCCGGGGAAAATTGTTTTTCTTGCCTTGCCCTCCCCTCTCCCCCACCCTCTGGCAGAAATCCTGCGCAGGTAAAACAAAACGGAGATTTCTCAAGCAAGATAATATGATTAATTTCTAATTGTACAATTAGTTCTCTCAGGAGAATGTTCTCATCATGCTCATCAAGAGGTGAATGGGGAAGTGGAGGGGATGTGAGAGCTGCGTTGTCTTGTCTTCTTGAAGCTCAGTCTCTTTCTCATCCACTCAGGAGTCACAGGTGCACAGCAGCCGACACTGACAGGCAGGTACCTACCTATCAAGTACTCAAGTTCATTGATTACTAGAATAAAAAATACCTAGGATTTGATGGATTTCAGAATTGTGTCTTTCTTTATAATGCGGAATCGTGACAATTTGTTAACTTATAAACCTTTGCGAATTCTTGCGAAATGGTAGGTAATTTAAGCAACGTTATCAGATAAGCAAGCGTAGATATTATTGTATGGCCCTTACACAAATACCACACTATCACAAAATTAAATTATCACTACCTAATTATTTGTAGAGTCACGACCGTCATGTTTTTGTTTTCCATATTTTATATTCCAAAAAAAGAAATAATAATAAACCAATAGTTTTTAAATTACATTTATCATTCTATTAACAAATTCAAACTTACTAGTTAGAAAATTTACATATTTTAGGTACCTAGTCAGTATACCTAGTTTGTAGCTAGCAGTCTGGTCTTTTCTTAGATATTGGAAGTGGAATTGAAAAAATACGATTCCAAAAGAGTGCTATTGCATTTTCAATTGTGTCTATTATTTACAGATAGATCGTGCCAGCGAATTACCCTCACTTTCTCCACTCGTCCGAGAATCTCCACATCTCTCGCATCGCATCCAGCCACAATTACAGGTAATAACAATGTCACTCTGACTGTCCAGGTGAAGGACCTGTGTAGGATCTCAGCGAACACGACGTCCTTGATAGTCCTCTTCTTACAGCGCGACCACAAAACTCAATTAACAACATAACTAATCAAGCCACACCATCAAATCAGGGAGCGTTCACATGCATTATTTACCTTGAAATTAAAATCACTTACGAAGCGAAGTGCCAAGGCAATGCGGAAGAGGTCCTGCAATTCGATCATAAGCACTCTTTGATTGCCTTCCTTATCGCGAAGATGTAGGTATTTATGGTAATTTGCTGCAATGTCCACAGTGACCAGCAAAACCTGGGATTTTGATGCGGGTTCAATGCTCTAACTATCTAGATGGCGTTGTTTCTTTTTTGTATAGAGAAACACCTGTTCTTTGACACAGACGCAAAGTGTATGAGTTTAATGCAATTATATCACAGTGAAGCACAGACCGTGAAATTCGAAATAAAGTACCGTACACAGATAATTGATTTGCACAGATTGAAAACTAATTAACAAAACCGGTAATTATTCGCATCGAACGATAATAATGATTGGAGTTTTAAATTTCGTTTGACATTTTCATTGCGTGCGTATCATCAATCTCGCAATTGATAATTACGTATCATGCGTATCCGTTTAATTAAAAAACCAAAGAATACAATCGAGTCAAGTCACCACAGTAATTATAGATCGTGTCAAATAGGAAATTACGAAAAGATGGGTTGGGTTTTTTAAGGACGAACAGAGAATTTGAATGAGAAATCTTCGCATTTTTTCGAGTTTGTTCTAAAAAGTAATCAATTTGCTAAGGTCACAGGGCGTAGTCGTTGACTTTGGCATTGTTGCGATGAGCGGGAGAGGATGCAGAGTGGTTTGTTCTCATGTGAAAGTCTCATGAATCTTTCCCAACTTCACGCTCTGCCTGTCAGATCAAAACAATGACGGGAACTAGAATAATCACTTCATGCAGATCATTATACTTATACTAGTTTACTTTTAAGAAGAAACTTTGTAAAAATGAATTGCTTCCTTATGTAGAATTTTGTCTTCATTTGCTCTCTAGTCTACAGTCTCTCTCAACATACAACCAATACAACCAGTGGTCGAATTGGAAGTCCGTCAATGGGGGATGGTGTAATTGTAAAAAAATGCTCCCAGTTAATTGGAGGGGGGTCTGGGGGAAGGGCCAAACGAGCTTGAATACATGAGGAGGCCCCCCAGCACCATGCAGGTCAGGGGCGCACAGCCTCAGATTTTTTTTTAATTTCAGTATAATGAATTTGGTGCATTTCTATGCGATTTTGACGCTATTTAAGCCTATTTTTATCTCAACAAATGGCGACTAGAGGCTAAAATCGACAAATTATCTGGAAATGGTAGTATTATTTTGAATTAAATAGTAGGTACTGTCATTAAATCTTTCATGGGGGGGATGGTGAAGAGGACAAATTAGCCATGGGGGGAGGGAACTATGTTCCCCGGGGGGGGGGGGGGGGGGGGGGGGGGGAGAGGGGAAGAATTCCATTCCCCAGCCCCCCCCCCCAATTCGACCACTGCCTACAACCCAATTTCATGGAAAATATTTTGTATTTATTGTTTTTAAATTAATTTTTTCTTAAAAATCTGTACGTCAGAGGTACTAGAAGGCCATATCTATGATTCTTGAGGTGAGCTCATTACTTAAACCATACAATGTACTTCAATACAACTGTATTTGTTGACGGTCAGCAGCTCGATTACAAAAGTGTGCAACCCAAATCGAGAAAATGGACTCCTCCTGACCTTGACCTCTTCTGAGGTAGACATTTAAAGTTTAAATCCCTCTCAAGAAGGAATCTATGTGGGATTTTAAGATGTGGAATAATAACTTGATTTATAAAATGTTTTCAAATAATTACGATTGCTTTTTTATTGTTTATCAATACATTCTCGAGTATATATGCACATTAAATAATCTTTTACTCGTGATACTGATATCAGATTGTGAAAAATAAAATAATAACAAAATAATACAAATTGGCACATTTCATGGGATCTTTGGGCAGATAATATTTCATAAACACAAAAATATGTACAGGTATGAATGATACATAATCTGTGCCTCCACCAACCAGTTTTCCCATTTCGAATGTACACGCAAAATTGTTCAGTTTTATAAGGGGAAACTATTGAAAGTTTTGAATTTAATTATCAAACCATGGAAAAGTGAAAAAAAATAAAATCACATTCATACAGAATACTGATAATCACCAACTACACATGCTTATTTACAGAGAATATTATCTATATTCCTAATTTGTATAAAAATTTGAATTAGAATGAAAATTGTTGTAGAAGATAATTTTACAAAACACAGACATTAAGAAGTGATTGGTGCCTTGGACATGACAGGAAGATATTAATATTAATATCCTGAAGAAAACTATCCATTAACGAGAAAGAGTACAAAGACATGAAACATTTGAAGTACAGGGTAATAGTGTTTAAATAGGGAGTTACAATCACGATAGTTTTAATATAACATTTCTTAAATACGATATATTATAATAATGAAAACTATATTTGGCAGTACAAGGCTTAGGATAATCGACCTATAGCTCAGTGCTCATTTCGTGTGTGATTTCTTGATTGCCTTTACTAATCGGATTGTTCGTGAGTTGAGGCATATGTTTGACTGGCGAGAGATTTCCGTTCATTCGATACACCCGGCTGTGTGCGTTTGTCGGTTCTACCGGCTCGTCCACCTCCCGGATAATGTCGGTGTCGCCTATCCAGCAGCCAGAGCCAATCATGGCGCTAGTCTGAAACAAAAGAAACATTGCTCTTAAATGACATTTATGATAACAAAAATATAAAAACAACACTAGGAAAATTAATTCATTGAGAGAAATTTTAATTAATACCTACTGAATATATGTTATTTTTCCATGAATGAATTGGATTGTTTTTACCTAGATTTTGTCAAAATAAAGTTAAGGTCTATTTTATAAATTACAAACAATTTATCTGGTTATTTTTGTTTCAGCTCGACATCTGCATGCTGGTCTGTGGATTTCTACACAAAATACTTTTTTTTTAAATTTCATTCCATCTACCTAAAATACACATCACATCACTACGACACCGAGTATGGAATGTAAGCTATAGTGTAGCGCAGGATGAAATCACTAGCTATTAGCTACTAATGAAGCCCATGCAGCAAGCGGTAGGTACTCACTGGTAAGTGCTTTGAATGATAGGTGAGAGTATTAGCTCTAAGCTGGCCGACCGTGACCGCCTCAAGTCGTGATCTCTGGAAGTCAGTCCTGCGTCCAATCCTCGTCGAAGTTTAGCGTTCGAGCCTCCGGTCTGCATCACCATACAATAAGCCATTCTTTAAAATACTGCTCCCAGTTTCGTCCATTTCAAAGCAATTAGATGTCATTCGTCAAGTCTTGAGGCTGTAGCGCTGTCATTGTCTTGTCTTGTGTCGCTAAGTCAATAAAAGTCGGCCAAACGTCGTTTTTAATGAAAATAAAATTGTGTTTTGTACAGTTTAGGAAGCAAGATGCAGGGTTTACAACTATAATGAAGCGTCTACTGACTCTAAGATACGACAAACTAATACCACAAGCTCAGAGTCTAAATAGTCAGATTGCAATTTCGAATTCAATACTCACATTAAATTTATTGGAGTCCCTGAGAATTGATGAGTTTGAGTTTACAGGCGATTGCTGTTGGTAATAAGCTGGCCCTCTTCTGTAACCATCCCCACTCCTTGTGCTCCTTAAGCTCCCGTTCCAGTCCCTGCTCCAGTTATTGTTATTAGAAGCAGGTGAAGGAGCGGCCGAAGCACCGTTGACCATCGGTCGATACGGAGCAGACTGCGCAGCGCTAGGGGACGAATAGAGACCCTCTATGCCAGCGAAAGACAAGCCCCCGGAAGCACCATTACCCATGTTACGACCACTTTTCCTTGCCTCCCAATGTCTATTGACAGCGTCCAAGGATGGTGTCCGCTGATGGGCGACAGATTGTTGGATGTCGGACGCTGGTGACCGCACGGAACCGAAGTGGTGGGATCGAGGAGTGCCCAGAGAGGTGTTATGAACATTGCTGTTCACAGGAGCAGGTGATGCCATGTGCCGATAATTGGTTTGTTGGTGTCCGTTCCTGCCGTTCACACTGGGCGGGCTAACAAACGCTGGCAGAGGAAGTGGAGGTGTCATAGAGGAGATTTTGGTGGTCTGCGCATATTTGGGCATTCCATCGATGAGAGGTCTGCAAAGATAATGAAATTATTGGTAAAAGATTATTAAAATACATATGAACAAAGAAACTGACATCTGTGATATAAAGTTGTAACTTGGAAATAAAAATATTTATTATTTTTGGGTTTTGAGGAATGTTTTTAAATAATATTCTTCACATGAATGTGTTTTCTTAAATAAAATCCTGTCTCTCCTATTCCTATTCATGCTATAAATTGAAACCATCAAGCTCACCTTGCTCCACTGTAAGGGTTAAACTCGTGCGACTCTGCGCTCAGCCCCGAATCCGAGTGCTCGTGGCTGATCGGCTGAGCCTTGAGATTGTTGATGTTCTGCCAGTGTGGCTGAGCGTGGCCATTGAGTTTGCCGATCATCGTCTGAGTGTTGTCGTAGAGAGCAGACGGGTAGGAGCGAGCAGCCGGCGTTGGATGACTTCGATTCGGTCCTCCGTAGTTAGTTGGCAGTCTGTACAAGTCCCCATTAGCCATGTGTTAAGGTTACTGAACTGCACTCCAATATCATATTACTAGAATCACTATTTCTTCTAGAATGTACTGTAATGTGCTGATATGATAGAATATTGAGACAGATTCAAAGCCAATACTAGATTATAAAAAAGAGCAGAAATGATACTGTGGCATGTATACACACCAGAAGGTAAGTGGTCCATATTTCCAAAGAATGCAGAAGAAAATGTCAAAGACAAAGTAGGTACAGGTCAAGTAGATAATAAAGTAGAATTGGCTCGAGGCCCTAAATAAGTAGAATAAATACGAAGTGTAAAGTAGATTTGGGAAAGTATGAAAGATAACAAAATAAAATAGTGTGAGAAGTTTATTAACAATCGATTAAATGTTATATTAAACTGTAAACACATAAAAGTAGAGAAAATTGTATACATTATGAGATCATAATTGGATATCAACTGAAAGCCGATTACATAAACTTCTGGATCTCACAGCATTTATGCATGCAAAATTGTTAACAATATGAGAGGTATAGATGCAAAACCTACCTACCATAAAAAACAGTTTTGAGTTTGATATTATGTAATAATTGTTTTCATTTCTACTTATTCTAAATACAATAAAAAGTGCAAGAAAAATTGATTCCCTTTCAAAAAGTAGATTGAAGTTCGATCCCCAGGCCATGAAATACGACTGGTTTTTCCCGTTTTCTTCAGAGCTAAGCGAAGTGAAGATGGCTTGGTTTTGAATCTAACACCCTCATATCTTCATTGTTTTACTGAAGAAAGTAAAATTGATGCAAAAAATTATAATTTGATGGTTGTGGATACATGAATTACTATATTCTTTTCTTGGATAAATTGTAAAACAATTTTCATGAATGCTGTGAAATTCACGATACCATTGGTGCAAAACCTAATTTTGAATGACAGTAAATCGTGCATTAGGCATGCATGCGTACTAAGACAGACAGATACTAAATACTAGCGAAAGATAGATGTCGTGCACGCTCTGATGCAAATTAATGATGGGTGATTCAAGTAAAATAATCGATGCATCGATTAAATCTGAAAAAGTCAATTCAATTTAATATTCGAAAATCGAAGAAAAAATCGATTGATCAAATCGAAAAACAAAGCCTACTTTTCCCTATGCAAAAGGCATGGGTTTGACGCAGCGTGGGAGCAAAACAGTGACCTTGAGCTTGGTTTGTTTGTTTTATATTCAGCTGTTTGCATATCGACAGCCAAAATTGATTTTTGGTAAAATGGAATCAAAATTTGGCAACAAAACCCTTCTTTTTGGCAAATTTGGCATGTACTTTATCGAATTTACGTAAATTTTCCACACAATAACGCCATCTTGAAAATCGGTCTGGAATAATCGATCTACCGATTAATCAAAACGCAGAAAATCGATCAAAATATCGATTAAATCGAAAGCAAAAAATCGATTTTCAAGAAAATCGAATCGCCCATCACTTATGCAAATACTTAATAATCTGTTATATTCCAATTTATTAATGTACTAACCACTGTATATTATCATTGAGTAAAACGTGTTCGGTAACAATAACAAATTAAAAAATAGTTAATAGACAAAATTAGGTAGGTACTTATGTATACTTATTATAAAGAAAAGCTTTTACTATTTCAAACCTAAAATAGGAGATTGGAAAAATTGAAATATAAACATACTACATACATAATGAAACACATTTTATGTGGTGAATATTGATGCATGAGAAATGTTTATAAATAAAATATTATAAAGTAAAATATAACCAGATTGACCTATAATTTACTACAAAACCATATCCACACACATACACATTGTTACATAATTGGCATATAAGAATTGCAATACGCTGACTCGCATCATATAAAGAATCCAGGGGGCGTGCATGGAGGAGGAGGAAGTTCCTCATACCTTGGCAATTGATTATTGTTGTTGATGTTGTTGATGCTATTGTTGTTGGCATTTCTTGCTCGCATGGAACCCGATGGACTGTGACTGCCCGAGCTTGAGCCGGAATTCTTGCTGATGAAATCCGGTAAGCCGTTTGGAGTCGCCGTCCGTGGTGAAGATTCCCCAGTGTTGCCATTCGTGAGGTTTGCCAGCGAACTCGTTTTCGGAGTGGGCGGAACCTCAGGTGGTTGGGAGGGGGTGGCACCGAGCTTCTGTGGTGGGGTGTAAGGGGGTGGAGGACTGTCACCGTTTGCAGGGGGACTTCTTTCTTCTTGAGTTGAACTGAAATCAAAAGATAAAAGAATTAAAGAAAACCTAATTTTGAAGTATTTTTAAACTTGTTGGTGCATAATTACTTAAAAACTTACTACACATTTTTCAAAGTTTACCTTTTCGATCTTCTTGGTGAACGGTGATGCCTCTTTGAACTTGGTGAATGTTTGGCTCGAGGCTTTCCATTTGTCTCGACATTCTTGTACGGAATCTCTCTCAGCTGCGCTTCGCTCATCCCTTCCGTATCGATGAGGTCGTATTTCAGATGGCTCTTGAGCTCGTGCGGAAGTCTCGCTTTGCCGTCTGGAGATCTCGATCTGGAGCGATGTTTCCGCTGCTTGTTCCGCTTGGGAAGGTACGACATCTCTGACTCTGTCTCCATGCCGCTGTTCATGTAACCCGAACGCCTGGCGCTCGGCGTCACCGTCGCTTGATGGATCCCGGTGCCGCCTTCCGCCTGCCTGCGCTGCACTTCCTTCCACTGCGCCTCCGAGTCGACCAGCTCGTAGTGACTGCCGTGGCGATGGCGACTGGATCCCTTGTGACGGTGACGATGATGGTGGTCCTGCTCGCTGCCGGAGTCACGACGAGTGCCGTGGGACCGACGTCGGTGTCTGCGATTTCCGTGAGACCGATTCGAAGATTTGGACAGCTCACTCTCATTGTCCGAACCGCGGCGACTTCGATGCCTATGTCTAAAACATAATTTTAGATTAGTAATAATTTAAATAGTCAAATGGTGCAACATATTATTATTGAACATTAAAAATTATAGCACTTCGTTCTTTTGTAGAAATGAAAACACATCAATGTAAAATGAGGCAGTTATTATTATGATTTATATAAAAATATATGTGATGAAATCTAGGGATATACATAGGAAGATGAATATTTGCTTATATATAAAACAGTTATCCGGACTGTAATTTCATATGGAGGTGAAGCGTGGACCATGTCAGCAAAGGCTACAGAAATGTTGGACGTATTTGAGAGAAGGATGTTGAGGAGAATTTATGGGCCCGTGAATGATGGAGGCCCATGGAGGACTCGATATAACTTCGAGCTCTATGAACTGTACAAAGAACCTCGGCTCTCCTCATACATCAAGCTGCAGTGACTGCGATGGGCAGGAAACGTCGAGATAATGTCGGATTACAGAGTTCCAAGAAGGCCACTGGACGGACAACCAGGCGGGAAAAGACCGGTGAGAAAACCAAGACTGAGGTGGAAAGATAATGTGGAGAAGGACGCAGAAGAGATACTAGGAGTAAGGAACTGGAGAAGGATCGCTAAGGAGAGTGATGTCTGGAGGCGGAAGATAGGAGGGGCCAAGGCTCAAATTGGGCTGTAGCGCCATCAAAGAAGAAAAATATTTATTGCTATTAGTATCTTAATTTTTTCAAAAATTGAGGACAAAATTTAGAAAATTCAGAAATTCAGAATATTGAGATATTTTTAATTTACATAAAATAATTTAAAACTGAAATTTAAAAATAATTATAATTTTTATCAGTTGGTAGGTAATAATTAGTAATAGTTTTTAAAAAACTTCTAAATTACATAATTTAATTTGTACTAAGCATAGCCATGCAGTTGACATACCGCTTATGCGAGCGCGAATCGTTGGAGCTCTGACTCTCCACGCTGGAAGATCTGCGTGTGAGACGACTCAGCAGCTGGCTGTTGTTGCCTGCCGAGCGCACCGAGCGTGGACTGGCGCTGGTGTAGAGTCCACGCACCTGCGGCTGCGTCCACGGGGCGCTGCGCGTGCTGCGCGGTGAGTCGGCGCGCCCGGGGGTCGGCAGCGCGGCGGGGATGCTGCACGTGGATCGGTACATGCTGCCGCTGAAGGGGAGAATATAGTTGACAATTAGTCTTGCAAGTAGTTCATTTAATGGAGAAGTCCAGGGATAATGCTTGTTGCTAGTTTAAAATCTATTTTAAGATCCAGTAGGCCGAAAATGCCACTTTGTTGCTTACAGTAAAAGTGGGTTTGCTCCAGCCTTTTTAAATGAGAGTGTGCGTGCGCCTTACGACTTGGCTGGCGTGGAGCGACCGCTCCACTAGATAGGACTTAAAATTAATGTATATACTAAACATTGGTTTTGTTCCACTCAGCAAGCTGAAAAAACTTTTCAGACAATTAATATATTCTACTGCTTCAAAACAGAAAAAGGATAATAGACTTTAGACATAAAATGCAGGTTGTTGCCAATAACAATGAAAACATTTTCTATTTTTGATACCTACCTAGGTACGTATTAAAAATAGTGTACTTACTACTTTTGTATAAAAAATTGTTCACATACTCTAAAAAACTCAGTCAAACATAGAATGATTAATATCACTTACGAATGAAGTGGTGGTTGAATTGGAACAGCCGATTTCTCATGTGGCGGAATGTTCTCGTTGTTCTCATATTCATCCACTTTTGGGGCTGTAAAAGACAGTATATTCTTGAATGAACAAGTTTCATGAGGGTAGTTGTTTTCTAAAGCTAAGAGGTGAAAGCATGATTGAAAACGTTTCATAAGGGTTGGCACTAACCATCTTGTGCGCCCTCTACAATGCGTCGCTGGTAGCGCCTGCTCGGAGTTCGAGTGAATTGTGGTGGACTGCGGACTCGGAGTTGAACATCGCGCTGCGCTTGTTTTTCTGTGCGGCCGCTGGAAACAATTAAGTGATAAAATTAGTGATGACAATTTAAAAAAAAAACTACTGATGTGAAATGGAATTAAAAATGTACAAAAACAGTTTGGTTGATCATTCGAATCTGTATAGATATTCTTACTTTGAATGTTTTGAACAAATCAATAATTAGGAAATACAAACTTTGAATTGAAAAAATTATATAATAATTTAACTTGCACACAGAAGGGTAAATAATTTACAAATAATTTCATAAGAAATATCAATGATTTTTTTCTTTTCTACCACATTTGTTGTCATTTGTTATTCATCTCTGTCATATTTTCAACATTTTCATTGGCACTGAGAAATCAGGTAAAGGAATGACAGCAGCCTGTCAACTGAGAAAGTGCAAGTAACAGTTATGGCAGGTCCAGATACTTATGAGGTGATCAGCATTGAATGCGGCTGAAGAACGATAAACTATTCTAGTTTTGCTGCAATGCAAGCAATCAATTCTAATGTCATGAAAAGCGTGATGTCGGTATTATTGTGATGGTAGTTTGCCGTCATAAGCTGCCCATGTAAAATGTTGATTATTCATGTTACACTAGTGTGCGCAATTGTAGAATATTGTGATTCCATTTACTTGACAATGGGAATAAAGGCGACTCGGTGAATGTTTCGTTCAGATTATCATAAATAATTTTCATTATTCCACCAATGACGTGTAAACGTTTATATCTGTTATCCCATTTCACCTACACAAAGACCAATCATGACGTAAATTAAAAGAATACCGTAATTACTTATATAAAAGCGACTAAGTATGTTATATTATTATTTTATTCTTCCTCCGCAAAACAAGACAATTATTTACATTATCATTTTCTATCAGGGACAAAGCTTGTGACAAGTAACACGATACAAAGTTGTAACTAACTCCCACTATAAACATGGCACGGCGCTTTCTTATCTGCCCACTGGCTCCGCGGCATCTGATAGACGATTGTGATTGTGGTCCATGGCAGCTTCCTACTTACCTGTACCTGAATCGAGATCCGAGTGCGAAGATGTCCGGACTGGTAGGTGTCACCTGGACGAGCCGGAAGAACGCGTGATGCTCCACGCAACACTTCCACAGATGTTTGCACGCGGGCTTGGAAGGCGTCTCGAAGCCGTACGTGTTCTCGTCATTCTGACAAATAATTCACTATTTAGATACAGACACTTCAAACTAGATTCAAGTATTCAGAGCTCCGATCTTTGAATGGCCACTTCATGTATTTTTAGAAAACGACATACCGCTTCGTTCGGGAACTTGCTTCCCTTTTTTACCAAAGCTAATTTTCTAGATATTTTAATTTTATGTGTAAATGCAAGCTTTCACGATTTGAAAATAAGTACCTACTCTATTTAAAAGAGTTTTTTTATTTAAACTTGAGCTCTAGCTACAGTTTCAGTAAAAAGCGAACTGACTTCAAACGATTTGCAAATAAGTTTATTCCATGTGCAAGAGCTTTTCCAGATTCTTTTGTTGAGGGCACTACAAACTACGGCAAGCCCTTTACTTTACTATAATATAACTTCTTGCCCCTTATATTGAATCCAGCCCCCTAACGTTTTTCTATATTGCACAAAAGAAAAACAACAGCTTTCCACGAACTTGAAGACAGCTCTAAAGTTCATCCTATCGCACAAGTGGAATCTTTCTTTGAACGGCAAACTTTTCAAGAGTTATTGTCCGCAGTGTTGTTACATGGCTCGTGAAAAGGATTTGAACTGCAAATTGGGGTAAAGGTAATTTCATTTGTCACATACGTTAATTTACGGATGAAGCCACAGAAAGTTTCGACGGCTCAATTAAATGGCGCAGCGGGGCGGGTTAATTACAAAGACATTTAATTTATACGAAATAATTGACTAAAAACTAATCACTATGTATTCATTTAGCTTGCAGAAAGGTGGATCTACCTACCTATAGGAATACTGAATAGCAATGGCAAGCTATTGCAACTTTTATATTAAATTTAGTTTTAGACCATTATACACAGGTTTCCCTGATTTTTTTTTAATTGTACAAATGACAATGAGGTAGATTCTTTTTCCTCAAGCACTGTCAAAAGTTCTGTACTTGCGTCGTTTTTCTTGTCACAACTTCATAATCACTGGCAGATCTCTTTTACATAAAACATAAATACCTTCGTTAATAAAGGAATAAATCTGATTTTTCTCGGTAACAGATGAGCTAGGAGGGAATAAAATCAATTGAGAGAGGTGAATATATACTCACGTTTTTATCACAGACTCTGAGCATGAAATAGCGCCCTTTGAAGTAGATTTTAGAAATTCTCGGCCTGTAAATTGAGCACGTTTATTGATAATTGGATTATTCAAAGCAACTCCACGAACCGAATTGAATTCACTCAAACGAGACGTATAATAGCATTAAACAGAATTAAAAGTTGACAACTTACCAATAATAATTCCCGACCTTATTCTTGTTCCGTAAGACGATAATTCCACTTGGAGTCAAACCCAAGAAGTATTCCACATTATCTTCACCCTGCGAGAAGAAAAGAAGCGGAGAATTCAATTAAAACCGCATAATGAAGAGAACCACCCCAGGGTGCTATAGGGTCGGCCGTCTGGGCTGCAGGGATGAATTATTTAAACAGTTTCACCATAGCGATTGGCGTGACGACAATTTCCCGACAGTATGGCCCGGCGACAAATTACTTCCAACAGATTCCAACTTCAGGTCACGTGGAAAAATGATATAAATAATTGTGTGCGGAATTCTCAATTCTGCTGGAGTTTTGAATATTAAATAATAAGTTTATGCTGTGCACGATCGATCTCTAAGGAGTTAATTTCAATAAGCAATAACGAATAAACTGTAATTTCTCTAGAGATTTATGTGAGTACAATCAGCAATTATTTAATTAATTTTTTCCCATAAATGCAGGAGATTCTTGTTAGTTAAAATTGAATTACTTTCAGATTGAACGTTTGGATCGAGAGCTTGGAATAAAGAGACTTCAAGGCAAGATACACTTTTACATGATCCTACTAGATTCTTCTCTATTTCTCACGTCAGCTGCGGTTCAGATATCTCGCCTGCGAAGGTTGTAAATTACATTACGTATGCCCGTGCACAACGCAGACTTGCGCATCATGTTACGACGGCAGAATGAGAAAATGCGCACTGCGTTTTGTCTTGCAAGCGAGTGAGCAATTGCGGTTCATTAGCTCTCCGAGATCGGTAGGTAATTAGGAGCACGTGTTGCTCGCCGCAGCTGTACCAAGTTCAGCAGGAGTGGGAGCGGGAAAACGATCAATCGTTTCTCATGGCAACTTGAAAAATGGATTATTTCGTTATTAATCGAACGTTCGTGTGATGTCGTTAATTAAATTCGGTCTCCAGATTACTGTTGGATTCCTGTCAAAGCATCATCAGATTGATGAAATACCACTAGGGGGTGATTGGTTTGATGTTTTCAAAACAATAACGTAATTCCTGTCGGAATTCAGTGTGAAACACAAAAGAATTTGTCAAAGTGTGTGGGTTCCTCTTTAATTACAGAACACAGCGCGATGTTTAAAACACGGCACCTCCATCTAAGAATTTTCATATTGCAGCAAACGAATCTGTCACTGTTTATTCTTCCACAAAGAAACTTTCATCAAATTTCATTCTGTCTTTGGTTTTTTATCGAACTCTAAGATACTAGAAGGCGGTTTCATTTATAAAATTGAGTTTAGGCATAGTACTTTTCTATCCTCGTTTCCGTTTTTGTTGGGTCAACCGTAATGTTGACACACGCTCGCTTGTGCTTCAAAAGATATACCACACGGCGCTCAAAGGCAGACTTGTATGGGAAATGAATATTTTAAATTGAAAAAAGTAACATACTTTGTGCTCTTTTAAAGACAGAACCCCTCCACTGTTCGACAGTTTTAGTGGGGTGACTGGAGAGGTAGCAGAAACGCTGTCATACGTAAAATTATCTTCAATACGTAGCTCACATTTTTATGAATACCAGTTATTTTTCGTCTGCTAAGCTTGGCTTGATAGTATCTTAGATGGCTTGAGACTTGAACTATTTTGTAATTTTACTACTCGAACAGCAGCTTTCTCAATGCAGAAACAGATTTTACGAGGAAACCAAAATCCCTCGCAAAATCTGAAGCCGCGGGAATTGTGTGACTAAAATTCCCTAGCGGTTTCTTTGAAAGTCAGTGACGTCTTTGTATAAAATTGAATTGAATTTGATCTTGTCGGTATGACGTCTGTCTAAAATAATCAACAAATCACTTACTTCACGATCGATAAAATCTGTAATTCATGAAACAATTCTGTTAATTCATCAAGATGACGCCCCACGTCAACGATATTGTCAAAGAAAAACGTGATTATTTCAATTCTATTGTCGTCTGGAATTGCGCCTCGGTGTGGGAAGTGATAAACCGGTCTCTGTACTTGTGCAGAATGAAGGAGCATGTAAGAAGATGTGATGGGACAGACACCTCATGTCTCGTATGCACTTCACCTCCTCAGGGGCATGCGAGGATACCAGACTGGGATATGTTACTTCCACGTGAAAGGATTTCAAAAGTAAACAAGAAATGAGCAAAAATTAACAGTGCATGTCTTTTTCTTATATCACTTAGATAAATGAAGGCAGCTGCTCAGTTGCACTATGGGTAGATTCATCGTGGATATGGATACGGATTTTACTATTTTCCTCGCATTTACTTGAAATTTATTTTAATCATTTCGACTACAATTATTCCCCACCATCTAGTAATCCTCACAAAGTACTGTCATCACAATTATGTATCTGTCTGGAAAATGAGCTAATTCGCACAATGTCATGTCCTCCTGTTACTGGCACACATCTTCCTGCATCTGACGAGGTGATATGCATGTGGCTATCTTGTGGTTGAAGGGAGCACTGACCTCACATAGGCATTGTACTCCATTATTTCATATTATGTCCTATTCTAAGTGCAGACGACGTTAGATACTATAGTGACAGAGACTCGCAAGGATTTGCAGGAATTATGGAGTTGGGTTGGAAACTTGATCCTTTAATGTACCGTGCGCTAAGAGAAAAATTAGAAAATACTTCATACTGCTTTTCGCTCGTTTGCATTCACTTGTACTTCGAAGGGTGTTTTCTTTATGGAAAAGAGTGGGAAAAGTTTAATACACTTGCACGATTTCGAGATGTCTGAATTGTGAGTAAAGCAATTCTACTCCTGCTAATACATTTTGGAATTACAAATATTCTAATTGTTATAATTTAGAATGTTAATTCTTGAGAGGGTTAATTAAATTTACATTGCCTACACATTATTTTGCCCTCTTCCCTAAAGGAATTTATAAAAGCTTTCCAAATTATACTTTCTTCCAATTAAATTACTTCGAATTACCTTTGTTGGCATATAATTAATGGTGCAGTTTAAGAATTGAAGCACACGACTTGACGGCGGAGTAAGTTATTCAAAATTCACATGCATTCTTGGAACAATGAAGTCGGTATATAAAGTCATATACGTCTTATAGCGAGCCGTATTATTAAATCAAGTATTATGAACACTTCATATTGTGATCCATGAGAAAAACTTGTTGAATTTTCTTACCAGTACAGGATGTAGATCCACTCCGTACATTTCCAGCCATTTCACTTTGTCGAGATAGCTTAGCTCAGCCACCGACGGCAGCTGACCTCTGTAATTAAACACACTTGGGTTTTAATGAGTAATTAGCAAGTACTGTTCACAATACACCGAAGTAGGTACTTTTAATAGCGTATTGTAATGGAACTGGTGGTAATGCAGAACACGGTGTCTAAGAAGTAGAAGATGCTATCAACAGTCCCACGAGCACTGTTTTTATGTTATAATGGAGGCTAATGGTGGTTGATGGGCCATTGGAAAGTTACGACAACGTAAACGTATAGGAAAGAAGGCGGGATTGGAACAATTCCAGAAATTTACAGTTTTGGGGATGATGATCATCAGAAAAATAATTTTAAAAATATATTAGTAATAAATACTCGGCACTATACAAAGTCACTCGTCATAATGATGTGAACGTTTAAAATGCGATACATTTGACATGTTTCAAGATTGTTTCCTGAATTACTCCAAATTCGCAATACTATTCCCTCATTTACATAAAAGCAATGACTTGAGTGATACTAAAGTGTAACTGTCTTAAGTGCAATTACACTAATACATTGGTATGTACCTGATTTAACAATCGACTCCTCAGTTAACTAAAATGTGTTTCATTAACGATTGAAATTTTGTTTGAATGCAAACTGCGCTGCGGCATTGTCGTCGAGATGAAAGCAAGGAAGTTGAGGTCAGTGGATGGAACTCACATCAGTCCTTTGTGCAGATCGCCGATTCGCGATTCCAATTCGACGGTCTGGTTCGAGAGGAAGCGGAATTCGCTGACATAGCCCGGCGAATTGCGTCTCGGATCATAGTCACCCAGTTCAGCTGAAGACAAACAAACATTTGCATCCTTAGTGGCAGCATTTAAATGTCAGCATTTATAAAAACATTACAAAATAGCCTGTATTACCTATAACTAACTCGTGAAGATAATAATATGATATCATTAGGAGTGCATAACGCTCATTTCGCCATACATATCGTATTTGCCTATACACGCCTATACACTATGGGAAGGCGCGCAAGCCGGCTCAGTCTCGCTACGAGTCCCAACGTAAGTGGTCCCCAAAGGGCGCCGTGGGTCTGTCAAGGGTGCCGTGGCCTGGTCATAAAAATTTTCAAAAACTTTTAATAACATACCAAATATTCAAATAAGGAAAATGTTTTAAAGCAAATGTCAAAATGCAAAAATTAATAGATCAAAGTGCATAAAATTGTCAAAATTCAATTATGAAATTCAGTGGCTAGGCCCGGCTAGGCTTATGGCGAGATTTGGAAGACAACTAAATGCTCTTTTGACCTCGAAGCTCGATGTGAAAAAATTGCTCCGCTCAAACTTGTGTTTTGACTTGGAGCTTGGAAAAATACTAACAAGCTAAGGGAGCCGCGTGAACCGAAAAAGTTTGGAACAACTGCTTACGTCATTACTTGTATAGCGCGGGTAGATTAAAATCAGAATTATACTCATTTAATTATCTTCGACACCTTTCGATTATGTAAATACACTTATTATTTAACAAGCAATTGCAAAGAGCAGCGTTAACTTTATGTACACACAACGTTTTATGTGCCTTCTATTTTTTAACGTCATTCATTGTACCTCTTTTATGTGAGTAATATGACGCTATTAATCAAAATTATCACTAGTTTCTCGGTGATAATTAACGTCCAATATACTTTCTACTGAGGCCACATGATTGAAAGAACTCCATATTAAGTGGAGGTGCCATGCTCGCGTGAAATCTCCAAACAAATCATTATTATATCTTCGTAATCAAGCTCCATAAATTCAAACAGATTTACTTTCAATTCAGTTACGGATGAATGAAATATACCCAAGTCATGTCAGCTTAGTTAAACTATGACTCAGGTTTATGTTAATTCTGACATTAGGAAAGGCAGATTCTTCAAGAATCAAAGGCATTCGTTTCCAATTCCAACCTATATATTATGATCTATGAATTTAAACATAAAGGACACAACAAAGGTGATAATTCTCAATGATGGATTATATTTACGGATATTATAATGGTGTTACGTAGGTGTTGATATACTAGTCAATAAATGAAAATATTGTCACGACTTCTGTCACACTCCGCCTGCGAGTCTTTCGATCCGATCTGATCGTCGTGATATTTTCTCGACGTGAGCAAGGGAATTAGGCTAATGCAAGAGATTATTCTGTCATTAATCTTCGGATCTGATAGCAAACACTGAGCGATGATCTTGCTGCCACGGCTGTCGACTGTTTGATCAATCAATAAACATTATTTCTTCCTGGATTGCGAGCGAACTTTTGACATTGATTAAATCGTGTAAGATGGGAAGCCATTTAATGTAAAAAATTGTGTTACTACGTTATAAAATTGGTTTTTGTTGGCCAAGCCTCGGTTCAAACAACCACAAACATGGAGTAGAAAATTAAAAGTTTAAAAAAGTGAAAAGATTTATGTTAGCAATTGTAGAGATTTGGCAGAGTAGATTTTGATTCGAAAAACGAATTAAATTCGTCTTGCGCACTTTTCAATATAAGAATCCGCTGGTTTGCCATTATATTACAAATTCTTTAAAATTACGATAGCTAATTTTTAAAAAACTAATATATTCTTAAATTTACGTTTTTTTTGTTATTTTTTTGTATTCCAATAATTGTCTCCTAAGCTCTTGTGCTTAACGAATCTACTCCGATGTCTTACATCTGATAAACCTCGACTTATTTAAGTCTCCTAACAAGATTATTACGTATTGTAGCTCGGTGTAAGTTAAGGAAGGAGTACAAGTTTCCGAGAAATATTTTCTAGGTTTCTTACTTCCAGCACTCGCACGCCAAGAGGTATCAAGCGCGTCTAAAGCGAGCGAGATTGACTTCTTGACGTTAAACGCGCAACGCAAAACAAAAGCCGTGACGTCACTGGTGCCCAAAGTCTCTTGAGTGCTCGGTGTTTTGTGCGTGAAAGTAATGAAAGTGGTAAGATGGAGTAATTACGCAGAGCGTAGGGGAAGGGGGGCGAATATGTCTGGTAATACAGCGTCGCATTTCAATATTAACCCAACAATGCATGAAGCCTTGACAATAGAGCCGCTGGTACTTGAGGGGTTTAATGTGGTCACGTGTATTCATAGCTCTCTCGCTCTTCCTCTCCTATCTACATAACTGACAATGAAAACAACACACACAAACAATGTGTTTTGAAGCTCGAAAAATCTGATGTAATTTTTTAAAAACCAAATGTTCCGCATTGATTTTATTTCCATGCGAGTCCAGAGAAGTTCGTGAGGATGAAGCTTATAAAGCCACTACTAATTACTGCTACGAAGATTGTGGGGAGTGCCCTAGTAATTAAATCAATCCATCTTAAGACCTGGAGATTATATGGCGTGTCGTGTACAATTAAATTTATTCTAAAAGGATTCAATGATGACAATATCAATGTATTTTAACGATTATTGACCAATAATCAGAGCATGATCCGAGTAATAACTACGACGCTTCCAAGTCATGGTTTTAATAATTCATTCTTTTAATTTTAATCATAAAGCGTTGGAAATACCCAGTGTTATAAATCTATACGTCCAATCGACTCTCCTTTGCAAAGACTGAGAGTATACCTAGATAGACTAAAAAGGTGTATACTTAAATTACACTTCTTACACTTGCAGCTGTGTATAATAACAAAATGTCTCGATTTGACAAGATTTTAACTACATCTGAAATTGCGTCGTCACTGAACCTCCCGGAGGCTGTATTTCAGATCATCGACTCTTCTTCTCTGTCCCGTGCAGAATTAGTCTCATCCGCTTGACCTCTTCGTCTGCAACGGAAGTGATGAGGTTCTTTTCGGCGACTTGATCCGCAGTCATTGATCGCCATCGGTTCCTTACAGCAGCCGCGGGCGAAAATCTCATTCGACTGCAATTAATATGTGATCAATGGTTTGATTTTCGTCCGTCCGGCAGTGATTCCGGGTGATGTGTTTATAATATCTCATGTCTGACATAACGGCAAACACGTCGTTTATTATTTAATCGACAATCAGGAAATTGCCGATTAAAATTTCTCAAACTAGTTTACGCTGCCTGTGAAAATTAGCGCGTAAATATTTTCTCCTCGGGAGTTAAAAATGCAAATGTCCACTTTTGCTCAATTCTGCCCAGAGACAAAATCGCAACATGACACATTTGAAATCGAAGTGTTCGAGATGATTCTACACACGGAAGGTGCATTGAACTTGAAAGGTTCATTTTCACTCAAAATATAGAAGAATCAAACTCATGGAGCAGCTTTTTTTATTATAATTGTTCAAGTTTTCACATCGCACTGACAGCTTCTCAGAAATAAGAATAGTTCAGGAAGAAAGTCACCGACGGAATTTTTTCATTCCGAAATACCAACGCCAGCAGCGCGAGCGTCAGTTCCGTCGAATAATTGTTTTTCTCCAGCTCTTGGGAATGGTAATTGCCTTTGATTGGTGATGACCTGAAGTCGTGACTTCGAAGGCGTCTTCTCCATCCTCCACGGAGCGACAAGTCAACGTGATGCCGTGATAGCACGCACGGCTGACGATAACACACGCAACGCGGCGTCCATCACGCGTGTACTCGGTTTATTGCATTCATTTCCAAGTCCGGAGCCGGAGACAAAAACCGTCCCGAATCCCAAACCGCGCCCATAATGTATTATACATATTATACAAAATGTGATGCAAGATAGTCATTCAAAAGTCTACTGTGATAACGCCTTTGATAAGAGTATGACCCATTATTGAGAATGACCGAATAGATATCTTAATTTCACTTCCCTTCCCCTTGACCAAGGGTTGGGGAGAAGTAATGTCCCGAAAGTTCCCACGAGAAACTAGCGTGGGGTAAAACAACATATAGGCGTAGAAAAGTGGACAAAAAGGTTGTGTTATGTCAATAGCTATTTAGATGTGTACACATTGAAATTAATATGTGTATGTTAATTGAATGCATACACTGGGTAGCTTTGCAACAGGCAGTCATGGCAAGCTAGAAATGTGGTACTATTTAGACTTGATAGATGGACAGATTGAAATTCTATGGGAACTCGCATGTTTACCGCAATCTAAAGATGTAAAACCAAAGTTAATCAAATGAAGAAGTATTCGATCTTGCTGGTCTAGAATTGAATCTGTGGTCAAATATACGATAATATTTCATTTCACATTTCATTATCGATAAACTTCCTCGTAGATGAAAGTTCTTAGAAACTATATTAAAAAGCTCTGCTCCAATTCTTTCGTTAAATATTTTCCCCTGTCGTTCTCACCCTTGGCATCGATTTGATCACTCCATCATCAAGGAACATGGGCTTGCCAAGTGATTGAATAAGTCTATAAAACCAGCACCAAGTTTTCTCTGACGTCCGAACGGTATCAATAAATAATGGTTTCATTGACTGCAGGACCCCCCCTCTGGTTCAAGTTATCGCTTTCCTATGCAATTGGTATACTTGGGTTCGAGCCTCGGCGTTGTCTCTCCGTCTCCCATCCCACCCACCACATCACGTGACATCATTAATCAGGCTGATGCATCAAAGGGGATGTGGGATGAATGATGCTGTTCCCACTCCACCCCGATAAGCCAGCACAATACTGCTCTACCAGTATATATGGGATGAAACTTTTTCAAAATACAATCACGAAAGTCCACTTCTATATCCTGTATACTTGGATTGCAGAGAACTGTTTTACCGATTGATCGTGGTGCGCTGTGAAATACAATATTCCGAGTTTATTTCCATTGTGATTGACTTTATGCTTGAGACCATTCGATCGAGATTCTTATCGTGACATAAATGTCATAATTACATGTATAGATGTAATTTAATATTTCCTCTGGAAATCAGGTAAAACATTATTACACTTATAAAAATACTCCTTGTAAAAGCTGGAGTCTTTACTGTTTTTTGTGACCAAGCCAAGATAAAATAAATATTCAGCATAGAGTAGATCTGATAACAAAAAAGCCTACAATCAATTTATCGCGATTAAACTACTAAAAAGAACGTGACGTAAAAATGTCATCGAAAGCAGACGTAGTGTTCTAGGTGTTTTGGCCCTTACCCAATTTAAGAAGTTCCCAACAATGTAAAACTTTCTAATTTTGAGATCCACAAGACCGAAAATCGCAAAAGCACATACTTTTTTATCGGGGTTTTTTCTTACCCACTTTAGATCGGTCGTTGGGCTGCGTGGAGCTAGCGCCCAGCTAGATACCATTTATGACAAGACATGTTTTTCTTAAGTGTTTAAAATTTAAATGTTTTCATGATTTTACGAGAATTATATTTCTGAGATAATAAAGTTTATAGTGTAGACTTGACAATTCGATTTTTAACCACCTTTAAATTATGGAAGAAATAATGTTATGGACTCATTGTGTTTGTAGTAATAGCATCAATAAAAAAGTACTATCGCCAAACTCATTTTTTAATATTTTTATAAAAATCTTATTCTGTCAAAGAATATCAGAGATAAAAACGGCGTGAAAGAAGCAAGCAAGGGATTTGGATCGTGTTGTTGTGGGGGTTTGCTGTGACTCGTTGGGCGGGTCTTCTTCGTCGATGATTGTAAATCGACATCACATGAGTTACGTTGGACGAGTCGAGAGACACCGGCGAGCGGTAAACGGTTCAACTACAGAATAATTTATTACGAACAATTATTATTCGTCCAAGAAACTAGTATATTTTATATGACCGTTTAATGTTTTATTAATGTAGCATCCAGCTATTAACGGCTGGGTACCTATCATATTATATGCAAACTAAAGTAATTAATGAAATGATATCTATAGTCATCATTTAAATATTTATCACTGTTTACTCCTACTTGCCTTAGTTTCATGCATAGATAATATAAGTATAGAAGAGAGGATATTCGATAGACTATCATAAATTGAAATGAAATAACTACAAACTGCAGTAAATCAATGTAGAGTATTATTGCTCCCGCGATTAATATTGTATTGCACTGATCACCTCTGTTCTAGACTCATATTATATATCTCTATTCTATTGCGTGTTAGTTTATATATTTCATGATTCTTCTATGAACTGTTCGAAAGAAATCCCTTTTTCATCTCAAAATAAAAAAAATCCAATCGGAGACTCTATCCCGTAAGGATTGTTCATCTTACCAAAGGCTATTAAGTTCATAAACTTGATCTCGCCATGATAGTTTTTTCATTGTACACTTACATTGCACCACGTACGAGCCAAGTTCCGCAGCAAGATCGAAAGTGACTGGAAGCCTTCCCTGCAGAATGTCTTGTTTCACTTGAAGGAAGAATTGATATCTGCAAACAACACAAACAGGTAGCTAAGTGATTTATGGATGTCATCGCGACTGGCAAACAGTAGCTTGTTGGACATGTAACCGAGACAAGTCAGCTGTTCGCTCAGCCATTTCCATTCCGCCGTCCACTTCCTAGACTTCTTCGAGCAGTATTTAAATGCTAAAAAGCAATCAGAACTGGTGTTTTTTAACTGTCAATGTATAACGAAGTTCTACAGGTAGATAATTAATGAGTAACGTAAAACTAGTTTTAAAATGAGTAGAGTTAAATTACTTGTATTTGTAGCATGGCCCATTTGAAAGCATTTGACCTCCAGTATAGAAGTTAACGAATACTTTTTTGATACATATCTCATCAAAATAAGTAAAGAGTTGGAAAGAAAGCTGAAATGATTTAAGTATAGTTCTGCAATCGGTCAAAAACTTACAATATAAAGCAAGCAACTATGCTCTACGGATAAAATGTTATCCATCAGTGAGGTATCTCAAGTTTCTCAAAGAAACTGGTAAGAGTGATGCTTTTTCTCTTTACTTGGATAAGATTATTAATAATGGCGGTGAACGGCTTGCAAGGTGGGCTTCAACAATCATTCTGTCTCTCTTTTGACTGCAACTAAACGCGAAGAAAATATATATGTTTCCCTCTTTTCCTTTTATTCCAAGAGAACGGGAAAGGAATTTCATAATCATAGTGATTTCAATCCCCGACTATTATTTCTGTATTCCACTTATTACTGCCTGATATTCGGATCCGAAAAACGGTTTCATAAAATAATTACAGGAAAAACTTTCGCGTTAGCGTTCGTGGTGGCAAAAAAAGGTGAACGATTTTACAGGTATACATTCATAAAACGAAAACTCGTTGTTATTAATCACAGCGAGTCTCATTCTTGTAAAATGATTCACATCGTTGATCTCCGTCCCTAATGCGAGTTGAAACATTTTCACCGTCTTTACACGAAAATGCAGTTTTGATTGTGGAAATGCACGAGTTGTAAAACCCGTGTTACACTAGTCAATCAAACAGAACACTTTCGGCTCTTAAAACAAGTTCTATTTATTTAAATAATACAAACACATACACTTAGTACAAAGTGTTTACTCTGTATTAAGTAAATAAAGAAGTTAAGTGAGTAGATATTCGAGTGTCCGATTGTCAGATTAAATCATCGAGATGGGAATGACGGTGCAATCGAATTGATTCAGTGAAGACAATTTGTATCTTCTTGAAATAACTGTGTTCACTTTGAATAGACGTACATTAAATTAAAAATACGTCATTTACTTTGGAGAGACGCGATCTATCCTCCTCACACTCCCTCATACATAACACTCGGCCCCTTTGTGAAATCAATGGGAAAGCAGAAGATTTCTTTGGATTCTCACAACTATTTGCCTGACCCAGACCATCCCTCTTTGAGGCTTGTCTTGTCATTTGTGTAAGTACAGAGGCACGTCTCTGCGATGCAAATGATGTGTACAAGTGCATCAACCAGATTGTTTTGAGCCTAATCCGAAATATCAGGTAATAAGGACTTATATTTTCAGATGAACTACATTAATCCGTTGATAGAGCGACAAATCAATCATCGTGTCTGGTTCTGATTTCTTCCGCACGATCGCCAAACACAGCTCCAGTTTGCTCCATTTCATCTTGATCTTCTCTCGCTGCTGGATCGCAATGGGTGGGATGACCGACTTGAGAAAGGTACAAAAATAATTACCTTCTTTGATTTTCCGTTGATTACCACATTAAAAAAAAATCCCCGCATAAACTGGACGACAAAATGGCGGAACTAATGATTAGCCTGGAACTCTGACGACATCAAGCTGGAAGGGCAATTTGTTGGTCGGTTATGAAGCTCTGGTAATTAATTGTTCTAGCGTGTAGAGGTACAGTATGAGTCCGAGAAGAAGCTCCAGCGCTCCACCCAGCTCCTCTACACAGCTCCATGCGCACGTACGCGCCATTACATGAGAGAGAGGTCAGAGAAGAAGTGATGACCTGCGCCCACTGCGTTTACAAGATTCGAACAATACTTTTCTGCTGATCCTTGAACAGGGGTCGTGGTCAGACTCAGAGAGAGAGGTTTCGGAACTCAAGATGGAGGCGGTGTTTTAAAAAGTTGAACTATTCCAATATCAACCTAAATTGTAAAATAGTCGCCCACTGGACTCGAATTCTGAACTTTAAAATGACAATGTAGAGCCGAGGCAACTCCTCCGTTGTCCATACGGCTTGAGAGTGAATGTTCGCCCACAATACTCGGAATGGGTGGCAGAAGTCAGTAGACACGCTACTATCTTTACTAAGCAACACCCTCACTCTATTTGATTTATCGAAGTGAGCAGGGTTCAATGGACAGAATGACAATTACAGCAGAATATGAGTGATAAAGGTCAGAGGGAGTAAACCTGGAAACATTATTTTTTTTCAAAGAATTCGTGTAGCCGACGTAGAGAATAAACCACTATTTTCCCCATGGTTATTAATTGAGTATAAATCTAGGAGAAAATAAAATGTTTTAGCCTCAGGAAGAAGAAAACTTTTAAGTCCATCCGTGATTTTTCCATATGACTTGCAAAGTTTGTCTACACGACGTGGTTCAAAATGGCAATTGCAAATGCCCTAAGACCAAGATTACGACTCAAGTGTAGACTCAAACATAAAATATTTTCATTTTTCACGCTCACATGTGCTGGTCTGGACATTTGAGCTCTGCGTGGATGTCTTCAAATCCCCGAATAGAAATGATCTGTCCAGTGAATTTAGAGTTTTGGTTTACAAATCTCTTCACTGCGATGGTGCCCGCTCCTTTGGTTGTCATGGAAATCGAGTATATAAAGAGATGGCCGAGTGTTTATTCTATATTAAATTGAATCCAGCTCTCCTAACCCTACACAGGGATATTATAACAAATCAATATCACTGGATATACCGAGCTGAAAGCGCAGATTTACTTTCAAACCCCATCCATTCTTTGACTCCTGACCTCAAATCATCAAGTCAACTTACCTAGTAATTTCTTCCAGCAATTTACAAGGATCAGCCGCGTAAAACTTGACTCCGAAATACAAAGTGAATGGGTCGGTTCCTGAAAAAAATAAGACACAAAATATTTTTTTAAAACAGTAATTTTGTGGTGTTATTTTTATTTGATGATACGGTATGAGTCTTGTGAACATGTTTTTTTGTATTCTATGATAACGTGTCAAGCAAACCACAGTTTTACACCAACAATTTATCAAATTAGACCGTCTAATAACACTGTGAGGCAGCATCTTCTGAGACAGGTACTTCGTCAGCTCTCCCGCCTCACAGCATCCCGACTGCCACAGAAATATGTTTCATTATGAAAAGACTGACTTCAAACGACCGCATAACAAATCTTACCCTTTACATAGTGAACTCCATAGATAATGAAATTAATGATAATGGTGATTCCTTCATCAGGGCTATAATCTCGGAGCAGCTTACTTCACTGATTTAAGACCGGGAATCAATTTAAGATGGCTTAAGACAAGACCCAGGAAAAGCAATTAAACAATTAAACGTTGAATCCATGGGTATAATGTTGTTCAAGAAACGATTGGCCCACGGTAGTTGATCTCAAGTTTTCGTGACTTTGATAACTTTAATAACGATTACTGAGTATGAGATATTTCTCATTTCAATTAAAATATTGTCAGGTGAACGCATTTCCGATTGGCACATGCTCAGTTAACTACAAAGTGTCGTAGCTTTTTCACGCTCGGGTTGGCCTCGTGAAATATTGCCGAGTGGCGTGTGAGCCCCTCCAGGGGCCCCCAGCAAGGGGGAGGGCCCCCCAACCCCTCAGAAGCGAGATCATTAATAAATACCGGCATCCATGCAGCTCAGTAGAAACATTCAATGAGGAGGTTTCATTATACACACCTTTGAGCTGCTTCGCGATGTTCTTCGCAGGATCAAGCCAATGCTGAAAGCAGAAACAATTTGCATTCATTTTAATTGTTTACTATATTTGAGGAGCTTAGAACAAAACGCAACTATTATAATAATTAAAAAAAAATTAGATATATAGATGGCATTGCATGCATCAGATCAAGCTCAATCGTTAAAAAATAATAATTGCAACAAAACAATCATTGTATTAATACTCGTATGTGAAATTGGCCATTTCCATAATATGGACAACTAATAAACAGAACCGGTTTTTCGCGATTATCTCGGAATGTACAAAAGTGCAATAGTTGGGTTTTGTTCGGATGCTCCTCATTTATAGGTACTAATGCTTATTTTCTCTTGAAAGATGGACATTGTTTGTAGATGGCGTAATGATCGAATGAACCGTGTTGAAGAGATCACTTTTATATGGATCTTGTTTGAGAATGAATTTATATATGATTTTTTTTTCTTGTTCACTTTTCTAGGAAACTATTTTAAAATTAAAGTTTGCAGAAAAATTAAACCAAGTTCATCAAAAAGTTAATTTTGACAATGGTTCTGTTCAAATTTTAGTCATATTAACTTTTTGAAACTTCAATCTTATACAGAGTCGTAGAGTCTATAACAAATATAGAAAAGAAAAGAAAATATACCGAAGAGGAACAAAAATGTCAAAAACCGCATGCAATGATGCTTTCGTCTAGAAGTACCTGAAAACTGAATGAATTTCGCGAGTTTCTTTCCTAAGTCGGAGATTTTGCTCGAAAGTAATTGAGAGAACGAGAATCATGTTCTCAGGACAAAATCAACATCTCAGTTTAAGTCTTGACCGTGACATTCATGTTCTTTTCGAGAAATTTGTACCTTAGAATCAGGATTCGACTGAACCGAGTTCGATTTAATTTGGGCATTTTGCTTCTTGTAATACGGGTTTAAATATCCACACTGACCTTACTTTCCAAGACGTTTCAAAACAAAACTAAAACATTTTATCACAAGTCAAATCACCACCTTGTACATTTTTATTGCATTCATAAAAGTGTCCCGTTAGATCTTAATTAACAATACTTCGAATCTTCCTTCTCTTCACGTTCAAGTTTCATCTCAGGAAACAATCCGCTCAATAATAAAAATTCTACGTTTTTTAAACCGACACAAATTTACATTTTCCACAACGGTCATGGAGCGCCAAGAAAAGACGTTACACTCTAGACATGTGCCATTTAGCTTTTGAATTTAAATCTCCGACTTCCTATCAGTAACAGGTGTTTTGCCGGACGTGAAGGTCTGTTAAGGGAATTGAATACAAAGTTGACTTTAAACAGTGTTTCCTATCATTACCATGTTAATGGCACAGCGAAACACAAACGGGATTGCGACCGAACGATAAGAGATACAGGTTTTTGAAGAGAGAGAAAATTAAAGAAGAACGGGTGATCTACATTGTGTCTAAAAAATATTTAAATTGCCTTCTATAGGTATATCACAGTTGAAAAAACTGTACATATGCGGAAAAAAAGAAAGTATCGAGTTTATTTGATAACAAAAGGGATTTTTGTTACGTGACGTAAAAATTTAAATATCCCTCGCAGTTTTGTTACAATTTTGATTACCATCTGACTTCTTCAGGTCAGTATCCAGTCGCCTTAATTTACGAATCCACCTGATTCACGATTCCCCAGGCTGATAATTAGCTAGAAGGGTGCAAGACTATTTCCTGTCTATTGGCCAGCTGACTAACCATGCGGTATTCGAAACGTCATCACGTAACGGTCTCTCGGATAACTCACGAAATTCGAATTCACATTTCGGAAATTGAAACCAAATATAATGTCCTGTTTGAGTTTCCAATGTATGTATAAGCTACATTTTAATGTCACAAGTCGATGAATTAAATTGATTGCATGTATATAAAGTCGATTGGATGGGTGGATTCTGTCCGAGGCAATTCATCGTTTGAAATCCATTAATTTGTTAACTACTGGGATGCAATTGGAAACACAGCTGGGGTGCATTTACAAGATTGGAACTCTACTGATCGAAATCCTCATCATTTAGCTGATCCAAGAGACAACTCATTAGCAATGCACAGCGGGTTTTTTAAAAAAGATTCCAATTCAAATCGTTCGTTTTTTTCCTTTTCTGTGTTGATGTTGCATTTGAATGAACATCAACGGTTTGTTTTCGAACGTAGCGAAGTGCGACCTGAGGCAAGTGCTGCCACCTGTCTTTCTGAGCTACTGTGCTTTCCGCGTCAGGTGTTTCAATCCAATTTGAATTCTCTGCTCCGGAAGTTAGGGGAGCCCTGGTGTTGTATCGGCATGCACTTGTTGAGCACAAGAAATAAACTCAAGGCCGGATTACACTGGCGCATTAGTGACAGTTGAATAGTGTAATAGGGGAAATTATATGCGCGTGTGTCTGGGAGTGAATTTTACGAATTGGATGGAGGAGAGTAAATAGAAAATATTCAGTTAAAATTCGGTTAAAATCTCATCATCTCATTTTAGAGACTTTATGTGCTACCCATGTGTGTTTTGGGTTATTTGCCGCAGGATCATTTATTTTAATTATACTTTTGTAATTCAAAACAATTTTAGGAAATGTTCTTGAACCTGATATTTTTTGTGAGTAATCACATGAATACCACTAAAAAATATATTTACAGATTTTAAAGTCAACCAATAAGTAAAAAGGCATTCAAAGAACAATGAGGACTAAACTAAATTATTCCAATAGGTTGATAAGTTGTAAGGGAATAATTCGTTAGTGGGGAATTGAACCGAACAATTTCAATCGGACAGTGTAACCCAGACTTCAAATTATCAGCTCTTCGCAGGAATCAAGCATTGGCCCCGAAAACAGACGACTCTTCGAGCAGCCCGGGGGAAATTTCGTTTTAAACAGTTTAGCCAAATTACCACGATTTTGAAAACATGCCATTTCAAGTCTCACAAAAAACCACCCTGTTTTTCTACACAACGCTCTGGGGAGTACGAAACCTGTGAATAGAGACCGTTGATTACATTTTATTGATTCTGAAATAGGTTGACGTTTCACCTTACCGTTTGATTGGAAGAGTCGAGGTATCGTAGTCCGAAGTATGCTGTCTCGAGAAGATTTAGATGACGAAACACCGTGTCAAGAATCTCCTGGCCTGGTGTTGTATCCTGAAAAAAAGCAAACAATACCATCAATTATCTGGGATAGTTTGTATGTAACAACCGCCTTTCCATATGGTAATGTTCGAAGCTAAAGCTATTTAATTATTTCAAACATTGGTGTTGTAGCGCTATTCATCATCATTATAAGACAAAGTCCTGCGAATATTTGGCAGTCCTCCTCCTACACTCGTCTCTATTCGAAATATTCGTACTAAATTACGTTCTGTTTTGAAATTGGGCAACAATGACTGCGCTTTGCATAGTAGCTCTGCCTCTGGCTGCTGTTCGATGACTCGATGAGAAGAATCTGTGGGACTGTCCAAATGTCTTTCAGCACTTTTCCCAGCAAATGAGAGAGTTCAGAATATATTGTGGTAATTTTAACTATGTACTTTGATGCAACAAGTCTCGAAAAATGAAAAGTGGGAAATTTGGAATAAATGTTCAGATATTTAATTGTGGAGACTATTGAACTAATTGAGCGAGCGAAGCGAGCGTCTCCATTTGGCTCTTTTGGCACGGACCTCTGTTTTTTTTTTTTGTTTTTTTTTTTTTTTTCTGTTACTGACGATATACAGGTCAGAGTTTTTCTTCGATCGAGCTGAAATTTTGCACACATGTACGTAACATTTCTGATTGTTGCAGACCCTAATTTTTTTGAAATCCATTGATTGGTTCAAATTTAAAAAAAATTAACTTTCGATTGGTTGTTTTGATCAAATTGAAATTTTGACAAGTCATTACCCCCAACATTGTACCCAATCAAACAAAGTTTCAGCCAAATCCTCCCATTGGTTAAAATTTAAAACCATCTTTCCTGTGTTTTTAGAAATTTAAACTATAACCGATTGAACGATCAACTTATAACTTCGCATGATGGTTGGGTCCAACATTATCTGCATTTTTGACAATTTTCATACTAATCTGTGTTTAAATCCAAACGTTATTGACATTTTACGGACTATTAGCGTGTTGGCTGTCAAATTCACGGCGACTTCGACTCTTCAGTTCAAGGCAAGGTAGTTAGAGCAGAAACTTTCAAACGCAAATGAAACTGATAATGACCGTTCAACAGTCGATCTGATATTGTGTAGACACACTTATATCATATGAGTGGTCTCAGGTATATTTTTTGAAGGAGATCCTGTGATTTTTGAAAATTAACACGGAACAGTTCAATCATAAAGGTTCAATTGATCAACTTAAAGCTTTGCATGGTTATTTGGACCAATATTTTAGGAATGTTTTGAGATTTCTATACAAATCTGTGGCGAAATTTTAGAATTATTGGCTTTTAATGACATTTTCGATAGACAGAATTTCGGTTCGAGGTGTTGCGCGTATCCGTGCTCGCTCATCAACGCGTTACTCAGATTCATTGGTTAAAATTTAAATAAATATCTCCTGATAGGCTGAAAAATGAAAACGGTCTTCGATAATTCTGATCAAACTCATATTTTGCATGATCATTAAGACCAATATTGTCTCTTATTTTACAAAATTTCATCCCAATCAGTTAAGAACGTATGAAGTTATTTACATTTTTAATATCTGTCAGTAATGAAGTATCGAAATGAATGTTTTCCAGTGCCAATTGAAAATTGATTCTGATTTGCTTTATGAACCAGGTGCTTAGATGCTATTTTAAAGTTTCGATGAAAAGCATACACTTTTAAGTTGATATCATAATCAATTCCATATGGATGTATATGTTTTCTGTGCGTTGTGTACGCATTTCCGGTTCGAGAATTTGCACGTACCCGTGCTCGCTCATCAACGCGTTACACTGAGCGTTTTCCTAGTTTTTAAATATTTGATTAAATATTTTAGTGGTGACGTTGGGATCACACGATTGTTACATCTGAATCAAAATGATGTGGTTTTCAAGGGGAATTAATCGAACGTTTTGAACTTGAAAATGCACCGCCATCTCAATGTCGTGCTCATCACACGCGATCGAATATCTTCCAAAACACGAATAGAACGATTCCTGTACCACTTGAGGGCTCACTTCAGGCGCACTGCTTAATTATTCGCTACTGTGCTACACTCCAGCCCGCAATTCCCACACTCACTTGAATAAATACTTAGTTTTTACGACTTGCTTCGAATGTTACACCCAAAGCTAGCTCCTCCCTATATTACCTGGCCTCTTCACTCTAGCTTTTGATATGAAACACAGCATGCGAAGACGATTCATCGAGTTATTATTTATTAAGAACAAGTAATTTTGCCTGGAGGACAAGAATCTCCAAAAGTATTCTTATTGTAGTACTTTTTTCTTAATTAAAGTGAACTAAAGGTAGGAAAAACAGAAATCTCTCACGGTAGAATGAACGGAGTTATTTTTTAAACGGGTGTCATGTGTAGGAGCAATCAGGAGAGTTCCGATCCAACAGGTAGCTAATTATCACGTGATCAAGGTGACAATCAGATGATATCGAAGAGTTATTCGATAAGAGTTATTCGATAAGAGAAGAGTTATTCGATAAGAGAAGAGTTATTCGATAAGAGAAGAGTTATTTTTGTATGCTATTTTATCATCGTCACCAAGTTTATGGCGAACTGTTTTTGTGGAACTGAAATAGGTATAGGGCAAGTTTTTTTCAAAACAAATTTAACAACCAAATTATTATAGTGTCCACAATGTCATTAGTGACAGTAGTGAACCACTTTAATGCAAGATTTAAAACCAAACTACGGCTACTGTAAAAACTTGTTCCTTGTCGAAAGAAGCTAAATTTAAACTTAGATAATTTACACGTACGACTTGTATTTATATTTTCTTTATTACGATTATAATAATAGGTGAAATAAACGCGATTCTATACGCTGTATGTTGCTTTTAACTTTATGATTGTTATTTACAACAAGCATCCAAGTGACGTTAATTGCACGAAGCAGAAAGTATTCAAATATTTATCTTGATTTAAATCGGAGGTTATGGGTAATTAAACCACAGGTTTAATCTACAGTAATAACCTATCGATGACAGGTTCGATTGCGTAGGAGCATGATCGGCTCCTATACGTAGATTGTGTAATTTTGTTTGTAATAAACAAACAAAAAAGTGACACCAATAAGCATTTATGCAAATTACTCTTAGGCGTGATCATGTTATTTGTCCATTATCGGCAGGAAATACTTCAAGTAGAGATAGTCATATATTTGTGATTGCCGACATGGTTATTAGTAAGCACGAAAAAAATAGAACTGTTATTTTGATACGTAAATATTTTTATATTTGACGATTTGAAAAGGTTGTCAAAAAGTAATCATTATGTAGTTTTCGATATCAAGTGGTTACGAATCAGTATCCACCTTTCTAAGTGTAGAGAGAGGTGTATATGGAATGCTATATTTGGTAACTGGGACTTATTTTGCGAACATAGAGGGCAATTATAATAGAATCATTGACGCTATCGCAAGTCTCGTAACACCTACCTATTGTTAGGAGCATGCGGTTGTGTCACAATATATTCCACAGATTAGAGCTCTGATAAACAGGTTCAATTGTTTAGAGACAATTGAATTCAGGTGGAGCCCCGGTAAGTGACAAGATGAAGGAAAGACGGGGGTGGTGGTGGTGGACCACGTGTGCAAACATTGGACACCTTTTGGAGAAAATAAACATCACTACATGGTAAGAGAAGTTAGGTATATGTAAAAAAAAATATTTTGGACCAGGTCAATCAATTGTGAAATGGATTTTATAGACGAACAATATCATCTGCAAACAGAGATGGGAATCCTATTTTCATTATAATGTTGCAACTGTCCTAATAACACCATTGAATATTAAACGTAAGGGCTTTAAAAACTCAGAATAGTTACCAATTTTAGTGTTCTAAATCTAAATCATATCAAGTATTACCTAGATTATATGAATTAATTTTTATGAATACCTACACCTGTGTGTAGATGTAAATAAATACAAATACAAGATATGTATTTCAATTATACACATTTTAAGTAAAACAATACGTATTGTAGTGTACGTAATTGATAAACTGTGAAATTAAATGGCAATTATAATAACATATGTTCGAATCGTTTGTTCTCCATTGGCAATATTTTCGAAAGGATCTTCGCAAGCTTGTATCCTAGTTTGCGACCTTGCATGTGATTTAATCGCCTTGTATTCCTGTCTAAGGTGTCTAAGGTGGGCTGGACGAAAATGTCGAATGCCATGGTTAAAAGACCGCACATTGTAAACTATTCATCTTGATTAGATTTTTTTATCGGCGAAACAAACTTATGTTAACTTCTGGACATCGTAAATTCTCGTAACCTACGTATATCACTCGAGATAGAAAATTAATTGAACCATCGCAGTGATGCTTGGAAAGTTGTGTAACAAAACGAAAATTCTTAATCAATTTTGTGTAGAATGGATCACGTGCTTTCTGCAAACATGATTGTAAAACGTCTTAAAAGTTCGATAAGGATGTTACATTGGGTTTATTAATGGGCCTCTGAAGCGAATGGAATGAAAACTTGGGATGGCCGTTCATCATGTTAGGAAATTAGATAGAAACTTATCATCCATCCTGAAGCCATATCCAGGATTCAGCCTAAGATTCAGCCCACGAACCAGTATTACACGTGCCAAATCGAAGTGACCAAAAGAAACCATTCGAGTTTCAAATGTCGCTATTATAAAATACGATATTTTAGCAAATGTTTTCGTTTCTGAGATTACTGTCAGCAGTATAGAATTAGTGTGAAAACCAACTTTTTGAAACTACTTTGACATTCGTTTTGTCCGGCGAACGACAGTGTAACATGGCTTTGATTAACACCATCCCTACATTTTAATTTCCGTTCTCTTGGTTATTTGTGAAACTCATTTTATTCCAGTTGTCAGCGTCATGTTTTTCAGTTACGTCGGATTTTTGTCACACATACCGAGTCCTGTTGGTTCCAAATAATGACCGAATTTCGCAGTCTGACCGCGAGTTTGCCAAACCTTATAAAGAGCACCTGCTCCCAATAAAATATTGCTATCGAACAGCAAAAGAAACAGAATTTCAAGTTGAGATCAGATTAGAAGAAAACTTTGGTCTCTGGACAAACAGCCGCTGGACATCGAGAACCCATGAATTCGGCATGATCTTAGACTTACATTTTGCATCACCTGATCGTGGAATAATAGAGGAAGTCTCTTCGGACCACTGCGAAAAGTATTGATCACAACTAAACAAGTCATTTAAAGTCTTCGCAAACTCCAGAGTTTCCAATATTCCTACGTGGTCGCAAAATAAAAGGATCGTTCGACTTTCAAGAGTACTTTACTTTTGAACATGTAAGACAAATCGAGTGTATACGAGAATCTTTGAACTCCATTGATCGCACCTTACATTATAGAGGTTGGGCTATTGAGGTGCTCCTTTCAATAGCCAATGAATAATTTTCAATTTGTCCATGTCACACTCTATTATAAAGTTGCCATTGAAGACTTTGCTACCGATACTCAAATATTTCAAAACCAACTGACACCAAACTAGATCATTAACGTGTTAAAAAAGGCGACATAATTTGCGCAATAACTTTTAGCCCCCGGCATTAAGTTAATTTGACTTTTTAATAGTGATTTATACAATGAAAAGATTCAAGGACAATTTCAAGTGTAAAAATCAAAATTAAACATTCTATATTCCATTATATTGACATGGACATAAAAATGTAATTAACTCTTGCCAATCATTTTTGATTCAAAACTACTAGGCATATAATTTTCTATTTTGCGAAACACCGTACCTATCGTCGGTGTTAATTGACTTTTCAACCCACGCAGGCACCGAAACAACCCACACCGACCCGTTAAATACTCTTCTCAATTGACTTAGTGTCGGTGTATCTTGAAATTTAGAGTTTTTTTAGAGCTCCATAAAAACTCGGGCAAGAAATGGATCGACCAACCATTTTGTAGCAATGCCTAATGCTTCTAGATATTTAATGATATCAAATTAAAATACGCTCAGTCGAGAGGAGATTAAAGATTATATTTATCTTGATGAAATTTAAAGCGCACGGGTGCCCACGATCTAGTCAAATCTTTTCCATAACGAGATTTTATATCTTATATTAGGTAGAGCTACTTCAGAAGAAGATTCCATACAATTGCGAAGAAATTGAAATTGAATATCATGTGAAGTTGAAATGACTTGACAAAATCATATCCAAGATTCTATCCAAGAAAAATACACATTTTTATTAATATTTTGCAAGTCACAAATTACCTTTACCACCTGTTTTATTTATTTATATATTTGCAAATCCTATTAACAATGAAAATTCATTATAACGAATCAATTTACTGTTGGTTGAGAAGGAATGCAAAGTTGTAATTATCACATTTTATTAGCACCGAGTTTAAATATCATCGAAATAAATTAATTACGTATAGATTTAGAAGGGACGTAGATAGACCATCCAATGAAAATGGGATTAATAAATTTCCTCTCTTTTTTCCGAAAAACTTCTTTGTCTTTCCATTAATTTTCTCCACCGGCGAATGCTTTGAGTTCAGCCGTGTGCGTGTTTATTCGCGATAATTAATTTGAAGTAAGCGGATTTGAAAAGTTATCAATCACACGGCGTAGCGCATTCAAAGAGCTACATTTGACATTTCCCTAACACAGCGTTTACACGCTGTAGTTACTCTTTAGATCCAGGCCGTGTGCTCGCGTGCTCAGAGCGGAATGCAATTACTCAACCAATGTGTAATGAGAATTAAACATCGCGTAAAGCGTCGAAGAGAGCGAAATATTAAACAGTCCAAGCACTTTTATCTCAAGACCTGATATTTTCAAATAATTACGTAATAAACTAATGGAACACCCCTGCATTTTGTCGGTATTGGCGTGATCAAAACCTACACACGTAATGGCAAAAAGCTATTTGTAAAGCTCAATCGGCGGTCCAGATAACGTGATTTGAAAGAGTTTTATTCACGAGTCAAAGCAATCGACGAGGAACGTCAAAGGTTAATCAAATCACTTGAACTTTTCTTGTCAAAGTGTTTTTAAAAAAGTATGCCACTCAAAAAACACGTCATATAATTTAATCGTGATTCTTCTGTAACTAAAGACATCAAGGAATGAGGAACCGTAACCTCCGCTCCATCTAAATGCCAAACTGCAGCCGTAATGGCGAGTCGTAAGAAAACGCCACATTAAGTCCTAATGGGTAAACTTGCAATTCAAATAATAAAATATAGGGCTATTTAGATCATTGATTATCTGAACAAGAAGCTTTGTTTATTGCCGTTGAGTTCTACAAAGTTGGACGTTATCTTTTGGCAAAATGTCAGTTTGTTTCTCATCTAAGAAAAGTAATACCTTAGCGCAAGGATGTAATACACATTATGATAATCACCCGAGAGAAGTCCAATAAACGCGCGATTTATGACATGCGGAGTTCGAATTACCTATTATGAAGTTCCGATGAGAAATAGGTCACCGGTTTTCCATATCTCATCCTGTTTTTCTTCTTCTATCTCTGCAATGGAGAGTAATAAATTGCAGTCCGCTCCTATTGTCGACCGTAAGTCGCATATGTGCGGCGGCGGTTGGGGAGCTTTGAAGATGCAAATATGTGCTCCATTTACTCCTACACATTGGAAGCTGCGACTCGCATTATTGCCATGTAATTCCTTACACGTCTGTCTGTTTCTCTCTACGCTGGCTGAAGACCACATCAGCTTGAAGGAGAAGAGGGGTGGGTTTCAAATTTACTGTCTGAGAGATGTAACATTGCAGTGGGAAGATCTTTATAAACCTTTGTTTCGTTTATCACACTTGAGAGGAGAGAGAGGCGGTATTTTATGAGATTTACACTCGAAACCTGGAATTTTCCTAAAGGTATTTTATATATTGCACACGTTCTCAATTTGTGACTGTAACAATCTGCATATATATACTCGTTTAAAGAGGAAAATAAAAATATTACCCGTATTCGCACGAAAAGTTTTTTTTTACTGGTGTTCGTATTACCTCCAGAAACGTTATTAAAATGCTCATCGTTGCGGAAGCGTTAATATAATTCGAGTGTTGGATCTGATGCAATGGCGTCTGAAAAGTCCTCGATTTCTTCAACCGATGCTTTTTGATTATCATTCACCTGCAACGAGTTCTTCTCCAGAACACTCGAATCACAGAACTTGAGCATTTCATAAATTCCACCTCCGCCATCGCCTCTATCTCGACAACTTGATCCCGATGCGGTTCCAAACTCTTCCTGCGCCTGGAGTAGAAGTATAGAGCACGCTTCAAGAGATACCTCATTCAAACTTATCACAACGATATAGATTCCTGCCATCAATCCGGTTTTAACAATGTCATTATTAGTTTATTTTCCCGTACACAAACTTGTCTTTGAACTGTGCTGCCATACCAAATAAATATGCATATACATATCTTTTGAAAAATATGATTCTTTTCAATCGTTCACGAGTTTCTTTCTAAGTTTGCTTGTTATATTCCACATAGTCGAACGGTTTCATCGAATCAATCCGAGTTGATCTGCAACGATAACCGAAGTCCAAAGCCCAGAAACATAACCTGTGATGCAATGTGACGCTTGACCAGGTGTAAAGGGCGCTAATTGGATCCATACGAGCACATGAGCTGAATATAGCTGCATATAGGTGAATATAGGTGAATATAGGGGAATATAGGGGGAAATGATGCCGTTTGGCTAATGTTCCTCCCCAGCTCGGCAAATCTATAACATTACTGTTTAGATGGGCACTTAGCTGTGCTGATAATGACTCTGCATCTTCACCCTATCTTCATTTAGAGAGAAGATACAACAAACTAAAACCCACTAAGAGCAACCCTCTTGAGAGTCTGCGCTCTTACAGAGTCTATTAGTGGGTTAAGATTGGAGACGAAATTGGATGAGAATGTCGATGTGTAGAAGTAGAAATCTGCATAATCTAGAACTTGAGTTCTAGGACGTGAGACAGAATACCTCAACAACAAAGAAATTATGCTTTGCAAGTTTATTTTCAGTTGATTATCGCTAACACAATTTACATGTTTTCCAGTTTATTCATTGTCCAAAGAACTTGCAATTGACCTGATTATTATAACGATTTTCAACTACTTAATTGTATGCATTATTATTTATTAACAGCATAGTGGACATATTTCCTAACGTCTTGAGACAATTAAATCTGTGGATGGATTTATATTATTGTATCAATTAAAATGTAAATGTGTTTTTGCTTGTTGATAATTTGAAGTTATTGCCAGAGTTTATGCAGCTTATGAATTCCAATGATATCGAATTAACATTTTAGCTTCTAAGTAAATTTATGTAAGAACACTTATCTTTGACAGTTATTAGTAAAATAACATCAAATAAGTATTGGCAACTAAGTGTCCATAAACGTGTCAAAAATGCCTAACTTCGAAATACGTACCTATTTGTTCATTTTCATGGTGAAAATCGCAAATAAACCGCCCATTATTCTCAACACGCTTCAATTCTCGTATTAATTCGGCTTATGAATCCACTTCGTATAGAAGTTATGAATTAGCATAAAAGTGTCAGTGATAATCTGTGGGCTTATCCCCCCGCATTCCCTGATCCCCAGCTTCCTCCTGGACCCCTTCTCATCCAGCTTACCGGTTTAAAACTTGACCCTCTGACCCAAAGACTCATGCCTCGTGTTGGTTTTCTCTGCTCTTCTCCTGGGGTTTCAATCAGTCCATGGCGCCTCATATTTTGCACCTCGGACAGGGGTATCGAAAATCACACATGCTCGGCATGGAAATTACTGACTTGTAGCCTACCTGGGGTGAGTTTTACAAGTGTATGGAAGCGATTTTGTATCGATTTTTATTAAACCCTACACTTAAATTGATGGTATGTTTAAGTATAGGGGTAAGTTAAGAGGACATAAACGATAACGACATAAATAGGGCAAAATTCACGAAACACTTGTTCTCCAGATTACAGGGTCATTACAGGATTGGTTGAAATGTTAGATTTTCGTTATACCTATACCTTGCTTCTTTCGCATATGAAATGACTGACTCTGATTGCCTATAATTTGGTGCCACTTCCTCTGTTATTTTGACAATAGTGAGACGAAAGAATATTACAAGGAAAAGGGTGGTTTTATAACTTCGTCCTAAGTTTTATAATATAGTAACTAATAGGTTTGTTTATAAGACTTACTTATCTAAATGTGGCGCTAAATGATGCAGTGGAGGAGCCGGCTTTGATAAGTTAATGGCTGTTTATGGTTAAAGTTAGATAAAACACTGTATGCAGTTTCCGTGATAAAAGTAAACTGAAAAAGAACTTTCGCATCGAAAAAGAAAGAGCTCATAAATAAAAATAAAAACGCGTTAGTTAACTTTTGGAATTAGCCATTTTCTTCAAAATGAGCAAAGTTTTCTTAAGAATTTGTTTAGGGAAGTAAGAGCTGTCTCTAGAGAGTCGGTAAGATATCCCGCAAAGATGTACCATTGTTTCGAAATATATTCTTTTATTCCAACAGGCAAACATTGACCTGATGATGACCCCTGTTGTTCTATACTTCTTCTTACTGCTTCACATTCATGCTGAGTTATAATATTCAAAACAACAAGAAGAGCTATCATTTTCAACAAACCCCGCGGGCCGCAGCCCATGGAATAAGTTATAGTCATTGAGCATATTACAAGTAGAAATAAATCTTGTGTTTTCGATCCATGGCAAGTGTTTGGAATCAACTTCTATATTATAAGCAGCAGGTATAACACATTCGTTGCAGTTTGTTTCACTTTCCAAGTTCACAGATAGAGTTCGATCTAGGGTTCGTACAGCCATGTTATTTTTATATCAATCTTTGAAAAATTGGAGAAACGAAATTGGAAGTCTTCTGGGAACAAGAGACTGTAGATCAATCGAGAGACAGGTTCGTTCTTCACTCGAACAGGAGGTGGAAGAAGTAAAAAGAGATGATAAAAAACGGAAGAGAAATGTTCGAAAATTTTGAATGTATTAATATGCAAAAGCGTTCATGATCATTTATCTAACCAACAGTTTTCACTTCGCTAATGATCATATGTAAAAATATTCAATATATGTTTCGCGCACGAGTGTTATGTTAATAGTGGATTTTCTGAATGGAAATGAAAGATTTTCCAGCGGATATTGTGCCCTAATGACGCCCTCTCATTGTGAAAAGCCTGTGAGGTGCACCTATGCACTGTGATGAGTATTTATCATTTTCACAAGTCTTGTGAGCCGTTCCGTGAGGCTGAAGAGGTTGAAAACATTTCGCTACAACAGATAGAATCAAGTTTCAACGAGCCCACCAATTGGTCAAACGCATGGCTAAAAAAATTAATATGAATATTAAACGAGATCTAGATATGAATTGTTGACACAACTAACTACTAATTACCTGGCAAACTTTCCGACAAAACTGATTCATAACGCCATTGGGTTTCTTATGCCAAGAATATTATTATAACACTCTTGTAGGCGTGAGCAATTGCTAGACAAATAGCTTGTTCTTAAATGACAAATGACCATTTGGCAAAACTTCATAAGTTTCTAGTTTGATTTACAGGGGCAGCTTGAGCGTAGTGGACAGAAACAATAACGAAAAGATTGTTTGTTGGAGGTCTAATCACGTCTGTGGTATAGCCGGAGGGAAAAGGTAAGCCCAGTAATTAGTCAAGTACTTCGCCACGGGGCAAACTTGTTCAATAATAAGTGTGGAAAGTAACAAAGTAAATACCTTTCAACGTCCAACCATGAGGCCAAGATATCAAGCATTACATGTTTCTAAATCTTCATTCTCATTAGACAGTTCACGAATTACGCTCTTTTTCTTTCGTACGTATTCGCCGGCTTGAGGCTAAAGATCAATTTTCCATCGCTTAAGAAAGGGAGATGAAATGCTTTGTGGGTGAATGTATAAGGTGAAGGGGTGGGGTTGCGTTTCATGAATATGTAATGTAGGAAATGTTGCTCTCGAAGACTCTCGGAGACGAGTGAGAAATGGGGGGCGTCAGGCGGAGAAATTCTCCAGAACAAAGCACGGAAACAGAAATCAAATTACTAACTTACTAATATTAATAAGTTTTCTGTAAATTTGGAAAGGTGAAATATGAAGTGTAAACTCTCTCGATTTGTTTACAGCGAAATCGTTTGAGCAACAAAACAGCCACTTGTGAGATGCCTAAAAATGTGAGTAGGTATAAATCAGGTTATTGGAAATTGAACGATATCAAATCATTCGATTACCATTAATTTATTTACGATCATAACTAAACGTAATCGCCTCCAATTTACTGTAGTTTCTCATGATAATGATACAGTTCGCTGGTGAGGGGGTGTGAATTTGAACACCAAAGGTCGGCAGAACTCGCTGCAGGCGGCTCACAATTTCAGAGAGCAGATCGCCGGCGAAGCACTGTTGAACTCAAGTATACAATGGCATTTTAATAACCGAAGTTACTAGTCGAGTTGTTGGAGAGTTTTTATAGAATTACACTCCATACGAAGCGTATAATCACTTTCGTCGAATAATCTCTAGGTAGCACGTTATTGTGGCATGAGAATAGGAGAACTCGGACAATGTATTACTTTGCAACAGAATTGCAAGCTGGCATTCGAACTAGACATGTTCGTCAAACATGTGTATCGAGGTAGATAGATGATGCAGGTGCGTCTATGCGCTGCCTACTGCCTACACATTACAAGACAGGATTACGTACCAGACTTCCTAACAATGTCTCAAATTAGTCATTCGTTGAAAAATAGCCTCGTAATAGACAAAAGCTTGTAAAATGGCCAAGCCCTTTTCCTGAAAGAATCGAAAAGACACAATTTGGTAATTTTGCAGTGTTTATAGTCACAGTGTTTATTCGAGAAAGTCAGATGCCACGTAATTTCTGGAATAACAGTGACAAATGACATTGAATAATGAACTGTCAGAAAGTAGCCTGGAAATCACGTTTAGTGTCTTCAACCAACAGACTGCACCACCGTGTTTGTATTTACATTCATAGGTGTGAATTACTCCGTATCATGTGTTGTTTTAAGATTAGAATCGTAGTTGGCGCGGATGATAGATCTCCGGACAAGTTATGCATGAATCCGCCGGAGGATGGGTCGGGGTAATATAATTACGTGTTCGGGTTTGACCAAGTGAACCGGGTCAGAACCCATCGCGATCGCGAGCGCCGCGCGGTTTCTGGGCCGACTGTCAAACCATTTTTAACCATCCGTAAATTACATTTTCTTAGCGCCTCGAGCGGTTTCAGTTAATGTGTGTCTTGTAATAGCTCCACAAGTTGATACTCTTCATCATCATCTTCAGCACAGCATCATCATCAGAGGGATTCGTGGAACGGTTACTCCCACGGTTTTAGACGCAGAAAAATACTGAATCAGTTGGATTGGACCACCAATTATGTTGTATAATATCTTTTGGTTCTCTTTACTGAGAATTTCCTTTGGAAACTTTGTTCCGACAAGATGTTTTAACACGATGGTAGCTTTAAAACGACTCAAAGTCTAATTTCCATCCATAATTGAATATCGTCAGAGACAATCTTGTGTCGTTCTCCCAGAATCCAAGTTGCTCTTATTCATATTTCGTTTTTATAACTCTCACAATACAAAGGAAGAAAAACTTTTTGTAGCATCGTATCGAGTTACTTTTCACTTTCCGCCAATTTGCAGAGAAACAGATTTATGAATAACGTAAAGCAATGAATTTCTTGGGAGATAGAAACATGTGGAAGTGTCAAGTGTCTGGTTTCAGCGCCAATTAAATTTCTTGGTGGAGGCGCCTGTTTTTCCGCACTCGAAAGCTCAAAACGTTGCAGGGGTTGAATTATCCACATGTCTGACATTCTTCGGAACAATTCCCTCGACTGAACTGAAGTAAAATGTCGGAGCTGGGCGGTATATAAACTGACCCTAGACTGACCGCTGACTATAAACATCACACGCCAAGTCCATCCAACTCCAGGGCAAATTCAGACATTTATGATGAGGGGGTTGCGTCGCGGCATTCTGTCTTATTCTACAAGTAACATGCTGACAACGTAATGGAAGCAGAATGTCTTCAATGCCCTTTCAGGTGAAGAAATCAAAGCAATTGAATTCTCTCCACGGATCTCCTTGATGCAGCCTCATCAATCATAAAAATATCTTCCATTCCGAACACGCGAGCATTTTACGATCCAATCAAATATCATTCGAATGTTTAAAAACTGATCCTCGTACAGCAACTTGCTCTTTATATCTCCAAGGAATATATTATCATAATATTCGATACATTCTCATGGTACAAATTCAACTTTCAGGATCTCTTAATTATATACAAGCCAGCACGAGATGTTCTGAATATTGCTATAACGAAATTCCTAGCATTGTTTCACTAATCGAATGAAGATTATCGTTCGGGTTTGGGTTTGGTATAGATTATGGTTGTGGGAGGAGAATACCTGTGCAGTGGATGATCATTCAGAAGGATATTTTCTTCTCAGGCACGCCTATGTTTCTTTTTAACCACAGGGGGGTATACACAAGAGTTCTAGCATATACTCTTCTTTTGCTTTAATTAGACCTGCAGGCATTTCACGTTTTACGGCTTGAGGAACTTAGTAATTGCTCTTTCGATATTATACACACACACACACACACACACTCAATGTTCCTTTATCGTTGTGTAGAAAAGGAAGGTTGTTTTCAAGATTTGTAGCAGACATGAAGAAATAACACTAAAGGGGGTTGGTATCTGTAAACTGCATAAAAATCCACATCACGAACTAGTTAAATGAATTTATAAAAATGTAATAACATTTGTATCGGTAATTGTATAACGATCGTTTTGATGTATGCAGTGTTCTGTTCCGTTGTTTCAGATTCCAGTGAAAGCCACGGCATTTTCGAGACTGCTCGCTTCTGCCGCTCTACCGTCTGACACACTTCGCAGCAACGAATCGTTCTAATTGCTAACACAATCAGCTGATTCCATGGAGGTAATGGAATAATAAACGCCGTCAGTGCATCGAACATCGAACAAGTGAAGTAGCACGAAGCACACGGGCAATGTGTATCAACAGACGGAATCCTGAACGCGTGTGTCCAGTCACGACTTACCAATCACGATTCGAACTTTACCAATTCGAATTTAATCTTGAAACTTGCGACTAGTTTTATGACGCGCATCGCCAGCTCAGTCGGTAATCTACTTTACCTGTCATTATTAATGATCTAATCCTAGAGGTTCCATACATCTTCTAGCTCCATACACTTTGTTTCACAGATAATTAAGTTCGCGACTAGAACGACGTCCAATTGAATCATCAAATGATTGGCTTATCTCGATAAATCGATGATAGGTAATAAAACAATTAATGACGGCTCCATCTATTATGTTTCTAGATTTCTGTGTCTAGGTACTAATTGGTGTGAAATTGCTTGAAAACAAAGACCTGAACTTGATGAATAATTCATGATGTTTATTATTTCACCGTTGAAGCATTGAACATTGTAAATGAATACATAGCTGGCGGATGAGGTATGTACTCCTCGGCATGCCGCGATGGGAATTCTGTCAACGTGTAGCAGCATTTACCTCGGCTCTGTCGGCGCAGGCAGACGGACACACACATGCGGCATGCCTTCCTCGCTCGCTCATCTTATCTCCAGCCGTGCCGACTGTGCACGAGCCAAACACGTGCCGAACAAGTCGCTCGTCGATCGACCATTAGAGACTCATCACAAATTACTCATTACACCGTCTTACATGGCACACGGTTGTACCCCTAAATAAATGATACATCACATCACATGATATAACGCCGATCTACTTTCACTTGCAAAATGATTACATTAGAATCAAACGGAACGGAATTGGACTTCTGTGTGTAGAAGCATACAAGCACGCCCTCTTTATATGCGAATATCTGTTTCTTAATCTAGATAGATTTCATCATAGCATAAACCTACACTTTGACAGCGCGAAAAGAATTCCGCATTATAGTTCGCGAACAGAATATAATAGTAGGTTCTTTTCCAATAGTTTTTTTCCTTCATCAAGTTAGCCTTATAAGCTTTGCTTGGGTATATACTTCTACGAACAAGACCATGTTCAAGTAACAAAGATCCCATCTTTTCCGGCAGTTGAATATAAGTGAGGTATACGTGGCATTCTGTTTTGAATCCGACATTACTGCAATGCTCATCTCATCGTAAACCCATGGTTACAAATCAGCAAAGCACAATCACATCCAGAAAAGAAACTTAATGATTTGCCGATTAATTATAGAATGTTTAGTCAGTATTGATTAAAAAACGTGAATAATAAGAACCCCCTAATTGTTTTGCTATTTAGGGACAATTATTTAAAACAAATGATTTTCGACACAAGTTCAAATTGCAGACGCAATGAGGCTACTCTCGAATGAAAAGTTTCTTTTAATCAGAGCAGTTGGGTAGAAATACGCCAGACAAAATTAAACAATCATTAAAGAACTCTTTTTTATGTGCCCTTCTCCTCTTCATTTAGAAACAATTACCTTATTCTTGCAAAATATTTGCTTTCTAAAATTCTAATTCGAATCGATTTTTGTGTGCTGAAGAAGTGCATGGCATATGTTTGAGTGAACCAAGAAAAGCAATTAACAATTTCATTTTTTTTCTCCTCATTAGTCATCATTTCGCGTATGTAGAGCATCCTGTCAGGTATGAGAGGAGCCCAATCATGAATAATTGAGAGCACTTGCGGCTTGTACGTCACAATGTCAGTGGATCCGCGGAGTCGTGCATTCAATGGGCTGCAGTTGTTGCAATCCACTCGCATTCGCATCTCGCAATGCCAACTCAACTCTTTTTAATTCGACGTTTAATGTTCGAAAGCTTTATGTACAGAAAATGATATCTTTTCATACATTTACAATATTCATTACGAGGTTTAAGATTCAAATGCAGGTGCATCATTGTATACAATGGAGCATAGAGAATATGACTGAAGCTAAAAAGTTTTTTTTAAAAACTGGCTGTGGATTAGTAGGGAAATCAATAATTTTCAATCACTTTTTATCATTATAAGCTAGTTGAACATCAAATTGCGTTTGGATTATAGCCGACCACCATTTACGATCACCATTCTAGTATTTTTCATCCTCCGTTTCATAGAGTATAATCCCAGAGCAACGGTTCAGAGAACGTATTCGAATAATCCAGTCCGGTCCTTCGGAGAGTCGGTGATAGAAGTAACCGAATCTGACCAATACGTTACTATTAGAGTGCGTGGTTGAACCTGACCTCTAGGGTCACTCTTGGGTCAAATCGTGACCAGGTTGTTGATGCTACCCGATCATGAATGAAATCTTCACTCGAGCTAAACGATTGTGAGGAAGTTTGAAAATGCTTTCCTCTTTCGCTCCCGATCTGTTTCATGTGTTTTGTAATGTTTGCAACACTGAAGTCTGCTCGCTCTCCACTTCGCACCAATCAATGGAGAACTAATTAATTCCAAGCTGGGTAAGCAAAATGAGTTCTACTTGCATAATCAAATAATGTTCTACATGATCAAAGATACATACTTACAAGTTTCCATTGAGCCTGTCGCAAGAGATAATTTTCAAACAACTAATTTTGGACTTTATATGAAAACCACGAAAACTGATTAAAATTTACCTGAAAAGTAATTTACAGCACATATTAGTGTTCTGCCAAGTTTTAAACAATACTCATTACGAAACTTACTACCTTTTCTAAACTAACGGGCGTGCATTGTTGACAAAACTGTACAAAGATCTATCTTTCACGTACATTCACGGTTACGCTCTTCCAACCAAAACCACCCCCTTCAATCTTCTTTGTTTCATCGTAAGCTTACAAGACATCACTGTTTGACGCGCGGTAAAGGAAGGAAACAAAGCAATTCTCTGGTTTGTGTTTGAAAACCTACGCGCCCGTGACCGCCAATGCCGTGGGAGCGAAGTTGGAGATCTATCGGCAGGCATAGATACGCTCTCATACGCACTGCCGTCCATTCGTACGTGATTTCCACTGCCACTCGGATTGCTTGTATTACTCAAACCACCGATCACATACACTTACAGACCAATCACACAGTGTACAATTCAATTTATTTTGTAATACATAGTTAGGTTGTTAAAATTTCGTGTTCGGTGTGGAAACGTATTCACCGCAGATGGACACCTTATTACTTTAATAAGTAGCTGATGTATTGGGAATGTGGCTTTTATGGTAAACCAATTACTAAAGGACATGCCTGACAATTCTCGTGCAAACTTTTGTGGACTTACCGTCCTGTAAATGTTAACGTTTCATTTCAAACCAAACGTTCGAAAATCGAAATGTTGAACCAACCAACCGAAATACGTTTAAAAAAACCGACATTCGATGTTCGAAATAACAATACCATATTTATACTAATACTAATATTTCAATTGTGATTCAGAGGTGTCGCCGTACATAACACAAATTGGAAGAGCTGAGCAAATATAAATTATAAAGTACCAATTGTGATTTATATATCCTTTTTATAGAAGGAAAACGTAAGGTAGGTAGCGAAGAAAAGGAGTCAAATCAATTTGCTTTTCCCACGAAAATAAATAAATCGCAACGTTCACCAGCGTTCTTCACAAATATACGGGAATTTAAAATCGATTTACAAATCGATCTATCAATATTCGAACAATTCACATAGACCCGTATTATGTTTAATCGGTTTCGAGCCGATTGTTCCGAGATGTTTCGATCTTGGCGTTACGGTGTGGGAGTGTGCAAGAAACTGGAACTAACTATATCCGCACTTGATTTATTTATTTAAGTCAACACAACCGTCGTGTGAATTTCCCTGCTGACACGACTAGACGAATAGAATCAGAAGGGAGGAGAAGAGAAGAAAAAGAACGCTCCGAAAAACACGAAATAAAGTTAAGCTTTGAGTTGATTCGAAACAACGTGTTGGTGTTGGCAGAGAGACTTGAGTACAGAGTGGCAAAGATTCGCTAGATATCGGCTAAGAGACAAATGCGCCGTGTCGTTGAGTATCCAGTGGCGTACCTTCTAACTTATCCGTCCACAAGAGCCGACTTTCTCACTTTATTCAAGCTCACAACTCAAGGATATTGAATCCATTCACTAACATTGCTTTCAGCTAGCTTTTTGTGTTTCTTTTAATTTACAAATCAAGTTCAACAATAATTTTCCCTCAGTCGACAGGCAAATGCTGGGAAGGTACCCTACTAATAGGTCACGACCGCCTCCTTCCCACCTTCCATCCTTACTTATCTTCATCATCATCTCCCAATCATCATCATAATCATTCATCCGTCGCCATTAGCCTCGCTGCAGAACAGTGCAACGTTAAGCCCCAGACAAAAAAAATATATATAATATATTGTGTTGTGTTGTGTCTCTGTAAGGAAAAAAACTATCATATGATGACGTATTTAATTATTTATTTTATTTATTTTGATTCTTCAGTATGGCCTCTTTAGGAAGCCTTAATGGGATTAATATCTTTTCTTTTCATGCATTTAGTGCCCGTAACTCCAGTGGTGCGCGTGTAGTGCCCGTATACTCCAGCCACACTGCGCGCGCCACTGGCTTCTGGTTGGGCACTATGCTGGCACAATATACGCGCGCCACTGGCCCCGCGCCACTGGCCCCGCGCCACTGGCCCCGCGCCACTGGTTTACGGGCACTGATTCTATCGAACGACATTAGCTGAGTGGAACTGATCATATAAATGCGTAAATGTATCTTGACAAAAGCCCTCTGTTGGCGCAAACAAATCACGACTTCCAAATCCTTTCGAAAGATTCTATTTTTCTGAAAATATAAGTGAGTAAGAGAGAAATATTGTTCGAATGTATTTGAATTCAACCGAAGTCATTCTTAATGTATAGCAGTCAGTTGTTGAGTAAAAACGGAGTGTTTTTTGTCGCGTCTTGCTGTGAATTTGAAAACGCAGCCATGAAGTATGGTGACTGCGGATGGAACAGCGCTGTGGGCAATTTTCCCCTTGGTCAGCCATGCCTTCATGCGTTGCACAGAGATCTCCGACCAGACGTTTATTTGAATACTCTCAGATTCAAAAGCCAGCTAATCCATGAGATCATTCACTACAAAAGAGCTCAATTAAATCTACATTACTCTTTTAAATGTGATTATTTTATCAGGTGTCGTGCTTTATTGTCCTCTTTGAACTTGTTATTGATACTTACTAGGAAGATAATTTCATAGAGAGTCTAGCTTCCATGAAATGAAACTAATTCACATGCAATGATGGTTTCTAAGAATCAAGGTATTCATTTACAGAGTTAATTGTGGAGGTGTCAATAGCTATATCAACTTTTAATTGGCAATGTTTGTTTTCCCTGAAGATTGTAGAGGATTGAAAAATGTCTGACTAGACTGGGAGTTGGGGCCACCTCAAGAAGGCCCTCAGAATCTCATTTCTTTCCTGTGGCTGTGATTAATGTCCGTCCGAATAACTCAACTGGTAGAGCACCGGTCAGAGGAACGGGCAGAGTTTACAAGCTCGCCCCGACATTTTCACATTTTATACTCCTTCGCATTCCAAATTTAATTGATTTTCCTCACCATATCTGTTTTCCTATCTTCATTTATTGATCTCCACTGAATAAAGTTTATTTTGACTTACACTTCACTTCTTTGATCGATTCGTGTACAAGAAATAAGCAACTCATACTGTTTTTTAAGTCTCTCGGAACATCATTCATAGGCTTTGATAAGTTGCTTACGATTTTAAATTGGATTAATCTCAATCGTCTTGTCTTCGGGAAGAATGTTTCTTAAGTGGTTTAATTGAAATAACCAGTTTTATTGTGCGTTTTTTCTACCTGCCGCTGTATATAGGTACGCATTATGTAAGCCCAGTGATTGTTTTCACTAGTTACACGAAATCGATTACCTATACCTTCTCAGACGGAGAAGAGATTTTTTACTCGCCGTATCTCTGGAGTAACAAACCCACTCTGTGACGTCACCGATTGGTTTGTAATTTAAAAGTCATTGTGGTAGTTATGTTGTGGGTAAAGTAAATAATTAAACATGCTCATGTTAGCTATTTTCCAATACCAAATCAAGCCAATTAGTCGCGGATTTCATCGGTAATTACTATTTGTAATCCGTCGAAGGACTCTACACAAAATTAAGTCGTGATTTCATTATCATGGCTCAAACTTGTGGAAAAGATTACTAGGTATTTTTACATGCAATTTCCTACATTGCGGCCTTGATCGTCAAACGAATGTCTTTCTTCGGTTTGAAAGCAAGACTGTAATTTCTATTGGCTTCGGGTGGCCGAGAAGTCCTTCGATTGCGAGTTATGGATGTAAATGTCATCTGTCAGTACAATTCGTTTCTCTCCGCAGTTGTAAATCTTCATCTGAAGGTATAACATGTCCGCAATATCAGTCTTCAGGAGGTTGTTGTTACTTCATATCGATTCCTGATACGCCCTTCCCATGATTAAGTCACTCTCCACAACATTTTGTCGACTGTTCTCTGGTCGAAGTATCGAGACAATGTACTGTGTACTTTGCAATTATGTTTCTGCTATCGCATCAAATGAGCTACACCCATATTGAGAGCGCTACTACCATGTGCAATGCAGAACTAGTTTGAGACACTTGACTGCTTGGCCAGATTCCTTTTGTATTACAATAGCATCAGGCTGAATGGTTGTTGTGACAAAATGATGGATATAGTGTAAACTGTCCAGAAACTTTTCAGACCCGAAGTCATTCTTTACGCCAAAACTGAAGACAAGGTAAGAATGTCACCATAAAATGTATATGGAGCATTTTCTATACATTTCTTTTATAGGTGTCATAAAGTTTGGAGTCAGAGCCTGTACCTTTATGACTTCTTTTCAATTACCAAAGGGCTACAATAAGTAATTGTATCGACGTGCTCGCTCCCCCGCAGCGATGTCTGGGTCTGCAGGTAATCTCGCAGGGCTTTAAAATTTTACTACTCATCAGAGACACGCACCCTTGTTTGAAAATGACTGAAAACCTCCGGGGGAAACAAGAGCGCTGCGAATTCCTGAATTCCATTCTTTGTGTTTTACTGGCAACAGGGAAGTTTTCTGTCTAGTTACCTGTGCGGTTGACGAAACTGGATGAAATGTATATCGGATTTAGTACATACTTTGCATATTCCAAACAGACATATCTGTATTGTTCAAGATACAACGAACAATGAAGACATCACATCTTTGTGACGGGCGAATCGTGATGCAATGCTTGAAAACTCACCCAATCACTGTCTATTCTGTCTTCTTTTGAACATTGCCATGTCATCTTCGTATGTCTGTAATGCATCATGATTATTGTGCAAGAGATGTCAGAAAGTGAGCGGATATTGGGTGAGTTATTGGCTCCATGAATGTTTCAATGCTTCTTTTTGAGAAGTGCATTGTTGTTCGGTGTAGTGCGTAGGTTGTAACTTAGAGGAAAGATTAGTCTCTTCACATTGAATAATTGAAGGTAAGCTACACAAACGTTGTTTACCGAGTACTACTTTAGTTCGAGAGTCTTCAATCACAATGCGAGTCAAATTAGGGATCGGTGAGACACTTCCTGGTAGACTGATTTGGAGCCTACAGTTGCTCATGGACGACGATTAGTTCAAATTAAAGATCTGATCAATCAAAGCTCCAATGAAATATATCACAATGTCGAACTTTGGTTTTGCTGAAAGAACAAGACGCATTTATTCAAGCTACCGGATTTTATAGATAAATCATTATGAAATCTAATATGTAGAATAATACTCGTAAATCATAAAATCAACAATATAATTTTGCCACATTGCTAGAACAGAGAAGAGGTACCTACCTACTTATACATGATTTAAACTTTGAAGTGAATTTTTGCTTTCGGTATAGGCGAATGTTCTGCTAATCTAGCCGAATAGTTGTCACAAATTCGTGTTATATTCTGCAAAATGAACATAACATAATATGCCTGCAGACAAGTTCAGGTCAATTGACCAGCATTAATTTGAATCTTAATTTGTATTCAGCGGTTTCTCTCTATGACATAAGTTTTTATCGAGTCAGTTAGCTGACAAGTGGTCCTAGCTGTTGACAGTCTATATGCTGCAACACACGACACTGAGAATGTTATCCGTGTTTATCTCATGATGATGAAAGCTTCTGGTCCATTTGCTTGGGATGCTGTGCTCTTGTCCAACTCGATTGTTATTGGTCATTGACTCGACGCACGACTGACACAAATCATTCCGAACTTGGACTCGAGATCGCGATCCTCAGGTGGTTGCTGAGAGATCTTACGACTTCGGTTTCATTTTAGAATCTTTCTTGGAGAAACTTTTCCTCGAAATCTTTAAACATTTGTCACGTGAAAGTTTTGCGGACTGCGAAATGTAAAAAGCAAGTTGCAGAACACCATGTAATTACTTTTACAACTGAAAGAAAAGTTTGAATTTTGTGGCGGTCTATAGTTAGTAGTAATGGTAAGGTGCTCGATCCCCCCCCCCCCCCCCTCCCCCCGCCATAGTCTAATTTGAATAACCAATCAGTGATTGACACGTAACCCTCATCAGTGCGAAGTGTCCGTCCGGCCGGGTAGCTCAGTTGGTAGAGCTTTCGCCCGGCAAGTGCGAGATTCCGGGTTCGAGCCCTGATTAGATTGGATATTTTTCACATCATTCGCATTATCCAGAGATATATGTTTGGAGGGATGGGCATAATATTCAGAATCAGATTTTCGACAGTGAAGATCAAACTCTTCAAGATTTTGAAAATCAATTACTTTTTGAGAAAATTTTGACGCCGGACACTTAGTTTTCAGTAAATCTACGACAATTTCTTTGTTTATCTAATATAAATCATGGATTCTGCTGCAATAATGCGGCTTGCCTTATAATTGAGTAGTTTCCACCCCAATGCAATGTCTAGGGCGTGAGATACTAACGCTGCTATTTAGGAACGGATGCATCAATTTGGTTCCTATTTCCTCTTCGTCGACATCACTCAGTATCGGGAAACCGAAGCGCATTGGAAACCGATGTTTCAAATGAACAATCGCCGATGGACCGCATAACAAATGCAACACAATTCGACTCATTCGATTGTATTTTGATAACGAATATTATCAAAATAATACTAGTCAACTAAACAAAGGGAAGTAATTATTCCGGATCAATAATCACAGTGTGAATCCGGACAATGAAGCAGGTACAGAAACAAGGAATTCTATTATTTCGGGAGAAAGCAAGGGGATGCTGGATGGATATTATTTAGTCATACAGTGGGTTTTCAGGTGACGTCATATCAGTATTCATTCAGCATCTCGTGTGTGTTCTCCTCATCAGTGATTTCAGTCTACATTTTAGTGATCGGGATTAGCAATGAACAAAAAAAATCATTTCAGTCAATATTCTACAATCTACCGGTGAAAGAATGGGAATCATGAAACTAAATAAAAAATTTGAAATTTGAAAATAGTTTGGCGATTCTACATATTATTTTGTCTGCACAAAGAGTATGTATTTCTTTGGTCAATTCGAAATGAAAACAAAAATCCACAGATCGAAAACTCTGACAGGGTGCACTTTTCATTTTAGAGTTGTGTTGTTTTGAGCTCGCAAACCGCGTCATGTCTACCTTTTCTTGAAATCCATCACTCCGCAGGGCGATGCACCTAATTCCCCCAACTAATCTCTAAGCCAGCTCCGATGCGATCCGAATGATCGATCCGATCATGTCAATCGCGAACATCACGCGTAGGTTTTACAAGTGATCGCTTCTAACACGACACGTGTAGGCGAGTTCTGGCAATCAATCTCAAAGTCACAGCACAGCAAATGAATCGCTAGCACACTCGATGTTTAGGTGTGTAACTTTAGAAGGCGAGTCGCGGCCACTAATTAGCCACCTTAACACGTTAACATAGCATTCATCAATACTCGTTTTACAATAACCCCCTGCCTACGCGGACATACCTTTCAAACGTTATGTCAATTAACGCATCTAAAAACAAAACTAATTAAACACTCGTGAACATCGTTTAGCGGAAGTTTGAAATGGGAAACTTTTTTTGGGAAGGACAAAACATTGCGTTTAACACCCACAGGTTTCATTTCAAATTGAGTCAAGAAATGTAAAGCGTATTTTGTTTGCACAAATGAAAATCCTTACAATTCTTTTTCCACCCAACCACATCCTCCTCTTCACTAATAAATGATGCAGAGTAATTAGCTAAACCGCTCCACCGAGTTATAATTAGCCATAGAAGTGATCTTGTAATACCAAGCAGTGACATTTCGTGCTACGAGGCTCATTCCCCTTGCTCTAATTAGCAGAATAATTCCTCACTGAGGTATTGATTGAAGAGAAGAGACAAAAGCAAAATGAACTTGGCGCCAAAGCAATGTTTTAAAATATTTTATAATTTTCTATCTGGTGATAGCTTTTGCCGAAATGTGTTCCATTAAAATTATCATTCAAATTATCGACTATTTGAAAACTAATTTGCCTATAGATATTTATTGATTTTAACCACGACAGAAACTCCGCGCTTAGATTTGAAAACTGTATTATTTTCCCACCTTATAGAGTTTGACATGGTTTGACCATGCACCTTCGTATGCTCGAATGCTCGATGCACATGATATTTTCTAGAGACATTACTATAGTCCGATTTAAATACTAATTCAAATGCGGATTCAAGAAATCAAGACTCAAGACTTTATCTAACTATAAACATAATTTATTTAAATTGTACATCAAAATATATGACGATAAAATGTTTCCATACTGTCTCAGAGATTGAAAATTGTAAAACATAATTTTACAATCTCTCGCAGAAAATATCACCAGATTTTACCTCGAGGTACAGAAAGGCAAATAATAAACGAAAGCTTTTGAAATGTCGGGAGAGTGTTGACTTTAATTCTAAACTCGGTAGAATGAACCAAGTTGACAAGTTCCATCTCCAAGAAGACTAATGTCACGAGACTCGAACATTTGCCACGATTCTCACAGCTCCCGACCGAGCCGGACACTTGTGTAAATGATTAAACTTTACAACAGATTATTAGTTGAAAGTAGTGGCCAGCTTTGAGCGATTCCGAACGCCTATTTACACACCACACCATAGTGAAAGTGCCCGAGTGCCAAAATATCTTGCCACCAAACAAACACTGACGACTGTGCGGGTTATTTGGATAGATTAAAACACGATCTCGGCTAATTACACTTTACAGAGTTTAAGAGAAAGTCAATTAAGTTGAAACAGAGCAATTAAAGATGGCTTAAAGATTATTCGCTTGGTTAGGAATTAAATCGGTTATTGCCTATTGGTAATAAAATGACGAAGTAATTTCGTTTGGGACATGTGCATGAGTCATCGGACTGTGTAATTGTTTTAGAATATTTGCAACTGCCGATTGATTTAGTGTGGTTGAATGGGGAAATAGGCTACCTGACGTTCTTCTGTGATCGAATTACACGGCTATGCAATGAGTTATCTAGTGACCACATTATAACTCGCCATGCCAAATATAGACGTCGGTAAGCTCTAGGTTGCGGTTCAATAATTGCATTTGATTACAATCAATAGGAGGATCTGTGATAGACTGTTTGCAGCGAGCAGTGCACAAAGCTCTCAAGGTCAACTGTTGATTGGTAAAATACGGAGACAAAATAAACGTCAACTATTTTCATTATAGTTTTCCATCAACATATCTGTGAGGAAAACGTTCCATAAAGTATTGAAATTACACTTCGTATGATTTTATTTTTGAAAATCAAAACGAAACAAATTATAACACAAAACAAATATTTACAAGAGACATTTTCAAAGCTATACTTTTCATAATTCTCTAATCGGATGAAAATATTGCTTTTGTTCAATCGAGAAGCAAATTATATGCTTAAAAGCATAATCCCTCACCGATTTATTCAACTGGAAATAATGGACAGGCTTCAAATTACAATCATTAATATAAAATTAGTTACGTTATCAAAATGCTATTTTCTGGTTGGAAATGTTTAAATTGAATGTAGAATGAAATGAGTATGGTTAATTGTAATAGGGCAAGTTTATCCACAGATTGCGAGTCATTTTAGATGGAAAACAAGGTGTATTGGCCTCATTGCACTTTTCATGGCCCCTAATTACACCTGATGTAGTGCTTGGAGAGGAGAACTCGTTATTCTAGTAGTCCATGTAAGATGAGCAACAATAATGCCAACTAATGGGCTGTCGTTTTTATTGCTCAAATAACTTGATGCAGAATAAGCGAGACTAATTCACGCGTAAATAATACGTACCAAGTGGACGTGCATCTACATTATCTATCTTCAAATGTGGAACATTTGTCCAATCAAATTATATTACATACAATTACTAAGCCTATATACAAGGATACCAGTTTATTTTATCCGGTTAGTGATTGATAAAAAAACTGAAAAGTTAAAAAACAAAAAATTGAATAACGAAAAACTTTCAGAAGAAAAGTGATACATATTTAGTAAAATGATGTCGATTAAAAACACGAATAATTACTGAATTTCACGCTCATTTTAGCCAACACAATGGCGTACCAGTGTTGGACAATACTTTTGGAAAATGTGGGGGGGGGGGGGGGGGGAAGGTTTTTGTTTTGGTGCAATTTTATTTTTGTAGTATAATACATGAACTTAGTTAGGGTACCCACGGTATTTTTGTCTGTCTATCTCTGTAATCTTGTTTTGAGACGAACGTAAATATTTTGTTGCGACTTTGAGCCATCTTCATTTCAAAATGTTATTTTATCGATGAAGTGTATGGGTTTTAATTTAGCTAATTCGGAGGGGGTTCTTGAATACGCCACTGGCTAACCTGATATTTTTCAAATTACTATACCATTATTCTAAAATCATTATTATACGCTCAGTTCGATCAGAATTGAAGATAAATATAAATACGATCACACCTTGATAACATTGTATGCAGCCAATTAGCCGACTAAACGAAACCACTTGGTCCGATGCCAGGTTCAATAATCTCAACCGACGACTCTTCGTATCATAAGGTGCCTAAGTGAGCGAAGTAACATGCACATTTGGACTGTTTCAGAGCAATTGCAACTCTTGGAACGAGTGTTGGGCTGGTAGAATGTCACAAGCTCACTATGGGCTTGGCATCTCTTCTTATAATATGTTTCGGACACCGACGTGACCAGGATCTGTGATTTTCACACGTCACCAAAAGATCCAGCACGTGAATCACAATATCAGTGTCACGAATCACGATTTCCCCCTCCCCCTATTTCAAACTAGAGTTCAATTCCACCAGTGCTTTGGAAGTAATAATAAATCTTGATGCTTCTGAGAAGCTTCGGTAGAAGAATGTCTTGGTTTTGTGTGTAGACGTTGGTGTAGATCAAGTAAAGAAATTCTCCTACCTACTTACCGCTCTACACCCATATTTGTAATATTTTTATAAATCCAAATGAAAAGATGATTATTTCTGTTTTAGACGAATTTCATTGCAATGTGTCACATTGTAAGTGTGCTGTACTTCAGCCCAAAATAAAGGACATCTTTGTAAATGCGCCAAAATCATAACAAAGGGGTTCAATAAAATAACCATTCTGGTTCTGAATTGCATCTAGTTTTGCCAGTTTTATAGTCTCAAAGTGGAATTTTAATACTGGCTGAGGAAGTAAGTTGTCGACCTATTTTACGAGGTGCCAAATTGTACTTAAGTTCATTTTAATGTCTTCCATAACTGTAACGATGCACTAGAGCGCGAAGCCCAAGGCGATTGTCTCCACTTCGATACTATCTTCATACCAATTGTATAGGAGGATTATTATTATTATTATTTTTCTCAGAGCTAAAAAAGTAAACTAGGTACTGCTAATGGAAATAATAATAATGGTATATATTTATTAGTTTTATAATAAATGAAGGCAGAGACTTTTGCTACATCAATAATTATGAACCCTCGCCAAATATAATATTTTGAGCTTTTGATGCTCAAAACCTAGATTGTTAAAACTGAGCGTGAAAGATGCTTCTTCAATGGGAGAATTAGCTCGCCATTTCAGTGACATTCATTGACAGGTTTTCTTGACGAACATAATTCTTTAAATTATGTAAAATTCCTTCCTCTCAGATCTTGTACTAGTTAAGTAGGTATGTGAAAAGTCTTGACCACATATAATGTAATGTGAATTGACGGCGTATTGGATTAAACGAGACCGAATTAAATCTGTAGTTAATTTCTTAGTAAAAAAGAATGGTCGATGTAAGAGAATTCGTATTAGATTACTGGTTTCTCTACGGGACTGACAAATTCTGAAAGATGTTCCAGTATTATATAATGACAGTTATTATGCAGCTTACTATTATGTTGACATTATGGGCAAAGCATTAACATTTAAATTCTAACTATCACATGTTTTGTTTGTCGGACGTGTTGATATTACGGAAAGAATTCACGCGCTACATCTTTATAAAAAGCTACACCCTAACAATGAAGTATAAATAATATTCAATGTCCATTGTTATGTCACCATATTGGTGTTATAAAATTCCGACGCAACTTTGAAACATGGTATATAAACCTAAGTGAATTATAAATTAATATTTTGCCAAACATTTGTCGTAAAGGGGCTATGGGTGCCGAAGAACTTTGCTGTGGTGAAGGCTTACCTATTATTATTTTACAGCTTTTGACATGAAATTATATCCCACCGACCCTTACGATCCCAAAAATATGTTTTTAGTGGCTTTTGCCTTATCACATCGTAGCCACCACACATACTTGCGTCAGTTTATGAGCAAACGAACTTCACGCGCGCGGAAAACTTGAAAGCCAAAGTCTCGAGTCAAAATGATTGGATGATAAAACTCCAGTAAAAACAACCCGATCTTGTTTCTCTCTTTCTCCAGAGATACATTATTATTCATTAAAACTCTTAAAAATGAAAGAAGCTCGTTGCTGAAAAAACAATTTACATAATACGAAGTCGCGTGTTTCTATTCAACACTTGAATTAAAAATTAATTATGATGTAATGTGTTTGCCGAATGCTCGACGCTGCTTTTGGTTTCCGGATCCAGAATGTGTTTTGACTGACCTGTATCTCCTGGATGAGCTCCTGTTCGTCCAGCAAGACGACTTTGATGTGATGGGAGCGAATCCGAGTACAGAAGCAGCGCATTGCGTCCATTCCAAGTTTCCAACACCACGCGACGAGTTACTAGGACTTCATTGCAGACGCCGATGCACTTCCTGAAAGAACAACAAGGTGCCTGACAATGATATGGACGTAGAGAATATGTGAAATATTCGTTGTTCGTATGTGAAATAGGCGTTGCACGTCTCCTACAAGCGACATTATTTTCTTGAAAGACTATTCCTAAAACCTCCTTACTTTATGCTAAAACCTAGTTTGTTTATGCGGTTCAATGCTTCATTCAACTAAATTATTCAATGATGATATTTAACACTGTAAATTAGTAAAAAAATAAAAAATGTATTGAGTCGCACGAATAATTTCCGATAAAAATATCATATCAAATGCCAACTGTGCTATTTGTTTTGAAAATACTATCCATTCTTTCAAAAAACGAAATAACTCCATTCTTTCAAACCATCCTAATAAACAAATTTTTATTTCATAATTTCGTCAAGCCACACCTTTCCTCTTTTATTAGCAGCAGCACTCTTCCCCAGTGATAAAAACTGCGGTATCTAAAACTCATATTTTCATCTTTGATAGGAAGATAAAGTTCCCTGAATGAGCTATGAAATCTGTCCCCAGATATTAGCTCGTAATTCTCGCTCCAGGGTTTGTTCTCCCGAGCATTGTCTTTAGAATAATGCCCTCCATTGGATGCGAACCGAACCACAATGCGGAATGCTGAAACCGTATTCCTCAATCTAGGCGACTTTTAATTACTTGTTATAATAATTTACGTTTACTTTTAAAGAGTGAAAAAAATATTAAATTATTTCTACTTTGGAATCCAATTTCCATTTATACTCAACAGCAGGAGCAGATATAGAATTACAAATGAAACATAATTTTGTATTGTTTAGTTCGAAAATTGAAATTATTTTATTTTTTAAATCCTTTTGTTTTACTAGAAATTCCTCCTAGCATATTGTGATTGAAATTAAATTTTCCAAATTACGGGTTGAGTGAACGGGTTGATTATTTACCAGGGTTGTGTTTCGCCAATGCAAACAACATTAGGTACCTAGACCATATTGTACTGAGAGCTGTTGGTAGGTACTACTGCTTTATGTCATCAGTCACACAATATGAGTGCATTTTCTTTGTCAGGGAAAATTCATTATCTCTTTGCAAAACGATTTACTGGATTAAATGTTTTTTCGAATTTCATATTCTCTGAATTTCATGGCATACAAAAAAATGCCAGCGACTGGGAGTCTGGCAAATAGCAAACAAATGAAACTGGATAGGCATGGATTCTGGAGTCCTGCTTTTTGTCTGGATAACCAGAATGATCAAATTGAAGGTATTCTTTTTCAGACGTAACGCAAAGAATAAAGAAACACGCTTCAAACGAGATGGGATTTTGAATAAAGTTAGCTCTAAAGCAATTTTCTCTTAGTTTTAATCAGTTTTTAATTAATTTTTTTTTAATGTGCAGAAGGTGTTCGAAGGTTTATCACAGGATATGTTTGAGATTTCATTCACTCAGAATCACCGTTACGCGTCAAGAGCTTCCTTAGAGCACCCAAGAACCCGTTCTTTAAAATAAATGTTCTCCTCTCTTTCTCTTCTCATTTCTCTCACTCTTGTATTCATATCTAAGTCAAGCAACAAACATCTTCTTGGTTGGCCATATCCTAGTTCATTAACACCTAGTTTGGTACCTACCACAAGTTCACAACCATCCGTAGTAGGTACACATTGTATACGTCCTGAGTAATTGACAATAATTTTGTAACAACAACAAAAACAAACTTTCGTTCTTTTTTCCATGGAGCCATTTGAGTTGTAATTTCATACAACGTTTTTACCAACTTTTTACACATGCTAATAATTAAATAATTTTAATTTTAGATCGTTTGTCTTCTAAATAGCAAATTGAACTTTTCACGATTATTGTTTTGCATGATGCTAGTAGGAGGAAATGATAAGTGTTGGCTGCTTATAGTATCGCATTGTAAGGCTAGTATCGTACAGCTTCGAAGAATTTCAATTGTCTCTAGCACAACATTATCATAATTTATAATCAGTATTCAATACCAGCTGCAGACACTTCTGTTGAACAAAAAGCTGGCATATGAGCTTCATATCGTGTATGGCATTGTTATAGCTAGTAGCAGAACGAAGAAACTATTCGGAACTTAACTTGTTAAGAAATTCCTAACCCCTTGTGTACGATACCGTATAGAGTAGGTACTACTTTAGGGTCAATACTTTGATGGATGCAATATTAATTTTACATATTGTTAACGCTGTTTCTCTCTTCGCGAACTTGATATAAATTAATAAATAATTAATTGACTTCAAAAAGTCATAGAGTGTAATAAAGTGTAATGTAATATCTGTGGTTGACGTCTTGCATGGACCCATGAGATAGGACGTACTCTGTTGGGGTGGAAAGTGGTCCATTCGGGTCGCAGGGTAGGGGGGGGGGGGGGGAGAGTGACGATATAATAATACGCACGATAAAGTGTGTAGGTTTTAACACCCCCTATTAGATGTTTAAGAGTAATTTGAGAACAATTATCAAAGTCAATGTTTGCAGTTTGTATGCAAAATAATGTCCAAGTATGATTAAAGTTCATCAAAAAGTAGTAACGGTATTGAAATTCACGATAATATGATAATGATTGAGATTACCGTAATGCAGACTAAAGAACAGCATCACAGCAATGACAGGTGAATCACTGCGAAAAGTGCAAGTTGTAAATTACAGTTCCGTATTCCTATCATTCCTTCATTGCTCGGCTTTACTTTTACTAAAACATAGAAACATTTCGGAAATAATCAAAAGTAAAAACGTCAGTCCGAACTCCGAGGTAACAAAATTATGATTAATATATAAATTAATTTAAATAATGTGTCAAATTCAAATGAGTTTGTTTTATTATATTGTCTTTCCGACGTCAAGACGTTTCGTACGAAATTATAATCATCTGTAAAAAATAACGAAAAGAGAAAAAAATTAACTTGACAATTGTTTCACAATTGTCAATTTGAATTCACTTACCTTAAATGAAAATCCAACGATTAAGCCAAGTACCAATCAACTGTCCACACTAGATTTGACAATTAACACCAATTATAAACGTAACAAGTGTTAAAAATCGTAACTCACACGTGTAAACAAAACGTGTTGAGGTCGAGCTAGCCGGCTGACAGCGCGGCCGATGACTCCTGGCTGTACACCTTGCCTTGACTGCTTCTGGAACGCGACTGCGAGCGGGGTTTCAAACTTGACTCTCGAACGTACATTACGATTGCGCGCCGTGGTCGGCCGACTGGATACCTCTTCTTGGACGATTCAAGGACTCGCTGTCTGATGAACAGTGACCACGGTTCGAATGGGTGGGTTGCACTTTCGTCCGTGAGGAAAATGTTCGATAATTGGGATAACAATGCAACCAATAGTGGCAAATTCCTGATTTTCTTTATTCCTCTAAGGAGATCGACCACTTTGTATGTTTTTTGATTTTATTAATGGACGTGTGTACTATAATTTTGTTTCATTTATTCAAGAATACATACAGATTTGGTATTGATCTGAATCATGCCGGCAGTCTTAAAATAAATTAGGATTTAACATTTTATTTTGAAAATTATACTTCATTTACCTGCCTTATCTGAAAATTTGATATTTTCACATTTGCTGAATATTTGAAAGGAGTTACATGAATTATAACTTCTTGTATTTTTTATCAGTACCTAATTAAAAAAAATTGTAATATTCAACAATTTTCACAGACAACGATCGACACGGAACGGAACCGGCAGTGCCACCTGTCGTCAACCTGTGATACCAACTTGTGGTAAAGTAGTTTTCTGCTTAGCCTTACTCGGAGAGATAACCGTGTAGACTGAAATCAGAAGAGCTAATTAGTGATTTTCTCAATAAAAAATACATATTCATGCGACAGTCGCCAGTATCATACTATGCTATGATGTGATATCTCAGTGTGATCATTTCACGACCATCCATAAGGATAAGGACCCTGCCTGGGTGGAAGCAGTGATGATTTCAGGCATGTTTCGGAGGAGGGGGGGGGGGGGGGGGGGGGGGGCTGAACCCCCCCCCCCCTAGAGCCGAAATCACCTAGACCCCTAGTCACCTAGTCCCCTAGAGCCCTCTAGCCTAGGCTCTAGGCTAGAGCTGAGCCTAGAGACAAAAACAATCTATAGAAACAAAATTATGAAATTATGTTTTCATAAAACTAAAAATAAGGAAGTTTTGGCTGTAATTTGAGAAGTTTAGCATCCCAGAATCGATTTTAAAATGTCTAATTCAAAAAATGCCCTGCGGGGCTAAGGCTGTGTTTCGCAATCCCCCCCTCCCCCCCCCCCCCATGATGAAAGTAGTTCCTAAGCGGACTAAGTTTGGGTACACCCACCCCCCTAACCAGATTAAATTTTTCACCCCAGTTTTTTATTAGCCCCCCCCCCCCTCGAATAAAATGTCTGAAATCATCACTAGGTGGAAGTGATATCTTCTTCTGAGTCTGGATAATATCATAGAAAGGGGGAAATTAGAATAACTTAATATTCAACGCGAATTACATAATAAAGAATAATTCTCAAATTATATTGAACTAATTTCAGTCCCACATTTCTTAATTTTTATTTTCCTTTTCATGAAAAGGGATTTTGTTTTAAATATTTAGTGCCAGTGTCATAGGGCCTATGCTTTTTAAAGCATAGCCCGAAGGATCTAGATTTGATTCCCAGTTGGGGTGCGCGTTTTTATTTCGCAGGTTCCTTCTTAAATACCATGACTTAAGATTCACTAAATTTCATCATTATCATCAGTGTTGTGACAGGATACTTTTATTTTTATCTATAAAGATAAAGATAACCCGCCAAAAATTTATTTAGATAAGATAATAGTTACATTTCCAAGAAATCATCTAGATAATAGATTAAGATAAAAAATATTTAACGAGATAATTGTAATAGTTAAGGTGATACTAGCGCTCGGCCGTTTTAGAAAATTAGAAGAGAAAATATGTTTCATAAGTGAGTGTAACTTTTACAGGATGTTCACATGATCAGTCTGATTGTATATTAGTAGCCCTTTTTAATTTTTGTTTATTGCATCGTTAATTAGGCGCCGGTTATTCAACAAAACCGCGCAAAACAATGAAATTTGCGATACGATTGGAGACCAAACCCGTAAACCAATTGATCTCAAATTTTTATCATGATTAGATGAAAGACAAACTTAGGGTTATCCCTTGGCACATTTTTGAAATTTAATTTTATACGGCGCCCAGAGAGACGAGAAAATAGCTAATTTTTCACCAAAAATCCACTAATTATTACTAATTAACGAAACAAAAAATTAAAAATGTACCAAGGGATAACCCTAAGTTTGTCTTTTATCTAATCACAATTAAAATTTCAAATAATTTGGTCTACCCATTTCGTCTCCAATCGTATCGCAAAAAGTGTCTACAAAACGCAGCAAAATCGCTCGCGCTTGCAGCACCTTAATAGATAATTTTTTTACCAAAATAACTACTACTATTCCCTAATTATTTTCGAATCCTAAATTCGGAACTGAAGTTTTAAAAAAATGGGGCCATCAAAACAAGTCAACTAAGGCAACTAAACGGAGATGATTTTTCTTTTTCATATCATTGACATTTGAGGTTCGTGCATGTTCATACACACAAATACATTTTGAATTCAATATTTGTTATCTAGATAATTGCCAATAGATAACAATATTTTTTTATCTAGATCAAGATAAAGATAACCAATTATTTAATTATCTAGATATAATAAATTTGTATCAATAGATACAAATTTATTATCTAGATAATTATCTAGATAAGTCACAACACTGATTATCATGGTCAATCTAATAGGTATTTCTTATTTTTAGCAAAATTTTCAAGATGGTAATACCATAGATAATGTCAAACAATTAGAAAAATAAATGAAAATATGTTTTGATACTATAACTTCTATGATAATATTATAATGGTAATTGTACTTGTATTTATTAGCAGCTGTACTCAGATTAAATTCTACATAAAACACAATTAATTTGACAACATCAAAGTCACAATTAAAAATAAAAATGATAAGTTGATAACCTATATAGGTTATCAACTTATCATTTTTACTCATAAGGCTATAGCCATGAGTTATGCGGTTCCGGGGCGCTAACATAGCCCGGGAGAAATTTCTGGATTTTCTAGATTTCTGGATTGGATTTAGCTACAAGGTTTCAAGCATTTCTGATGTTCATTTTTCTCAGCAGAATTTTTAAATTTGTTGAAAAACCAAAACCAATTTTGTCGATATAATGGAAAAATATGTATACGCAAGGGTTAAAACACTGTGTGCACTGAACATTTATAATTTCGATAGAGAATTGTATAATTTAACTTAATTTTAAAACTCTCCAAGGCGAGGGGGGTGGGGGTTGCCTGGAAGCATCACTATATCGTCCCCCCAGTGCAAGACTACGTTATCTCAAAATTTTGCAAATTCTAATATTTCATAATTTGGTCATCCTAGACAACATAACGTTGTATTACCCGTAGGTCATTTCCAACTTTTAGTTCGTTCAATACTACGTTATCTGCAAAATATCCTATGCTATTTATTAGTGTAGTCATGCACCAGAATTATATTATATTATATGTATATGTATTATATATTGTAAACCTGGCGTTAAAACTAAATCCAATACAATGTTATTTTCAGATAGTGCAGTATTGAAACAATGTATTTACCTTTATTAATTAATATTGACAATTATAATAATCCAATCAATATTTTGAAAAGTACGTAATGCGTATTTCTGTTGAGACTAATAACATAAAAATAATGATTCCATTCAACAGTCATTCTGATTTGTTAGGCGATTTTGAAATATTAAAATGTCGTTTCTCAACAATGAAGTTTTGCAGATAACGTAGTCTTGAACTGAGAGGATATCTAGGGTTTAACATTTTGATATTTGAACGTCTAGGAATAGACGAAATAGTGGAATAAACAATATTACATCCAAAAATCATATTGTAATAATATCCAGTCACATTTGAGCAATAGACAACATCATAAATTATCTAGTTAGCTCTGCTTTTCAAAAATTTTCATATGCAGTACCGTGATCCAAGTATCTATTATGGTTATGATCCATTGTTGAAAAACCATAATAGATACTTGGATCACGGTACTGCATATGAAATTTTTTGAAAAGCAGAGCTAACTAGATAATTTATGATGTTGTCTATTTCCTAAATGTCCATCCACTAAGCAGTTACTATTTAGCGTCGACAATTACACTCTGCACATATATATGTGCAGTGAATCCTTGAAGCATCTTGAAAGTTTACTGGCAAGTATTTCAAATCCTTTACTATAATATGCTTAAAAGAGAAGAACGTCGTCCCCGTAGCAACGTGGCTGAAAATTTGGTTCTTTATACAAATCTTGAATTTTCCACCGATCAAGTTGAAACTCGCCAGTAATGTATACAATTACGTGACTTGATTTATAGTAACAGTTTCGCAATATTCTGTTCAGTATTTACCGAGTTATTCGTGAAAAACATCGCTTTTACTGATGTCGTAATTTTAAACGTCAATTTCAACTGTGCAGTGAAAATTAATTTTAGTAGGCAGTGAAACTTTGTAACTTGCAAAAATCGACATGAAAAATATTTGGCTATGGAATCATCTGAGAGAGAAAGGAAATAAAAATATGCTCACTGCCACTAAGATATGCGCTATGAGAAGAGTTACGAGTACAAATCCATGACCTATCTATGCCCGACGTCGCGCTACCGATACGCGTTTCCTTGGAAGCAAGTATTTTCTTCATGAAGGTGATTTCAGGCAAACTTTACCTGTATTATAAGGCAGCCACCGTACTTCGTACCACCCATGTCTATGGCGAATTGATGTACAAGCAGTTACATTTTCAACACTTCAATTCGCTTCGCCTCAACGTCAAAACATGCGAGTGATGGAAGGAGAAGATAATTTTATGCAATTCCTTCTCAATGTTGGAAATGGAGAAGTTCTTAACAATCACCTCGATAAAGAAACAATTGAAGTTTGATGCTGTTTACTACTGAGAGGCAATATCTGACGATCAGATTGCTACCGTCAAAGACTAAGCAATTCTATGCCCTATAAATGTTGACTCTCTTTCCATCAACGTGCAATGGATTCAGCTAACTTTACATTGAAAAAACAAAATTTTACTTGCTTTCGCATAGTCGAACATTTTTGCATGCGCTTTCAACTCGAGAATAGGCACCCACGATGCAGTTACACCTTCCGAATTTGCTTAGCGCGAGGCAATTTCCTATCCGATTATCTTTCGCAATGACCATCAACAAAGCACAAGGACACACGTTTTCCCGAGTCGGTTTATTCCTCTACAAACCTAGTTTCTCACATACGAGTAGTAGGCAGCAGGCAATCTGTGGATTTATTTCACTTTTAAAACATTAGTATTTTTATGAACCTGAAGTCTGGAATTAATAATGGAGATGATTCTAACTATGATAATGATCCTGGACTCCAAGTTGAGCTAACTCAGGTGTTGGTAAAATAACGGTTTTAAAATAAAATCCAATCCACAGATCGCCTGCTGCCTACTTAGTCAACTCTATGGTCGGGGACAGGCTAAGTTGAACCCGCGCTAGCATGGGTCAGCCTATACCATGGCAATACTAAACAGGGTTCAACTAGCCTGTCCCCAACCTTACGTAGCATTATCCAGAACCCGCAATTTCCAGTCAGTCTTTATAGAAGTCATTCATGGAGAACTGCAAGGAAAATTGGCACAATCGACCGATGCAATTTTTACGCAAATAAATTGTGTATCCTGAAATTCTGCTATAGTTTTCACTATACGCCAAAAATTATGAAAATTATTCAACATTTTCCTTCATTTCCATAATTTCACCTATGAATTGTGAACAAATCTTTTCTTACTTCACTTGCACCTCCTACTTTCCACCACCATCCCAATTGAATAAAAATATAAAAATCTATTTATAAATTACCAACGTTTCATTAATACAATTTGTATAACTATCGCACAAATTATTGCCTTTGTCATGTGTGACATGACGGGTCCCTCTAGTATCAGATAATTTAGTGCAGTTTCTATCAAATAACTCCAAATTAAATTTTAAATTATTTTTATAAAAAAATCAAATTTTTCAAAATTACTCTTGTGGAAAGGACAAAACCCAAATTATTCCAAATTATTTTTATAACTAATTTCACTAACTGGTACTTTTGCCTTTTGGGACATGCTTTTTCAGCCCTTTCTCCAGCAATCCTTCTGAATATCTACCAAATAATAAAAGTGCACAAAAAGTAGCCATATAAATTTAAAGGTTCTGCATGAACTAAAATTTAGTTTAGCTTTAAAAAGTTTTTTCAGTATTACCCAAAAATCAATACTTTTGTCCAACAATCAACCCTAGGGCAGGGGTTTGAAGGAATACCTCAAATTCCAATATGTTATAAAACCATATCAAATGTAAATAGGATGAGGTAAAGGAGGCTCTTCTGGAGGTAAAATGTTGAAATTATTGAGTTAATTAATATACTTTATTCTTAAACTCAGAATGCTTTTTCGAAAATATTAATTGTTCTTCACAATAAGTAATAATTATTTTAAAATATGAAGATTTCAAATATAAGATAACAATGTATTTGGCATCCAAAAAAACACATTAGCTACTCATTTTTTACTTCCAAGCCTCAGATATTCAAAAATCAAAAAAGAAATATATATTGGCTTATGGCATTAGTTAGGTATATGTATATACCAAGCCCAAAAATTACCCACTCGTAATATGCAAGACTAGTGTTACATAAAACGGTAAAATATAAAACCAGCGATCATTGGTAGATACATCAAGTTCAAATAATGGCTGTTGTAAATATAAGTAATAATCATCCATGAATAGAATAATAACTAACTAAATTATATACATTTTCAAAAGCGAGAAACTCTGCACATCATACCTTCAATTAAAATATGCAATGTTGATGGCTCTAAAAATCCAACAACAAATGACGATGCCCTAACCAGAAGACCTCGGAAGTAAACAATTTTGTTGTGATACATAAAACTGTCTAGGTAAGGTCGTGTGCTGTTCAGTTCCAATGTAGGTATCTTTTGTAATTTACGAGACTACAACCATTTGATGCAAATGGTCTGAACTGAAAATCGAGTAAAATTACAAAAATCAAATCAGTTTCGGAAAAAATGCCATGAGGTCTAGAAGATAAGGCATCGATAAAATGAATATTATTCAAAAAACACATATTTACTTGGTCATGAAGGAAGGTGACATCACATTAACTTCATTATCATTTGACAAGAATATAATCTCAAAATAAATTCCTATGCAAATACTACCGACTTATATTTGAACACAATTATGACTATATTTCTTTTATAAAGGGCATCATAATCCATGATTTACTTATCAATTGTCACCATAAAAAGCAGTAGTCACTGCCAAAGCAGGAAGCATCCAATGTTTGAACTTTGAACTGTGGTTGAATGATATCGTCATTGGTGAAACTGAAAATAGTATGGGTAGTGTTATGGTAAACTAAATGTACGTACCAATAATATTGATGTATTTCCTTATTAAAAGCATTTAAAATCCCAAAATGAATGTATGAATGCAAACTAGACTCTTGGAATTATATAGGTAGGTACAAAATATAACTATTGTAGGTTTTTTACTTTTAACTGTTCTTCTTCATGTACTGACTTCGTAGAAAGGCCATTCCATGAGTTCGAAAGTGTGAATTCAGACTCAAAGAGTCATCGCAAGGTTTATAACAAATGTGACACTGAAATTCCATCAGAACAGTCGGAATGTTTTGCTCTCGAATCTTCTGATAATCGTTAAAATCAATCTCTCTACAAATCAGTCCCTCATCACAACAATTGTTGTTTAAGATGTACAGTTCTGCATCACATATCTGGTGATAGATGAACAAATGTTTGGTGAAAGTTGGCTTGACGACGAAGCAAATCCCGCACTCCATACATTGAAACGAGTTCTTGTCAACTCGATGTGTGATAATGTGCTCTCTAAAAGTGTCTTTGTCTTTGCTGATGAAGTCACACGTTGGAAGAGCACATTCAAATGAGCTGTTGGCATCATGTTTTGACGGCGAAATAACTAATCCAAAGCCAGGAGCTTCTGGCGATCCAGTTTTTACTGCTACACCTCCAGTTGACTTTTTCTTTTGCTTTTTTGTTCGAGTGGGTGTGTCATCAAGCACTTCATTGTGCCAAGCTTCATTGGCACTTCTCTTCCTTGATTGTTCTACTTTTGACCTTGGAGGAGTTTTAACAGAGTAAGAAGGATCTTCGGACCGTTCAGACAATATGTGATCAGAATCAGAGTCATTGCTTACAAAATCAGGGTCAAGCATCTTCTTTTTTCTCAGACGTTTCAACTTAAGCTTCAGGGAAGAATCGGAACCAGAGTGTTTTTTAATAATATGTTTTGCTTTATACAAAGTGTCTCTTGTCTGCTTCTTATTAATTTTGTTCAATCTCTGGGCTTTGCTTGGGAAATGTTTGTTTGAGATCAACGCTCGAGGAAAGTTTGTAAGCGACCTTACTTTGTAAGTAGGATTGTTTTTGTTGGTAGAAGTTTGTTGTCCGATTTGTAAAGAAGTATAATTTATATTTTTATGGACCGTCTTGTAATTGTTTGTGATTGTTTTTAAATCAGTTTTGATCAGTCCATTATTTGAAGGTTTTTTCATACCATTTACATTCACTGATACTTGCGTACTGGTCCTGGAGTCACTCGGGCTAGTATTCCTTTTTGTAATTTTAAATTTCTGTGTTACTAATATGATTGAACGGCCGTTGACCGTCGAGTTTGTTGGCACTCTTTCTTTTGTGACAGCAACTTCGTAGTTCGGATGTTTAGCAGCAAAATGTAGTTCTACAGGATTCAAAGTACCATCAAAGTAAATATAGTCCTTACATCGTGTGCATGGGTGCCTCTTATGCAAATACTTTTTTGTAAGGTCTCCAGAGCTTAAAACATTCACCGTTTTAGTTTTAGACAGTGGATTCTTATCAGTTGAAACTGTAGATTGCACATCTTGGAGAATACTTTTTACCATCTTGTTGGTTTTTGTTGGTAGATTCCTGATAGTTGAACTAGTAGATTGAAGATTGGCGTAGGCTTTTTTAATGATCCCGTCGGTTTTAGTTGGTGGATTTTTGTCAGTTGAACTTGTAGCATGAAGAACTATGTGGGAACTGTATCCATTGGTGTTGATGTTACTTGCGCGATTGTTTGCGACTACAACTTCCACAGGTTTGACGACAACAATGGGCGAGTCCAAGAGAAGTGGGTCTTCTTCCTCAACAAGAGGCTCTGGTGAAGGAGTCAATGGCATCGTATCTACATTCAACACTGCAGGAGGATCCTGGCGAACCCTGACGCGGTTCTTAATAAATGGCCGCATGAGGCTGTTTTTCGGTACACAGTTTATGACTGGCATGGAGGGGGGAGAAGTTGTCTTTTTGTTCAAGTGCTGTGTCTCCACATCATAGACAACTTGAGTAATAGAAGACAACTTCGGATGCTCCTGGGTAATATGACGCCTATAAAATACGACATTCTCGCAGCTATAATTACATTTCGTACATTTGTATGCATATTTTTGATACGAGGGATTGTGGACATGAGACATCACATGGGTCTCGATATCGGTAATGACTACCCCCCAACAAAGCTGACAATGGATTGAATGCGAAATGGACTTCAGTGCAGAGTTATCGCGGTCTCTCAATATTTGGAAATAATGAGGACACTCCCGGCAGAATGGCATCGAACACTTCAAGTGCTGCGAGACAATGTGTGAGAAAAGATTCTCCGGTTTTGTGAACATACAAACACATCGCTGGCACTTGTAGCGCACGAGTTTAAATGTGTGGAAACATTCGGATGACATATGATTGGACAGTAAATTGAAGGAATTGAATTCAATGGCACAATCGGGACAAACAAAAGGCGCTACTTGACTGTGATTTCGGATGTGAGCAGATAGGGAACATTCTGTTGGTAGTATGAGATTACATTCTTTGCAGGCTAAGCTAGGGATAGGCTTATTAGTACCTACATAGTGTTGCTTCAAAGTAAGATCAACTACAGTCTCCTTACACTCAACGCAATAAGGCTTGCCCGGGTCAACTATTATGCTGTTTATCTCTGGATTTAAATAGGTTGAGACATTGAAGTTGTTAGGTATCTTGTTGTGAGGGATCGGCTGCGAAGTGATGTCCAATGCAGCAAGCTCCTCTTCGCTGAGTTCAGAGTTGTGAAGACGGAGGTGGGCCAGGAAGTTGCAGCGATTGTAAAACTGTAGCCGTCGTGAACAGTACTCGCAATTAAACTTGATCGAGACACTGTAACGGTTCACATGGAACGCAAGGCTCGAAGCAAAAAGGAACCTGCCGACAGATACATACATATATGAGCAACAGGTTGTCACAATACTTTATACTCTTGAGGTGGAATTCATTCCCATCCAAATATTGCGTATGTTGGGAAGTTTTCTCAAAATCTTGAATATTAGCTAGGTAGGTACACTCGACAATTCATAAAACGGTATATTTGAAAGAAATGGATTGTCTGAAAAAATGTGATGGCATCATCTGATGAAGTCTATTACTCGTCATCTACCTAGTAGGTGAGCTCTGATTTCATTGATAATAACAAGGAGAGATTGTCAATGAACCATGACCAGCAGCCAATCTGTTTCGTTCAAATACCGTTTTATGAATTGTCGAGTGTACATAAATTGTTATAATTTTTTAGATATTTTTATCTACTCAAATGATGTTTTTTACACCATAAGATGTGCCCACATAACATGGGATCTTATCTTATTCACAAAAATATCCTAAAACAATACAAACAAATTCTGTCAATTGTTAAAAATTCCTGCTAAATTCCCAAAAATAAATGTTGGGAATTTTCACATCCAGAGATGTGATATTATTGGTTATGGATTTTAGTATGTTTTGCACAAATATGTAGGTAGGCACATACAAAGCATGTTTTGAAGTAGGTACCTAATTAAAATATGTGAAATGATCCTTAATATTTGTGATTTTTTTACTGCAATAATCAGTAATCACACAATCTGCACTTTAACGACACACCTAATAGTGTTATGTCCTCATTCCTTACTTGTCTCCACAATCTTCACAGCTGTGATACTTTGGTTCCGTGTCTGAACCTGGTGCTACGGGATCGAGCGGTTTGTACACGGGGATACTTGATCGCACGAAGATCTGCTGGACCGTGGACGAGGCAAGATCGTTTACGTAGGGCAGACATTCCTTGGCCTTGCTTGATCCAGATTTAGAGGAGACAGCAGAGATATTCTCTCCCTGTTAAAACCAAATTGTTATAAATTATAGACAGTCAATAGGTGTTGTTACAAACTACAAAGGAATACACAATACTTTTACTAAGGAATAGGATGAATTCTATGGATCATTCTAGATTACTCCGATTTGGTTTTTTTCAGATGGGGCAATTTCTCATGTTTGTTGTTGCAAATGTTCATTCACGATGTCGGCTTGTGTCACTGCACACTGGATTCAGCTAAATAAAAATTTAAAGAAACAAAAGATTTCACTACGTTGAAAATTTCTGTTGGTGGATTCAACTCAAGAAAAGGCACCCTGGGGGCCAAATTTTTAGATTGACGTTTTGAAACCGTTTTACATTTGCATTGTATTAAACAGGCTCACGGTTTAATACAACCGTGCTTAGCCAACTACTGCTTAGCCTTCAACTTTATTATGTTTTAAATGATGAAGATGTACCTATAGGTACCTACATGGTTTCAAAACGTGAATCTCAAGAATTGCCCCCCGGACCCCTAAGCATTTAATATTTTTTCACTAGGTAAGTAAGGCCCAGGTGTCCATCTATAATGTAGGGATGGCATTTTGTGCATGTTACAAGTGTGTGCAACTATACTAGGTTGCTACATGGAGAATTTTAAATACAATTTTAATTAAACGTATGAAATGAAAATCTTTAATAAAGTGAGCGGAGCGAGCGCTTTTAATTGTGTCTCGAATATGTCTTTTTTTTGTTTATCTGTGCTTTTTGAATTAAATTTCAAACAGTCACATCTAGCAAGTAAATTTTTTCACAAAAAATTAATTACCTACTAGAGTGCTAATGATTTCCAAGAAAATCGGTCTATTAGTTTCATCGGAATCTTGATTTGTAGTTTGTACTTAGCTTGGCAATGGGGATGAAAAAACTCTGTGTGCAAATTGAAATTGGAATCTTTTGACCGATCATCACCAAATTTTGCATGGTCATTACTAGGGGTGTTCAACGATTATTTAATTTAAATCGATTAATAATCGAATTAAATCGTTTTGATATATAACTATATGTCATCATGTTCAGGAAGGTCATCATATCATCTTTTACGGCAATATTAACCTCAACAATGAAATGTGTCCAGGAAGTCATTAATTTTTACTTCAAAGACGCTGTAATGTGCCGTAATTCATTCATCATTCAATCATCACTTGGTAATGCGAATGAGAAATACACACTGAAACTTGGGAAAATACACACAAACATGAATTAACCACTAAAATATTACGCACACAAAGAAAAATGTTGACAGAATGAAGCCAGCCATGTTGTAAAGTACAATCATTTTCAAGGCAAATTCAAAATGATAATTCGATTATTTTTCCTAATATCGATTAATCGTTTTCAATGTCATAATCGATTAATCGATTCGATTAAATCGTAATCGTGAACACCCCTAGTCATTACCCAAGTGTTTTTTGACAAATCTGTAATGAACTTATGTATGAACTGTAATGAACTCTGTGATAAATCTGTTGCATTATGTTGCTTTATTGTTTATGCACTTTATGTTATTTTTATTGTTTCGGTTATGCTTATTGTTCATTTATATTATTTTGTCTCCCACAGACTAGCCTTTTGGCTATATGGGATAGGATAAAATGTGTGTATTTATTGTGTGTGTTTAATTGTGTGCAGTAAAAAACTTAAAAAAAAACTTCTCGAGTTTAGTAATTGACACTTAACTGATATTTTTATGCTTGATTTGAATGTCAAAATGTATCTACCTCACTTTATTTTATCACTGCCACTTAGATAGATTAGATTAGAGAGTTATATTATCATCAAAGGGTGAAGGTATGTAGAGGAACAGATTTCACACCAATTCGTATTCAATACAAAGGCTCGCTTATCAACGCGTTACACCGAGCGTTTTCCTAGTCTTAAAATAATGGTTTTTAAAAGATGAAGAGAACACACCGCTGTAACTTTTTTGAATGGCTTGTAGCTTCTCAGTACAGAGGTGCCCTTGGAGTTAGCCATTGTGAAGTCAGATGAAAGATCCAATCAACCTCTCATGGTGATGTTTCTGCAAAACAAGAAGTAGGTATTTTAGATTATTAATGCCGATGAAATTTCAATGTTTCCATAGAGATCACAAAACTTTCACAAATCAGACAAATAAATTGCAAACACAACATTGCACTGTGAACGTATCCTACATGTGTGCAAATACAGTCTTGAGGAGTAATAAGTGCATTTACATGGTTGTTTTGATTAGGGGATTAGGGGCTCTAAAAACACATAATCTTGACACACTACAGTAAAAGATAAAAGGCATCCAAAGTCTAGAGTCTAGACAATAACACTTCGAAGTGAATTGGAGGGTCAGGTTGGTTAACAGAACTGGGTATACACCTACACCTATTCTTTATCTCTTTTTGATCTCATCGCGACCGAATTCATTTCTTGGCCATTAAGATACCATTATGCCAGAACGAATTCGGTCGCGACGAGATCAAAAAGAGATATAGAATAGGTACCTAGGTACCCCGAGCTAAAAGACCATAAGATCTCAATGATTTTGTTTTCATTTAGGCCGGTAACTTTTACCAAAGTTAATTTATGTCGAAGTAACTAAATATTGGACTAAATTAGTGGCCGAGCCAATCAGTGAAAATGATTAAAACAGTTGAAATTAATCCAAAAGTTACAATCCGACACATGATACCGGGCCTTATATGGCCCAGGGCGGATTTTTTGAATTTCCTTGTCGTGTGGCGACGCAAAGATAGGACGACAGGTCGGTCACTAGTTGGCGCTAGCGTCGAGGGAGGTCACTTTTAAATCAAGATTTCTTGAGACACAGTCCGTATTTGGTCCATGCTTTCATGGTTTATTATAAGAGTTGATGTTGATATTTGGTTACCGTATTTACTCGCATACAGTCCGCACCCGCGTATAGTCCGCACCCGCTGTTTTTGAAACTGTTTTTACAAAAAATGCTGTGTATAGTATTGTGTGTATAGTCTGCATCTTTGTTTTGAGATTTCAAAACATAGTACCTATTTACCGAAAGAGACGATAATTATTAGAAATTGTAGTGTAATAATAATTTTGATCGTGTAATGACAGCTGACAGTATGTTTTTTGTTTCCAAGGCTCTCTTGAAGTGTTCGCTGCATACTAAAGGAAACAATGAAACAACTGAGGGGGTGTCGTCTCGCATTGACATGGATTTTGATTTAAAATGCAATATCTCAAATTTTATAATACTGGAGTAAAAAATGGATAATCTTAACAGTAATTACATCGTTTTATGCCTGTCAAAAAGGTTTTGCGCGTTTTTGCTTTGAGTTGACGTGTCTCGATGGTAGCGCCATCCATGCGGAAGAAAGTTTGGCCAATGCCCTATTGATACTGCGTCACGTTAAATAGATAACACTCCAGTGTACAGTGAGCCCTTATCAATTGAAGCGAGATGTCAAGGAAATTTAGCATCCCTTCTGGTAGAACATAATTTGTAAGGAGTGTGCTTGGACAGTGCAACATTGCAAGGGCAGAGTAGTTAGCTCGCAATCAAAATGTAAACATGCTTAGTTCCTATTGATCTAGGTGTTACCAGAAGTGGATTGTTTGAAGAGAACTTCCAAGAATTATACCTACCTATAATTTTCAATAGGTACCCATTAATAAAGCATGAAGTATAATACAAATTGGTTAGGTAAGAATTGAAGAACGAATTTTGAGATTATGGGGAATATTAAAATGAGATGAAGTGAAGCTATTTCATAGGAGGCGTCCCTTTCTCAGCTAGGTACAACCGGTCAGAGCCAACCAGAGTACAATCTGATAGTAAGGGACCGTTTTTTTTGGTCGTAGCCGACCGGTCATCTAAGACCTCTGCGACCGGCCGAGACCGAGGAAAAAGGTCAGTCAGCGTTGGTCGCCGCGACCGGATCACCTAATGGACCGCTGGGCTCAGACAACCAAAGCCAATACGGACAGCTCGGTCGCGAAAAGATGAGACCGAGATCAAAAGGGACCACACCCATAATGTGTAGGTAATCAAAATTATAATAGGAAATGGCTGCCCTTGTCTCAAGCCTCATGCATGCACATAGAATTGAAATTCTGAATTCAAGGAAAAACAAATTTTTGTACCTACTAATGCGAAAACTTCATAAATAGAAAACAATGATAATGCGATATTTATAATTTATATTTGCTCAGTGTCATTTTGTTAGTGGTTGGTTGATACTTAATATTATCAGATAAGCTCGATTTCGAGTGCACTCTTTTTTACAATTCTGTAAGGTTGGTAATGGAGGGATGACAGCAGAAATAAGTCGCCGATAATGAACATGTTTAGAAGGCTCTGCTTTCTAAACATGCTGATTCTCTGTGGCTGTGCTTATTACGCCTGTGTAAGTGAATATTATTTTATTTTAATTTTATTTTATTACCATACTACAATGCGAAAGCACATTAAAGTGTCATTGGAACTAAAAATGACAGAAAAATGAAGAAGGCGTTGCAACTTTCTCTATTCTTCCGATGGATGGCGCAGCAGGTACTAGCTAAAAAAAGATATGCCATTGCCAACACCCCCTGCCGAAATGTGTGTGAAGGCCACTGACACTCAATCTACAAGTGAAAAATCAATCACCGAGTTTCATTGGCAGAAGGAAACTGACATCTCATCCACTTCTGAATATAATAGTATTAAATTTATTTGGATTAATTAATGGAAGAACGTAATGTTCAAGATAAGGTGCAAACTGTCAAACAAATCAATAGTCAACACAACCATACGTACCTAGAACAAACAAACACGAACACGTGACTTTCCACTTTATAGTACAACATATCGAGATGAGAGGGCAGCACCACCCGCAGCACTTATTACTCATGACCGCGAATATTCAAATGACTGTTTTTAGTTACCACTTACCGGGAATCTTAAAACCTGGAAATGGAATGATGGTTCTCAATTTTCTCTAAGATATGTAAGCATTATTATTATGTGTCTTTATTTGCATTGAAATTATAGGTACAATACAATACAAACAGGCGATATTCAGACATTGGGCCTGATCTTCCATATAACCTTTACTTTACCTATACCTAATAATAATATCTATGAATACATAACAATTTGTAGCACTCAGTAATTGACTTAGATTAAATAAAATAAAATTAAAATTAAATAAATACTAAACATAAGAAAATTTGAGATACTGGAATCAAGTAATATAATATTATCCTAATATGGATAATAATAGTAGGTAAAAAATATAAAAATATCTTAATTATTTGTAGGCAGTACATGTACATTGTTATAATGTTAATAATGATGAACAGTCAGTCGATAATTCAATACAATGCCATGAATAACAAGAATAGCAAGTAAAAATAAATTGACATATATAAGACAGGCCAGAGAGGTCTTTTATATTTTGGCAACTCTTTTAGGACTATTTTTTTCTCTTGTTCTCTCAGCAATAAAGCTTTATATTCAGATTTAAAAATTAATACGGACGAGGTATCTTTTAAGGTTGATGGTAAATTATTCCATATCCTCGGTCCATTGATAGAAAAAGAAGAGGAGGATACAGAGTTGTGATGATTGAAAACCAGGTTATTATTTTGTCGTGTATGGTGATTATGTAAATCTCTAGAGAGTTGAATTTTATCATAAAGATAGGCTGGTGACTTGGTATTTATCAATTTATGCATAAAAGTTGCAAGATGTAGTATTCTGCGGTTTTCCATGTTTAACCAGCCAAGTTTGAAAAGATGAGGAGAGATCTGTTCCCTGAAGGGTGTATTTAATATGAAACGTACACATGAATTCTGTATTTTTTGTATGCGCTGGGACGTGGTTTTGTTTATTCCCATGTATACTGCATCACAAAAGTCAAAAATCGATAGAACTAGAGATTCAGCAAGAAGTTTCTTAGTATTTATAGGTAAGTATTTCTTAAATCTGTTGAGGTATCTAATAACACCGAAAGCTTTATTGCAGCACTTATCTACATGAACCTTCCAGGTCATATCCGTATCGAACCAAACACCTAGATTCCTGGCATTATCAACCTTTTTGATGACTACCTGGCCTAATCTCACCATTTGGTTGATGTCATCGATTTTATCTAGGGCCTTTACACTGTTTGGCTTACCTAAAGGTACCAATATTGACTTTGTAGGGTTAAGTCGTAGGCCATTTTTTATCGTAATCGTTTTTTTTTTTTTTTTAGTTTTTCATCTTGTTTCTATTTTTATTTTCTATTGCTAATTATCAAGAGAAAAAAAAACATGATGAAATATCCAAAAGAAAGTAAAAATACTAATTGTTGCATATCCGTTTTTTCCCCCTTTTGGAGTAAGATGCATCCACGAATTCCTGAGAGTACTTACTTGTCATAATACCGGGCGGCGCAAAAAAAAATCACCCTGATTGAGAGGTCACTATATCGAAACTATTATAGATAGGATTTTGAAATTTGTACACATATTAGAAAACATACCAAAATTTAATATATACAAGTTTCAAAAACATTACTATTGTAGGAAAAAAGTTACAGCTGTTCAAATTTGGTTGCCAAAAAAATTGATTACGGAGCTCAAATAGCGCGCGTCCAGAAAACTTCCAATGGCCGGGACGCTGTTTCTTCAAAATTTCGTACGATATCAAATTGAAAATTTCAAATTATATTGAAAATATATTAAGATCGATTGTGTAAAAATTTCAATCAATTTGAACTAATGGAACGAAATGTATGGAATCTTGAAGTTGAGCTTGAAAACAGAATAGTGAGAAAAAATTCACTTTTATAACGTGTGTAATAAAAGTTTAGAAATAATGTGCAATTAAAGCCGCTTTTACATAACAAGCGTTTCGCGATTTGCGTTTCGCGTTTTTTTATTAACCCATCAAAACCACCGAAAATTTCGCCGCACGCGTTTTATTTTTAAGCCACCCCATCTCGATTGTCAGGAGATATTTTCATTACCGCGCGTGGCGAAAATGACGTCACTTTAAGTAAACTATAAAATAAAAATAAGACTATAATGTTCATAATTACTTACCTGTGCATATTATTCCATCTAATCATATCTTATAACACCCAAATTGTTACTAACAAGAATAATAAATTTATATTAACGTTCTGTTTTCGACGGCCTCTTCTAGGCGTTACAAAAAAAGAAAAAAACGCGAAACGCAAAACGCGAAACGCGCTTTATGTAAAACGGGCCTAATTTTACTAGGAAAACGCTCAGTGAAACGCGTTGATGAGCGAGCACCGAAACATATTATACACTCTGGAATAATTAAATAACAGACCCATGTGCCGTAAATGACGTATTAGAAGATATAATTAGAAGATATTAGAAGACATAAATATATATTTTTAACTTGCACCAAGCAACGGATTTCAAAACATTTTCAGTCTGCAAGTCTCAGCGGCTTGCAGAAAATCTTTGGTCCTTCTCGACAGTCACTTCGTTCTCTGGGTAGCAATAAAATGTACTACAAGGTGACGTCACCAAAGATACACCAAAGATGTGAAAAAATCACAGCCTTCTCGACAGGCCCTTCGTTCTCTAAAGCAATAGTTCTTGTAGCAATAAAATGTACTACAAGGTGTATCTTTAGTTACGTCACCTTGTAGTACATTTTATTGCTACCCAGAGAACGAAGTCGATAAGGCTGTGGTAAAAATTGAATGTCGAGAAGGCTGTGGTAAAAATTAAGCTCAACCGGGAAAACAATGTGACGTGAATACCGGCATTAACAGGAAAACAAACAAACAAAAACTGAGGTCCGTCCCAAAAGAGCCGAAATGGGAGGCTATCAATATTCTTGTAATTCGGGTGATCGCTTATCAATATCGACGCGTTCACTCTGAGTCTTTGTGGTTTAAATTTAAGGGATTTATAATATTATTAGAAATTTCAAAATTGCCGCTCGAAGTCTGATGTTATCTGGAAGAGCAGTATCCATGGTCTATCATCTGATGTACATGCGAATTTATTTTTGCCATAGGGGCCCTTCCTTCTCTAGTTACGTCTTTGGGTAGAAAATGACGACGCTATTAATTATGAACTAGGAAAACGCTCAGTGTAACGCGTTGATGAGCGAGCACAGAACATGCAACATCCCCATAGTAACGATGCACGACACGGCACAAGACGATTTTCTCTGCAATTTTTCAATCTCCATAATACTCTGGATGAATAACAGATCCATTGTGTCGTGAAGTCTTACCTACATACCTTCTCCAGAAATCTCTTGTGACATCCCATACTAAACTCGTAAAATTACAATTAATACTTGACTGATTGGGCTTACAATATGTAAAATTTAATATTAAGTTGGTCTTGATCACCATGCAAAATTTGAACTTAATGTGAACATTTTTATTGTCGACCAATCAGAAGACATTATTTAAACTTAAACCAATTAGAGGATTTGGCCTTCGTACTGCATCCGATTTTATGCGCTAGCTCAAAAATGCTTTCATTTTACTGTACATTGTGGATAGCTTGGCTGCTCTACAGGCCTTGCCTTGGAACAGAAGCTTAAAGAAGGCAGGGATGACAATTTAGTATACATTTTTCAAGATTATGGAATAAAATGACCTTAAAATGACAAAACTTTTGAAAATAACGACAGATTAGACTGAAAATTGGCAAAAATATCTAAAATGTTGGTACCAATGACCACGCGAAGTTTCAAGTTGATCGGTCAATCTGTTCTAGTTTAAATGTCAAAAATCACATGAAAAATGGGTTTAAATTTGAACCAATAGGAGGATTTGGCTGAAACTTTTTATGATTGGGTACAATGTTGGTTGCAATGTTTTTGCTAAATTTCAAATAGATCGAAGCACCCAATCGAAAGATAATTTTTTTAAAATTTGAACCAATCACGGGAGCCCATTCAAAAACGATCCCAGGGACCGCATAGATTACGTTAGTATGTGTACAAAATTTCAGATCGATTGCTTGAGCGGTTTGACCTGGGCTGTGACCACAAAAAAAAAACAAAAAAACAAACACACAGAGAAAGTGCCATAAGAGTACCGTGGTGACGCTCGCTACGCTCGCTCAACAACATTATTATGAATGGATTTCCAGAATTTGATATTGAATTTAACTTTCCGTTCAGAATGATCAATTTTTCTGAAATTGAGGGGCCGCGTCCATAAACAAGCTAACTAACATTTGCTCGCGCAGAGCAAGTCATTGCTTTCAATGTTGTCTATACTTTAATTTCTGACTGATGGATTCTTTCTTATATTTTTGGTAGATAAAAAACTATAGGCTATCTACGAAAAATATAAGAAAGTCTCGATCTGTCAGAAATTCAAGTATACATCTGACATCATTGAAAGTATAGCTTGCGTTGCGCGAGTAAATGTTAGTTAGCACACTAACATTTTCGCATGTGAAAACCAGTGTGAACTGAACGCGATCGAGTTCAACTGCAGTTGAAATCTCAATTTAGTTCTGGAAATGTAGTCGAGATTTTAACTGCAGTTGAAAGTCGTAGTGTGAACAAGGTATTAGGATTGAAAATACAAACGAGCGATAAAACGATCCTAAAAGAACTGAATAGTTTCGTTCTCGCATAAGAGCGAAAGATCCAATAGACAGCATTAAAAATTATCTAGTGAGCTCTGCTTTTAAAAAAAATCACATGCAGTTCCTTGATCCTAATATATATTTATGTTATTCAACAATGGATAATAACATAAAATAGATATTGTATAATGTCTCATCATGACTATCGAGGAGATGATAATTTTTGAAGACAATATTGTCAACATGGCTGTTGAGCATGCGCAGATCTACTATCCTCGTCCTGCCATAATCCACTTTTAATTTTATAGATGAAGGCAAATTATCCACTGAATTATTCAACAATCGATAATTGTGCTAATTATTCAAATATTCATCAATTTATAAATTCATTTGAAGTTATAGGGTAACTATTTTGGCGCACGTGTCTCTTCGGGAAATTATTGTGCTGGGCGCATGATCATCATCCACGAGAGCCGCAGCGTTTGACACTCCCGTGTTACTCGCATTCAGATGGAGAATGCGCGCGCAAGATTTCGCTCATGAGCAGTGTTGCCAGTTCGTTCTTAGGTTTAGGCTGGGTTGAACCTGGAAGCGGGGTGCACTTCCAGGTCCAGCAGGACGTATATTTGGATGATCAACACTGTAAAAGGAAACGCCTGAATGCCGTGGGGAGGGGGGAGGGGAACCATCCACAGGATGGTTTCTGGTTTTTCAAATATTATTGAGTGAGCGAAGCGAGCGTCTCATTTTCGCACTTTTACCACGACCGTCTGTTTTATTTGATGGCCCTTACCGGTATACAAGTCACACCGCTTCACCGATCGATCTGAAATTTTGCACACTAATGACCAACTCTGTGGTATGCAGAATCAATTTATTTGAAATCCGTTGTTTGGTTGAAATTAAAATAAATAAAACAATTTTTTCCTAAGTGGATGAAACACTAAAATGGTCAGATAAAATAAAATTAATGATAATTATGGTAATTTGACTACAATTTTCTCTTATTTTACAAATTTTCAGCCCAATCAAAAAATAAACTTATGCTCTAATGGACATTTTTAACTTTTTGAAATAGCTGTAATAGAATTTTTATTTTAAAAGTGATGGTATCGAAATAAAAGGAAATGTATCGAAGTGAATCTAATCCTTGGCTGTGAAATTTGCTCCAAGTGGTTGGATTGGCTGTGTGTCCAATAACCATCGATGGGTAGCAAATTCAAATTTGGTCCTACCGGGTTTAAAGAATTCAAATATTGTAAATTATGTTTTTTCAAAAGACTTGTCATTTTGTCCTATTATTACCTATCACAAAAAAATCCCTCTAAAATATCTTTTTTTGAGCGAGCGAAGCGAGCGTCTCCTTTTGGCTCTTTTGGCACGGACCTCTGTTTTTTTTTTGTGTGTGTCTTTTCTGTTACCTGAGGGTATACAGGTCGGAGTTTTTCTTCGATCGAGCTGAAATTTTGCACACATGTGGAGACAACCTTTTTTGTTTGCAGACCCTAATTTTTTTTAAATCCATTCATTGGTTAAAATTTAAATAAACATCTCCTGATGATAAGTTGAAAAATGACAATGGTCTTCGATAAATCTGATCACTAATATTTTGGCTATACAGGTCAGAGTTTTTCTTCGATCGAGCTGAAATTTGGCACACATGTAGAGACAACCTTTTTTGTTTGTAGCGACTAATTTGTTTGAAATTCATACATTGGTTAAAATTTAAATAAACATCTCCTGATAGGCTGAAAAATGAAAACGGTCTTCGATAATTCTGATCAAACTCATATTTTGCATGATCATTAAGACCAACATTGTCTCTTATTTTACAAAATTTCATCCCAATCAGTTAAGAACGTATGAACTTACTGACATTTTTAATAGCTGTCAGATATGAAGTATCGAAATGAATGTTTTCCAGTGCCAATTGAATTGAATCTTATTTGCCATATTTACCAGGGTTCTTAGATGCTATTTTCAAGTATCGATGAAAAGCATACTTCTATGTTGATTGAGTGGATCATAATATTTCAATTCAATATGGATGTATATGTTTTCTGTGCGTTGTGTACGCATTTCCGGTTCGAGAATTTGCACGTATCCGTGCTCGCTCATCAACGCGTTACACTGAGCGTTTTCCTAGTTATTGAAGAATGATTCATCAAACTGAGTGAATTGACAAAAGCTTGTTTAAACTTTTATATTCTTGCCTAAATTGTCGAACCTTAAATAATGTTGGCCCAAATAATCGTGAAATATTAAAATTTCATCAGTCGCAGTATCAAATATTCAAGAGTCAAACGGTGTGCTAGCTGTTGACATTTCAATGTCTCAATCAAAGATTTTGCTAGTAAAAGAATGGTAGGAATTGATGTTTGACATGAGAGAGCGAGAGAGTTGAGAGAGAGTTGATGTGAGAGAGAGATGTAATACACTCTCGCGTTTCCTTTGTACACTTTTGCCTCGATGTCTGCTGGAGCAATGGAAATCACACCGTTTCTCTTATTGAGCTGAAATTTCATACACACATGTAAATACCACCTAGATGCTTTCCAGTTTAGTTTAGTACAAAATCATCTGATTGGTTAAAATTAAAAAAATCCTCATGGGTTGCAAAATAAAAATGTTCCGATCAAATTGAAATTTTGCACGGTCAACAAGACCAATATTTCATTACATTTAAAAAAAATAGACAAGTCTTCTAAACGGTTAAAATGTTAAAAAATATTTTCCGATCTGTTGAAAACACAGTGTGTTCCGATCACCATGTAATTTTGCAAACTCGTCAGGAATAACATCATTTTACTCACAATTGTAGGCAAATCCTTTGATTGGTTAAAATGTATTAAATTATCCTTCTGATTGGTTGAAATTAAAAATTATAATATCAAGTACAATTATTGCAATATAATTTGATCGCGATTTGCTTTAAGAATGTTTTATGTGGTATGAGTCATAACATAACTTTCAATTCGAGATTTTGCCGTATCGATGCTCACTTATCAAGCGAGCTGAATTTAAAAAAGCGATTTAAACGTTTGGCTGAAACTTTGTAAGATTGGGTACAATGTTGGATGCAATGATTTGTCAAAATTTCAAATTTATCGGACCAACCAGTCGTTTTTTTAAAACATGAACCAATCACAGGATACCGTTCAAAAACGATCCCAGAGACCGCATAGTATAATTTAGTATGTGTGCAAAATTTCAGATCGATTGGTTGTGCGGTTTGAACTGGGCAGTGCTGGAAAAAAATAAAAATAAACACACACACGGAGAAAGTGCCATAAGAGTACCGTGGTGATGCTCGCTACGCTCGCTCAATTAAAATTAAGAAAATGTTTATACTTGGCATCTTATGCAGAGAAAATTGTACAGATAATAAAATATGTTCGAGGGTTTTAATGAAGAGTCTATGTTTGAAAAAAGGGAGTATCAGATTGTGTGGCACTCGTCAAGAACCAGGTCAGCAAGGAACCTGAGTCCGACATTATTACCAGGGTGACATAATAGAATTAAGGAACAAACATTTTAATTTGTTCCTAGAATACAAATGTTAATGATGGTAATTTAGAAAATAGTATGTATGCAGTATTTGAATGCAGAGAGGATAAGCGGAGTGAACATTGAGCGAGTAAAGCGAGATGTCTTTTCACTCTGTTGACACGGCCCCTTTTCTTATATATATAATATAATTTTCTTACTGACGATTTACTTACAGGTCTCACCTTTTCTCCGATATAACTGAAACTTTTCAAACGTATACAAACCATCTCTGGGGGTTGCAGACCCTAATTTGTTTGAAATCCGTTTTCTGGTTCAAATTTAAAAAAATATATTTTCTGATTGGTTGATTTCATCAAATCGATATTTTGCAATGTCATTAGACCAACATTTTATTATACTATATTACAAAGCTTCAACCATATTCTACATTTAGTTAAAATTTAAAAAAAACAGCGTATGATTGATAGAAAATCAAAATATTAAGATTAATATCAAATTTTGCATGGTGATCACGACCAACATTATCACATTTTCAAACCCAATCTGTCAAGTATTTACAAACTTGTTGCCACTGTTTTGAAAGAGCTGTCAAAAGAGATTTATGGGAAAGTACCTAATTCACGGAAAATGGTTCAGTAGTTATCTTTGATTGAGTGGAACGTGCTGGTTGGAGGTGTAATTGGTAATTAATCAAAAATTGTAACACACATTTTAAAAAATTAGAAAGATATACTTCCTGCGGGCGGATAGTTTTAAGTTCAATTAACATAGAAAATTTGACATGTCTCAAAAAATACCGACCCCTACACTATACTGCTGCAGCCTCTCCTGAAAAAAAGAATCTTACCTTGTACTCTTGCTTTGCATTTCTTGTAAACTATCAGTAGGAAGTTCCGTACAAACGATTGTAAAGTTTCCATCAAATGCAAATTGATTCCGCCATGACAAAATAAACAATAGCATAATTACGTATTACGTATCATAGCAACAACCGTCAATGCATCTTCCAAGTTCGTAGACACTTCCGTTGAGAAGGTTTAATATCCGTTTCATTGGCTCAATAGGTAGAAGCCTCACCCGGCTAGTGATAGATCCTAGGTTAGAGATGGTTAGAGTCTCTGTTTACCCGGATATTAATCACTTGCATCCATTCGATACAAATGGGATCCATCCAGTGTTGTTTATGTTATTCATTTATTGTTTCTTTGGGAATATTTGTATATATTTTTTATTGTTGAATTCACACATAATAAGTAATAAGACATGACAAAGATATTCCGAATTAAATTTGTAAGTTAAAACTAGGTCACAATTGTCCTAATGAGTAATGTTTTTGGTACAGTGTTTAGCGCTTAATGTCTAAGAGAAATGGATGACAGGGTTTACGTGATATGGTTCGCAATATGAAATATCTCAGTGAAATAAGACTTGAATTCTTATAACAAAAACCTTACGACAAGCCAATCAGAAAATTACTACTGCTGCTGCACCGTGGAAAAATTCAGAACTAGCAACAATATTTAAATTGCAGATATATGGCACATAATATTAACTAAATTACGACCTTTTAGAGAGGAGTTTAGTTTTAAATGAAGGCTGTACAACTTCATCCGCTCCTGCAGTTGAAATTAGACCCTAGTGGTCCTCCTTACATCTTAGACATTACCTGAACACTAATAAACCATATACATTAGGTACACATGTTTTCATAAAGGGGAGAGCAAGACTTACAAAGTATATTATTGACTTTTATTAACTTTTATTAACTTTTATTAAAAAAATAAAATAAAAATAAAAAAATCATAATTTTTTATGATGTATTATGACAATTGTGGCCTACCCTTAAAGTTATTTCGAATAAATTAATACTGTAGTAACGGGATGTGCGTTGTGAACAATATCCGACCGAACTTGGGCTCGAACCCGGGACCTCTCACTTGCCGGGCGAGAGCTTTACCAACTGAGCTACCCGGTCGGTCGGACGGACATTAGACACAACGCATGTGCGATGAGGGTTAGATGAGGGTTCTCCAATGAGAATGGAATGAATGTGGAGAATACTCACTAAGAACTGTCATACCACTTGCGTGCGCAATCCCCTTTTACTCGACTAAACGAGTTGATTTTCAGCTCGAATGATGAGAAAGTAGGTTTCTTTGGAAGGTTTCTGAGAGGTCCCGGGTTCGAGCCCCGGTTTGGCTGGATATTTTTCACAACGCACATCCTATCATCCTGACTCCATGAAAGTTTTCCCACAGAAACCTACATACTAAGAGAGTGCGTCCAGTCTTCATTATTATCTAAGAACCTGGCTCAGTACATCACTTCACTTCACTTCATTTAAATGAGTGCCCTGGAGGCAATGTTTACTTTTGGCTTGGTTCTGTAGCGGTCTGTTGGGATCTGTTGGTAGTTTGGATTGATTGTAGGTTGCCGCTTGCCGTGCGTCCAAAATCCAACGACTCACATTCATTGATTAGCTAAATGAGCTGTCAAATGTGCTTTGTGTGAGTGTCTAATGGCTGCTCTAAGCGAAGGTAATTTTTTGCATGGCTGATGTAAAACAAAAGAAGTTCGTAGGTCCGTGAACTTGCCCTCCCCCCCCCCCCCCCACGAGCGCACTAATTCAAAAACTTTCAATATAATTAATGCATGTCACTGGAATTTAGTGTACAAAGTTTCAGAATTAGTGCGTCACTACTTAAGAAGAAAATCGGAAAACCTAAAAATGGGGGGGGGGGAGAGTTCACGCAGCCCCTATCCCCTCTCCCCCAATGCGAGCTATAATCTCAAAAAACTTTATATAATTAGTGCATGACTGGAACTTAGTGTACCAAGTTTCAGAATTAGTGGGTCACTACTTTTGGAGAAAATCGAAAAACAATTATACTGCTTTTTTAGGTGGAGGGGACAAGTTCCCGCAGGCCACCCCCTACTCGAGCTAAAAAGAATCACAAAATTCCCCAAAAATTAATATAATTAGTGCATGACACTGGGATTGAGTTACCAAGTTTCAGAATTAGTGATTTTGGGGAAAATCGAAACGCCAAAAAAATATGGACTTGGCCTCTGCCATTTTTATTCCCAAGGTTAAGGTTCATCCGGACACATCCTTCGAGCATCGCGACGCTTTATAGCAAACCGACGCTCCCTCCCTCATTTCAAACCTTCAATCCTAGATAGTTAAAATCAACGCTTTCAGCCTAAATGAAACTAAGTCTGGATTAAATGTACAGGAATATTACACATTATGTACTGCAGTGGTTATTTTGCTGTTCAACAACCAGAAGGTAGGACTGTAAATGTTTCAACTTGGTTCTGTGGGGAGTGCTTACTTGATATCTGCATGTAAAACCCCTGCTGCGCATGTGCAATTACCTTGCCTTCATGCTAGAGCACGTTCTGCGTCTACCATCACGTACCGGCACGTACTAGCACGTCGTTCCACGACCATTTAGCACTTCATGTAACTCATTTAGTTTGCTTTTAATTTCATTTTAGTGTTCTATTTTTTATTATTATTTTTATCTTGCACCTAGGCGAGAAAACTTTGGAAGCCTGCCGTATCCGAATATCACTTTTGAAACATAGATTTTTATAAGTCAAGCAACAACGCGTTCCGAATTCATGTTTCGAATTCGCGTTTTACGAAACTTTCAGTTATATGTCTGCTTTTTGTACATAATGACCTGAATTACTTGATTAAATAGCAACAAATTGAAACGGACGTAATTCCTCATAGCTTTATTAACATAGAATATGTTTCTAGTTGATTTATGACGTCTCCATTCATGTGCAGATGCTTTGTAGTTTGGTCTTTGTATTAATTAATTTGTCTTCATTACACTTCTTCGTTCAAGCCCCTCCGACAAATTTTAAATTAAACATTATAAGATGAAGGGCGGTAACAGATTGTTTGCCGTGAGTTGTAGAAGAAAGACGATGTGAATTCGAGATCAATTGGCTTCTTATTATTCTGAACATAATATAATAATGCAGAAGGATATGAAAACCAAGAGAAACTTTATAATATTATGAAGATATTTACAAAATGCAATTTTACAACAGTAAGAAAATAGTTCATCGTTGTAGTTCAGAATATTCAATTGAAAATAAAATTGATAAGAATTCTCAATAAAGTATGTTGCAAAAAGATGTCAGGCAATGTTTGTCTAACTTTTCCTATTTACCTCATCTGTAAGTAGACCTGACCGGAAACGCGAATCCTGTCGTATCCGAGCATCATCAAGTTCGGTGATTGTAACTGTCAGCTCCGTCGAGAAAATCTTTTCATACACCTCAATTGACTTGTCACCTAAAGGCGTCGAATCGACGATTCGATCGAATGTTTTTTTCTATTCATAAAGTTTTTTTGTATGTCTTCACGAACTTTCTAGTTCTTGGATAAAGTTAGAAAGTTTCAAGCAATGTGGACTATTTGTTTACCTCCATTTCACACATTCGTGTCTGATCAAATTTTTGGAACATAAATGTAGAGATTCTTCTGTAAATGAGAATTCACCTGTGGTATTTACAATGAAGAGTGTAAAATACGTTATATTATAAATGTATTGTAAGTTGTGATTAAAACAAGAAAGAAATGTGATTCATATTTATTCAGTAGATATTTGTATTTCCATCTGGTCCAGTTGATCGAGCATGTATTTGGATGTGCTTATTTCAGTGAGAAGATGTTAGTTAGCTCATTCGACTGTGCGGACGTGCCGGTGTGGACATTCGCTGTTGACGCAGGCTTCAGCTAACGGCCAGTCCAGGCGGCCGCTTTTTGCCAGACTTTCCCGGCGATGGAATTGGAAAAGCTAGCAGACGAAAAGCCGAGTGGTTAGCTGATGCCAGCAAACAAACAAACAAACAGTCCTTCGGAAAATGAGATTTTGCTATTCACTCAGTCGAGACCTGACTATTTTTCACTTCTAAAAATTCTGTTAGGATTTCGCTGACATTTCGATAACTCCCTCTTTCTGAAATCTTCCTTACTTCACTCTCCTTCATATTCATTATCTCGTCTCATTATTTCTCTCCACTTCCGTGTAGCACATTCTCTTTCATTACGGCGGCTGTTTGGGTTGGAGAGGCTTAGTTTGTCCATCAACTGCGGTGTAGGGATGAGGCAGAGAAGTGACATGAATTGGCAATCAGATGGCGTGTGGGCCAGACTCACTGATCATACAATCAATAGCACTGGTCCACCTCAAGCTCCTCCTCTCATCTCCTCGAACATCCTGTATGGAACATCCTGGGAAACTTTTTAATCTCTTATCGAAAATCCAACACGTGAAAATCGCGAAAAAAGAGATATTCTTCTTCGTTTATTGGTAGACTTTGATCCCTCGCGGCTTAATGGTAAAACTGTTTCGAGTAGGTACTTTCTTAATTGGCTATGCGGGGTTCCTCGGTGTCTCTAATCTTGCACGAATTATACCCGTTATTCCTGGCACAAGTCTTAACTGAATCGCCTCTAGGTAAGAAGTCTTGCTATCTCACTCCGCCGCTAATTTCACCAATGCGAATCTTTCTTGCATCTTCATTATATAATTCCCCCATCTTTATTCACCGCAATATGATAACTTTTATTAAGAATTGTAAATCAACTTTAGCAAGATGGGAAAAGTGAGTGCCTTCAGGGATTTATGACAATTCTTGTGAATTCAATATTATTTGTGTGGGAGTTACTTCCAGATCAAATCACTGCTTACTTAGGTAACAGTTCATTTATAACCTACAACTCAGCTAACATTCTATATATCATGTTTTTCCAGGAAAAGAGTCACGGTTTATCTCCTGATAATCAAATGCCATCATTTTCTCTTACAATCCGCTAGAGCGATGAGTTTTCTTCAGCTTTGTTACAAGTAGAAGTTTTGATAAGTTTTGAAAGAGCTAGTAAAAATTAAACACCAAGCAAGCATTTCTACTTCAATAAAGTGCAAGACATGGGTATCAGCAGCGATTTGGACAATCTCTATTGTTAGCCAACTTAAATGGATTCGTAATTAAAGAACTTTCCCAAAGTCTCCCTTGCCCCTGATAGTGAGACTATAGCTCCAGGATATGAGAAACAGACTTTTTCTTTAATCGGATGCTAATGTTGGTAAATTATTAGAACTGATATGGAGCATGTATTCACAAAATAATAACATTTAAGTAAATGTTAAAAGCTGCCTTGAGGGTGATAGGTACATCTATTTATCTATATAAAATATACAATATTACATTTACAATCGTAGTATATAATATATTTTATGTTGATTTATGATGATATACCGTTTATATTATATGGAATACCTTCAAAGACTCATCGTTAATAATGTATGGAATTTGTGATTCAATTGTGACACCTCATATAATTTGCTTGAATCGTACCAGTGATAAAGAGGTATCGTGTTTGAGATCTTTTGGTTTGATGTCGATCCAGAGGCCGTGCTGAGGCCGCGTTGACGCGTATTGTTGAAGGGATTCAATTTCCGGTGGTAAATTATTTCTCATCGATGACGTCTTCTTGCCCTGACAAGATTTACTCGATCAATAAAAGGGGAGAGAAAAAACGGTACACAATGATTCCTCCAAAATTATTTCAAATAAATAATGCATGTCTTTGTTTAAATGCACATATATTTAGAAGTAGGCATCGGTTAAAAATCCAATTTTATCTCCCTTTGCTCTTGCAATGTTGAGCTGTAATAATCCCGAGGAGTGGACTTGGTATTACTTCCTGCTTGAAGCTCTTATAAATAATTCATGGCCGTGCATTTCGTTAAGCAAAGCGACGAACAATTAATGCGACTGCATTTCAGAAGTTAAATTAGTTTTAGGAAATAAAAAATAAAATCTTGAAAATTAAACATTTCTTTAGAAGAGAACAAAAAGATCAACATTACTATTGGGAATTTGAAGACTGGAAAAAAATAATCCTGTACAGCCGCCTCGTTATATCGTGATAAAAACCAGCGATAAAACTAGTCTTGCAAATCACCTACGTACACAAATATCTATATTTTAGATCACTTATACTACATTTGTGTACGACTGGTAGTCGCGAGAGGGAGTAAGTTTTATCAGGACATATAGAGGTGACTATACATATTATTCTTGACATAGATTCCACATGTGAATTATGTGAACTCTGAGAAATATTCGTTAACCTCTTCCGACTGATTTGTCTGCGCACTAAAACAACTCTTAAACCAAAGATTCTTCTTAAACTATTGGTGACGTTATGAAGAACACAAATGGAGATGCAAATATGTGTCTCACATTTTGAGGTTTAAAAAAACGACGTGCCTCACGGTGTTTTACAGTAGAAAGTAAGCTACGCTTTAATCCGAAATTGAGGTACGATATGTATCTAAATTAATAATTACTTGAATTGCCCTATTTTAAAAACTGCGTAAAATAAACACTGACGGTAATTCTATATCAGGTGTACGATGAGACTCCACACTTGTTTCAAAATGAATAAAATCATCACTACATTAGTAATACTACATGATTACTAGTATTGTGCCATAGAGTATTCTTGATATAATCAAGCTGGTAGAGAATTGTACCATTAGGTTGTACCATTGAATTGTACCAAGATGTATCGCCTCCGAAGTGCTACAGAAAAAAATACACAAAGTAGTGCCAAAGAAGTGAACTATGACCCGTGTTTGTCACATTCACCAAAATGGCCATCATTTCTTTGCGTAAACTTATTTTCGTATACTATTCAATGAAACGACACAATTGTGAAGAGATTCTCTCCATGTTATAAATAAAAAATGTGGCCAACTCCACTCAGACGATCGATCAGTCTTTCATTTGAAAGCTGACAAAAGAAAGTTACGTTCGTCTCCCAGGAAACACAAACCACTCAAGTTGGTAACTTTTGCGATGCGAAGTCTGCTCGTTCGATGACGAGCTAATTGGAACCACTTCTTATGGCTAAACTCTTAATTGCAGCTCCAGCCCTCGAAAAACAACGCAAAGATTGAACAAGTGTTTCGTTAAGGAAACTTACAATCTGTTTTTACTAAAGGTAAGGTAATAAGAGATTGTAATTATAAAATCTCTTGCTTCTTTAACGTCAGTAAGGCGTAATTGGCTTCTTAGTCGACCTGATGTCTAGGGATACTGAAATGGCAAACTAATATTAGAAGTTGTTCTATTTTACAGGCAAGAAGGTATGAGAAGAAGGTAAGAAGGTATTATGAGAGTATGAATGAACTCAAGAAATTTTTTATAAATTGTCTGCGGAGTATTTTGTTTGACAATGTTCTATAATTTATATCGACATAAATTAAGAGCCACAGGTTTCACAATGCCATTTGAACTTGCTACAAATATTAACATGTTTCTTCATGAGATCCTTAATGAAAGTCAGTTCAGATTGGAATTCATTAAATAGTCAAATAAAATTTGAGTAAACGTTCAAAATAATTTTGATTATTTAAGATCCTTCTTGTTTGTAAATAGAGTGGAACCCTTCATCAGCCCTCCATTGAAATCTAAATTCCAAATGTCAACCAACGAGTTTAAAAAAAATTGAAAAGTTCTGTGTAACGCGTTAATAAGCGAGCCTTCGTATTGCGTGTGAATTCATATGCGTGTGAAAGTTCCTGCTCTATAATAGACCTTGGAAATAGAGGAAGACAATGTAATCGAATGCTTTAAAGGGGGAATGATAATTTTGTCTTAGAATATTTCTTTATTTTTAATAAAATTGACAAATATTTCAAAACAAGCATATAATGTCGGTAAAATAACAATAACTCTTGAAGTTTTTTACCAATTTGTCTGAAAATTGACAAAAACACCTAAAATGTTGATCCCGATGACCTAGCAAAATTTGAAGTTCATCGGTCACACGGTTTCATTTTTAAGTTTCAACCAAGCTCAGAATCTGGTTAAAAACTATACAGGTGACCGCTCATGACATTAGTGTGTGTGCAAAATTTCAGATCGACTGGTTGTACGGTTTGACCTGGGCAGTGCAGGCAAAATACACAAAAAACAAAAAAGACCAGAGAAACAGCCGTAAGAGTATAGTGACGCTCCCTATGCTCGCGTAAAAACTGAATGTGTATCGCTATTCGTTGTGGAAGAAGTTTACTGTGGCGCTGATTAAGAGTTTGTTTTACATTTTGGAATGTTTTTAAAAAACAATATAAGATTTAAATACGTAGAGTAGACGATATCGTCTTACTTAATATTCATAAGACGATTTATCAAGCACGAATCTTTGAAAACAACTCCGTTTCTCAAACTATTAGTTGGATTATCAGTAAGTAGTAACTCAGTTGCATCTACAAATCTCGACAAGTCGTGAATATGTTTATTTTATCGCTCAACTTAATTGGATTTAGGACCAGGTATCGCGAACTATCTAAGTGCGCACGTCGTGTGTAGCAGTCAACTTCCACCAGCCTCAAGCAAGACCTATACTGGGACTCTGGTTCGTTTGCATAACCCGCACGGAGAGCGAACTTAGCCCTTTGCTTTGCTCAACTTAGAAACTTGAGAACTAACAGTTTGCAGAAGCAATCAGAGAAGAAGGTGTACAGTCGAGTTCATGAATGTTATGTTAGAGAGTAGCCTCTGGCTATTCCTCATGCAATGACGCACTGTTTGATTAAAATCGAATGCGCTCAACTGTTTGAACTTCAAATAATTGGTTAACATTCTTTTTACTTGTGTTTTCATTCGAAATTCTGATTTGTTTTAAGTTAGAAGAATCTGTTGCTCTTTCCTGGCACTTGGATTTTGACTTGGTGCTAGATGGCAAATATTGAATTACCACAAGAAGCTAAACAAGGAATGATAATTTCATTAAATATTCAGGCACACAATCTAGCACGGCACCTCCACTTTCAAATGCCTAGAATTTAAATGTCTTGATTTAGTTCTGTCCACCATAAATGTAATGAGAGTCTTCATACAAATCTGGTAATTAAGTAAGTCATCGATTTTTTTTGTATAATGTTTCAATATAAGCGCATATTAAATTTTGTTTGGATTTGTAATCAATGCTCAGGCTAATCAACCGATCGATCTTAAATTTTTGACAAACACTAATATCATGTGAGCGGTTCCAGGAATAGGTTTTGAACGAGATCCTGTGATTTTTGAAAATTAAAAAGGACCGTTTGACGGTTTGACCAATCAACTTAAGACATTGCATGGCCATCGGGACCAACATTTTAGGTACCTATTTGAGACGATTTTCATACTAATCTGTCGTTCTATTCATAAGTTATTGACATTTTACAACATTTACGCGTGTTTTGACATATAGTCAAATTAATTTGCGGACTTTCAGATATGTTATCGATTCATCGACGCATTTCGTTTCGGCTCATTCCAAGGTCTGTGAGCAGAATCTTGCAAACGCATGCAATACGACGGCTCGCTTATCAAGCGTTAACCAGAAGCGTTTTCCCAGTACTTTGCATTATACAACAGAATTATAGTTGCTGTTTAAACGCATTCGAAATGCTGGGGATCTTTAACATTCAGGAGTAACAAATATTTTAGCAAAGATGGGGTTGTTAAATTTTTAAAATGAATTACGAAAAAACCTATCAATCATGAACAATATAAATTTCATCTAAAATAGAGATACAAAGAGAGTTACAGTATAATATATGAGCATACTAATACAACTGAGAACTTTAATTATGTACAAAGTTAGCTTATGCTTACGTTTCTATGAGTTTTTATTATTGTTTCGTTGATTATGTAAGCTGCTTTCAAAAAACTTTTCGGTAAGCCAATGTATAATGCATCGCAAATTTTAACTATTGCATACAAAACAAATCCATTTCACTAAATTAAGAAACAAGTAGGTATTTTATTTTCATTATATAACCTTAACTATATTATAAAGTAAACTAGGTATTATTACGCGATAAAATTCTCAAGTCATTTTGTGTTCAAATGACCTCCCGTCTACTGATTTTATGTCGCTACTCGCTTGATCTCTTTTGAGTGGCAAAGTGATCAAGTAAGATACTCCAGCAGGTGGTGTTGGAGAGACTGTACCTGCTAATCTCACTGATTTTCCAGGTATATTCCATAAACTTAATCAAGCGAGCGTCTCCACTTTAAACTCATGGCTCGAGTCTCTGTTATTTTTTTGTCTGTCTGTGCCTCTGGCGTCTCCTGCCAAAGGAAGTAACGGATCAGGCCAATCTTTACACAAAACTTATATTACTATTCTGGTTGGTGTCCTTTTGATTTTCAGCAAGATCGGTCCATTGGTTTCATCGAAAATTGATTTATAGTTTGTACTTAGCATGGGGATGAAAGAAACTCTGCGTTCAAATTGAAAGTTTGACCAATCACCAAACTTTGAATGGTCATTGGGACCAGCATAATAAGTGTTTTTTTGACAAATCTGTAATGAACTTCAAGAGTTATTGACATTTTACTTACTTTTTATGCATCATTTGAAATACTAGGAAAACAATCTGTGTAACGCGTTGATGAGCGAGCACGGATACACGCAACACCTCGAACCGAAATTATGTCTATCGAATGTCATTAAAAGCCAATAATTCTTTAGTTTCGTCACATACTTGTATAAAAATCTCCAAAATCTCCAAAAATTTGGTGCCAATCCTTGCTTAGTTTTAAGTTGATCGATTAAACCTTTATGATTGAACGGTTCCTTGTTAATTTTCAAAAATCACAGGATCTCGTTCAAAAAATATACCTGGGACCACCCATATGATATGTAGTGTGTGTACACAATATCAGATCAATCTGTTGAACGGTCATTATTAGTTTCATATCGTTTGAAACTTTCTGCTCTAACTACCTTGCCTTGAACTGTAGATTCGAAGTCGCCGTGAATTTGACAGCCAGCACGCAAAATGTCCCTAAAATGACAAAAACTTTTGAAAATAACGACAGATTAGAGTGAAAATTGGCAAAAATACTTTAAATGTTGGTACCAATGACCATGCGAAGTTTTTAGTTGGTCGGTCAATCGGTTCCAGTTTAAATTTCAAAAGTCACAGGAAAAATGGTTTCAAATTTGAACCAATTGGAGGATTTGGCTGAAATTTTTTTTGATTGGGTACAATGTTGGTTGCAATGACTTTCCTAAATTTAAAATTGATCGAACCAACCAATCGAAAGATAATTTTTATAAAATTTGAACCAATCACAGGATCCCGTTCAGAAAAGATCCCAGGGATCGCATAGATTACGTTAGTATGTGTACAAAATTTCAGATCGATTGGTTGTGCGGTTTGACCTGGGCTGTGCAGGCAAAAAAAACCACAAACAAACAAACAAACAAACAAAAAAAAAACACACAGAGAAAGTGCCATAAGAGTACTGTGGTGACGCTCGCTACGCTCGCTCAATAAGTATGTCAAAATGTACCTATCAAAACATTCAATTTTTATCACTGCCTCTTTGATGAATGAAAGTAAGATTATCTTCAAAGGGGTTCCCTATGTCTATAGATGAACATATTTGACACACATATTAATTCTCATGCAATACGAAGGCTCGCTTATCAACGCGTTATACTGAGCGTTTTCCTAGTAAATTAAATGGCATTCAGGGTCGTGATCAGTATACATTCATGTAGAATCTCAAGTCTCCACGCTTACGGCACTTAGAACTGCAATCTTAAAACAAAACATCAAGATCGTATTTTGATAGGGTATAGCCAACTAATGATAATTTAGATTTAAATTCTATTGTTTTGAATGAAAAGAATCGTTTTTTAACAAAAGGCACACACATAAATATGCCAGTTATATTATTATTATATATATATTTCACCTATTGCTGAAAGCCGAGCTAAAACTTGCAGATGCTCCCCGAAGGCAACTTTAAGGGTAGATGAAACTCGAAGAAGAAAAGAAAAAAATATAGAAGGAGGAGGAGAGAGAAGAAGAAGAAGAAAGCTCGTGAGAAGCGTGGTGAGGAAAATTTGATGAAGACTTTGGCTCCAACGGTGGCACATCTCCCGGGAGGTGTAGAGGGGGGAAGTTACGCCAGCGGCATCTCTAAGACAACCGGAAAAAAAGAAAAGGTGTTTTGTAAAATAAACCATAATAATATAGTTGTACCTTCATGATGAGGGATGCTTCGTTATATTTTTCTTAAAAAATAATAGGCGACTCAGCGATACTGGTTTGAATAACATTGAAACCGTCACGTGGTTTCTTGTGGCGGCCATTGTTAGATTCTTACCTCGAGGCGATGTTCTCGAGGAAATGTGGAACAAAATGACTAACAGCGTCAACGAACATGTGATTTTATTAGAGATTCTTTATTTTGTAAATGATAAACGAGTTTGTTTACAGAAAATTACAATGTAAGAGGGCGAACGTTTTAAACCGGGTCTAGAGACGCGTCATTCCGACAAGTCCCTAGACCTGGTTTAAGAACATTCTGATAACAATATTGGAAAAATAATACATATAGTTACAATGGCAAAAGCAAAGAAAAAGGAATGATTCTGATTTTAATTCTAAATTTCATTTTCGCTCCATTTTGTCGTCACGTACCTAGTAGAATGTTTTTTTGGTAACTTGATTATCAATCGTGACACAAAAACACGAATGAAAATGTTCGTCATAATGAAAGTTCGGCTATATCCTAAGTGACCGAACAAGTGATCTCATCTGCCTTTGTTCCGCATCCTCACTCTTATGAATGTGCTAATGAACTCTATTATTCAGTAGGTAATATTTACAATTTATTCCCCTTGTTTGTGTCTAAACAAGACAGGTCTCGTTAAATTTAAGGGATGAAGGGACATTTACAAATAAAGTGTTTAACAATATTTACATAGCTCCATATTCTCTGTCCTATTTTACCATGATAACAAACTATTTAGTAATCAGTTTAGTCATACAGCTACTCTTCGTATCAATACCTTATGGTAACGTCAGTACTTGTGTAAATGGCTCGTTGGTATGACTTATTTCATGCTAAGTGTATTATCCTGGTAATTATTCTCGCGTGTGTGCTGCTGGGGCGATACTGACGGCGTCACGGCGAACTTCAGACATTATCTCCCCGATGCATCCGCGCAGCTTCTCACAGGAACGTGACTGTCCATTGATATTAGGCGATGGGAAAGATGCGACGATCACGCTAACTATTCAAGACGACGGAAACTGAAACTAATCTTCCCTCAGTTTGTATACACTATATAATGTTGATTGAATTATTATATGAATCTAAAGTTGTTGTATAAGTAAATAATATATTTTACATTTGAGTTTGATGTGCTTCTTGCTCTGTAGGACTAGTAGATTTCAATAATTTTTATATGGAAGATTTTGATATATAATTTTGATTTGAAAGGAAGAAACGTCTTTGTGCATAAACTAGAGAATTCCGCCAGTCAATGACGCCAACAATATTTACAGACTCTGTGTTAAAACAGAGAGTACTATGAGAGGTCTAAACGAGAGCGACTGAAGAGTTTGAATAATTTTAAGTGTCATAAAAAGAGCTTTAAGGTAAAAATATCTACGAAATTCGAAATCTATATTATTAATTGAAAATAAATCCCGTGTAAAAATACTAATGCATTTTATATGTTAAAGAAAACAAACCCGTGTAGGAAAAAAAATCACGCAACCTTCGGTGATCTTTATGTTTGTTCGCTTACGCTGACAGTTGGAAGAGGCTACACAAACATGCCACGAACATGCCACAAACATCAAATCTAACATGCTGTGTACTGCCACAAGCTACGAAAAGTCCAAAACGAACGCCGTTTGGTAATGTGGCAGAGTAAACGAACAAACCTTTTGTCATTACTTAGATGTTTTCTTATTGCTAGTTGTTGATTTAATATTGTAAATTATTCGTTACTTCTAAAAAAATATTATTAAGGAGGGACTAGCGAATTTCCTCTTTCATGAGAAATCGTTTAAACTCTACATAAATATAGATAATTTAATTCTACACCATAATATGCCAAGAAAAAGTGGGCAAGCTGAACTAACTTCCGAGATATGTCACTTCAAAGTATTGCTTTTAGCCTCTATTTTAACATGGCGGTCATGCTAGAAATGATTCTCGTACATCTTCAAAATGGTTTGAGACTGACTTCCCGACATAAGAATTTTGTAAAAAACTGATATGTGGTGTATCAGATGCTCTAGTATTTTTTTAAATTTTTAGATATACATGTTCCTGAACGTTTTAATGATCTAGGAGGGTTTTAGTGAAAATAACTTGGCATCACTGTTTGAAAGAGATGGCTCAGAGAACAGCTGTCTCATGGCAGGTGCGCTCTGATTGGTTGTTTGGGATTTGAGGGAGGTGAGAACTGCAAATGCAGTGTTGCCAATTACAGAATCCACAGCCTTCTAACAGAACATTCGTGGTGTTTTTGAAGAAGGCTGTGATTATATCGCTAGTCCCTCCTTAAGTCAACTATTTTGTGTACTAGTCGCTTTGTTTTCCTAAACTCGAAGGTACATCTCTGCTTGAGGTTAGTTTTCTCCAGGAGTGTTTGTGTTTTCGAGTCCTCGCAGTGAATCTCCCCTCTTTGATGACGTCATGACAGCGGAAGAGACAACAGGAAATGGTTCGCCGCAGACGAGACGATGACGTCAGCGACTCAAGGAGAGAATTGATAACCAAACAATTGATTGGCGGAAATAAAGAAACGAGTTTCACAAAAGAACCGAGGAGAAGTGACGTGAACATTAGAAAGAAATGTTATTTATGTTGAGAAATATCGCAAGATAAAATTGTTGGCTAGATCAGCAAGTTCATCTAATTTTCGCATGAGATGTTGGCGGTGCAATGTCACTGGTCTGGCCGACTGTTTTAATTATGGTTGATTTTGGACCCTATTTTTGAAGGGGATATCGCTATTATATTCTATTTACCACATTATACCACGTGACTATTTTGTCGGGAAGAGAGTTTGACGTAAGAGGTTAACAGTTATAGAAGGCCTCGATTTATCCATAAGATCCGAAAAGGCGTTCTCTTGTGCAAAAACTCTGACACTAAACCAGACAAATATTATGCAGAAAAATATTGAACTGAAAATACGTGTAATTTAGGTCCAGTTTTTCGATACTCTGCTGAAACAATTAATTAACTTAACACAGTCATTCTAGGATTCTAGGAATGTCATTGGTTGTTGCCATGGCAATACAGTCCTAATCATCCGTTTAAAGTTAGCAGAGTATTGAAAGACCGGCCCTTTATTATTAATTAAATTTATTTTAAACATATGAAAATTTCAATACAAGTTTAATTATCCTACATCTGCCACCATTTGTAATATTCTTCAAAATAAACCCTTTCCCTATTTAATCAATAAAGTTATTTTAAAAGTCAAAGTTAAAGTTTTACGTTATTTCAATATTATACCTAGCATATTTGTAACTTATTGCATAATTTGTCTGTAAAAAGGAATTATCCTACATATGCCACCATTTGTAACATTCTTCTAAATAAACCCTTTCCGTATTTAATCAATAACGTTATTTTAAAAGCAAGAATATAATAACTACCTAGTATATTTGAAACTTATTGGATCGTTTTTGGGAAGTCATTATTATAAACCATCAATTTGATTTTACAAAAACCTGTCCTAGTGAACAGTGAACCTGTGAAACTGGGAAACAGGGAGTAAGCTATCCATCACCACCATAGGTTTCATGTAATAATGTTACACATTACAAACACGTGTGTGTTTGTATGTATGCATTTCAGTCATTACTCTAATGCTTATAATATAATATCGTTATAACGGGATTGTAATATGAATGATAGTAACACACTACTCGAGTTCCATATTAATAGGACACATTTGCATGTTTTAGTCTCTACATGATGGTGGAGATCTATTGAGACTTTAGCTCGCATTAGCTCCCATGCCAAGGGAGGGCATTTTGTCTGTACTCTTGCTGAAGTAAGGAGTTGAAATGAATGAAAATGGTATTTTCAATCAAATGTAAGGAAGGAAGTGAAGTGTCCTGATCAAAGGAATCTTACTTCAAGTGGATGTGAAGAGAAATGAAGCAGAGAAGTGAGAATGTCAGGTAGAAATGAGAATTATATTTTCATATTGGATGAAAATTTATATTCATATTACATAGGTATAGTTCCTTTTTGAGTTCTTGACTCAACCGTATTTAATTACGATTTTAATATATAATAATTTGTTGAAACTAGTCTTAAGAATATTTTATTTTAAATTATCTCTAGTTTTGATGTTTTGTTCGTCGTTTCTAATTTAACAAATGCTAACATTCGGGCAACATTGGATCAGTATAATTGAAGACACTTAATAATAATTGTTTCATAATTAATAATTTAACGCAATCTGCAAATTCTGAAATTTAATTCGTTTGGTCGAGTAAAATTATTAAAATAAGTATAAATGGTCCGTTTAACGCGTTGATGAGCAAGCATGAACAAACTGCTTCTCAATATCAGTCTTGTAGATGTGGGCTTCTTCTTTGAAGGCAAATCTCTGTCAAATCTGACAAACCAATATTTCAGGGGACATGCAGGGTATGCCTTATTATTGATTACCGACACTACCTAAGTTCATGGGCATCCACAGGGAGGGGCAAGGCCCCCCCCCCCCCCCCCCTTTTTGCCTTCTTGGGGGTTCTTACCCCCCCCATCTGGATGTCAGAAAAACATAAAAATTTTCTGGTATTTTACGTTTAGTTTCATTTTGTAACCAAAAAAACTAAAGAAAATTGATTTCAAAGTGTCAAAAAACCAAAGAATGCCCTGCGGGGCAGACCTACCTGGCTGAAATCCTGCGGACGCCCATGCCCAAGTTATTCGCAATAGGATCTTGTCCATATGATAACATGGTGAATAGCTGACCAAGCTATATCTAAACAGTTTAAAAATATAAAAGAGAACGTTAAATTAAATATTTTTCGTAAGTAGGTACAATCCAGAGGTATCACCAATTAGCCAAAAGTAAATATATAATAAAAAAATGCACAATCGGGAGACAGCACCTGTAAAGTCCATATTTCACTATACAATTCAAGTTGAACAATTTCAATCACAAGCCAATTGGATTTCAGAGTTTCATTCAAAACAATATTTCATTGGCTAGAATTTCAAATTGTCCAACTTCAATTGTATAGTGGAATATGGACTTAAGCAATTCGGTAAGCTCACAAACTTTCTCAATAAAAACGAACGATATATTCTTAGAGTAAGTACTCCTAATATAATTTATCCATCTTTCTTAACTCTAGATTCCTGATTTTAATCACACCGTTTTACTCGTCACAAAATGCCAACCGAATTATTCAACTAACTCCACCTATTATCAACGGCAGTGTCATGCTTACACTTTGATCAAGTTGAAAACATGACGAGTGAATCCCCCTTCCCTCACGGCACAGCTGTATCGACATGCTCCGGAATCAGCATAATATCGGACTCCTTGTCAAACTGGATGAATGGTGAACAGAATCATGGGATATAGAAATCAAGTCTACAGTGACGGCTGGAGCAAAACTTGCTAAGATTGGAATCGACAAGCCGAGACCAAGATGCACTAGGGCATATTATTCAAATGGCAATTCACTTCTCGGAACGTTCTATTTTTGTGAGTGTGTGGGCAGGGAGGGGGGAGTTGGGATGTAAATCAAGCTACGGTTAAACATTCGGGTTACTTCCGGTTGATTGCACACTTCGGTCAGACGAACTGTCTGTCAATTCCCGTTCTTTTTAGGAATATTTCGTGCTGAGAGATTGAACAAGCGAGGGTTTCATGATCGCAAATACTTACTTAAAAAGCTACGAGTACATATTCATGTCCAATTTTAATTCATTTATGTTTTGAAAAGCCACATTGACAGGTGGTTTAAATAATCTATTGTTCGTTTGTATTATTTTATTGCACTGATGGAAACTACTTATTTGAAGCAGACGGCGCAAGTTGGCTCAGAGGTAATTAAACGGCTTGTACTCAGGAAGCCTGGATTCGACTCCTGCGTATTTCAATCCCAACTGTTTCTACCGGTGTGTTTTATTTATGTTCATCTCTTTATTGGTTCATTTGCTAAGATAAGAAGTTAATGCCGAAAGGTTCCCAACAAATAGGGTACGTTCCCTATAAGTACTATAGTTTCTTCATCATCTCCCAATCATCATCATAATCATTCATCCGTTACTATTATCCCTGCTGCAAAACAGTGCGACGTGAAACTACATAGAAATATACTAAAATAATATGAGTATAGAACAATTTTCTTCCTCACTTAATATTTCAATGATTCAGATTTTGTCTTTACAACTAGAATAGAAATAATAGTTTAGAATTTGATGCAAATTCTGTGTAATTTCTCTAACTTCTATCCTTTATGCAAATCTAATTTAGCAAAGTGAATCTAAAACGTTTTGTTTTCTCAGTAATAAAATATTCTCGTATTATATTCAAGTGTTCCCGTCTTATTGCTTGAGCGCCAGTTAAATAGCTATTATAAGCCAAGGAGTTGGCGACTTGCATAGTTGCAGGTACATGAAGATAAGACCTCCACCGGGACTCGAGCTCGAACCATTCAACACAAAACTAACTCATGCACAATTGGAACGCTTCAGAAGACGAGTGCTGAGTTTCCACAATGAAAATGTGTATAAAATCATCTGCTATGTATGCACGCGAAGGGGTGCGACGCTTTTTGCAAATGCACTTGGCAATTTGGACACACATGTTACATCGGAATTAATTTGATAGTGTACAAAGTGGCTCTTGATCACGCTCTTGATAAATTCGAGCGATATTATGAATAATGAAACTCATACACGAATGTATTACCTGAGATTGGCGTTATATTATTACGTGATTCGCGCCAGTTCTTTTGGTTTCCCGCGTTTCTATCGTCCAATGTTTACTTTCGCCTCCGGTTTCGATTCGGTTTCGTTAACGTTGAAGTTGGCCCAAATTTTTTTGGGCCGAAACGAAACCGGATACGAAAGTAAACATAGGACGATTTTTTTTGTTAAAAGGTAGCCATTTTGCGAAAGCGAACCGAAAACGAAGCAAATGCGATGCGAAGTATTGGAACAGTCTATTTGGTTTAGTTTCATTTGCATTCACTTTTACAAACTTTTACGTTCAGTTACTCTCGCTTGTTCGCTAATGCCTGTACTCGAAGCAAGGTTTGCCTCGTGGAAAGTGAAGTGGCATCGAAGCCAGATCTCTCGGTTTGTGCTCGTCCAGAGCATTATTCTTTTTACGTTTCTAGTCTTTAGTTCATTAAAATGAGTCAAGTTCATTACCCAATCGTTTCTTACCCTCGTTGCATCGTCCAAACCTTCAACATCCCGACTCGTCGACGGCGACGTCCAACTACATCGAGAACGACGCCTCACGACGCCAACTGGGTAAGCCTCAAACATTATACAGTCCATTGATCTCTTTTAATGCCGTAGCGCCTAAACAATATTTAATAAAATACTGCAATGTGACATTGCGATTTGACCAGTTTCTTGTACCAAATGTTTACACCGAAAATTCATTATCCAGGATCATCTTGTGGCAGAGGATTTCGCTGTAATAGTTCCATTGATTCAACGGAGAATATACGCTTTAATTTTAACTGCTAAAGTTCGCTTTTGTGTGCCTACTATAAGGTAGAAGCACACTTGTGGAAGTATTATTGTTTTCTACAGCACGAGGTCAGTACTGTGGCTGAGATGTTTCCTAGCCGATTCATTACGACGTTATTGATAAGTAAAGTTGAAATGTGTTGAGCAGAGTTTGTAATGCCGTTACAAACCTTGATTGCGAACTAGTTAAAACTTCTTCCAACCTTGGCTTTATGGCAATAATGTAGCTATGTTCTCATGAAACTAAAGCTTTATGTGAGACATTACTCTACAAGAGATCTCTAAAAGTCAGACAAATTATAATACAGGAAAAAAATTATCAAAATGTTAGAACAAAATCTTCAAAAACTGAACTTGCATTTTTGCCATTTCCTAGTTTTCTAATAAATATGAATGGAGTGTTTTGAGCACATTTCTCAGTTAACGTGGTGCTTCATAACTAATGCACTCGAGAGCTATAGAAACAGTAGTTGGGTAACTTGTTTCATGGAGATATTGTTCACGAAGCATAACTCGAACTATTTGCTCTCGGTCATTGTCAGCGCAGAAAGAGACAAGGACGAGGGAAAAGACACACAGAGGAATTATTCTACTAGCTCGAGAGTCATTTAACTCATTTTCAACTCATGAAACGTGCAAGATATTGCGCTAAACAGGAGAGAACGCTCTAGTCAAGTTGAATGAAATTCGAACAAAAACAAGAGAGTAGATTCATGTATGTGTTTAAACACCAAGAACTTTAACCTAGAACTTTAGATACAGAGTTATGAAAAGGTTATATTTATTGTTATGCTATAGAAATATGTAAAATTATGATTTTACTAATTTAGTAGCAAACTATGAGTGATGAGAATACAAGGCTTCTTATTTAATAGCACTGTTTAAAAATACTTGTTTGAAAATATATAAAATTTCACAAAATTATTATTTTCTTAAATGTTTATAATTAAATGATACAATATGGTCACATTTCAACCGTTATCAAAATATTAATGTATATTACATATCTCTAATAATTGATGTGCCGAAGAGGTGTAATTTATTTAATTTTTTGTACATTGGCCTATCACGATATACAAATACAAGCACTATCCTCATGTTAAGCTTCAAACTACATACCGGTTGTTATTCATGAAATTACAACTATTCAAATGATTATTTGCAACATTTCAAATACAATTCATTCAGTTAAAGGCTACACCACTCAATCCAATCAATTTAATTAATAGCAAATATTCGTGTATAAACTCATCCTCTCTTTCCATCATCACAGAGAATTTGTCTCTCTATTATCCCGTCAACAAATCGAGCAAGTGATTAATCCATTACTCTTGACACGTCATCGAAGCAACGTCATTACTTGGAATTCGACGTCATTGTTTCGACGTCTTTATTGTTGGCGGCGTCGGCGTCGTCGGCGGCGTCGGCGATGAAAGAGAGGCGTCGCGGGATTCGACGCAGATGGCGGAACAAACAGATATTGTAATTACGCGATCCAGCGGGGGAATCACGTGCTACCGCAAACCAACCAAAAGGGAAACGTCTTGAATATCAACGCTCAAGCAGCGCAAGGAATTTTGTAATTAGTGCTCTGGAGACAAATCTAGTGACATATTAAATTGATGTCAACGCCCATTGTAATCCCAAACACACAGGAGCAGACCTTTAAGATAATGGCCACTTGAAATTAATTAGATTGCTGAATGGCTGTGGGTATAATATTTGGTTAGCGTGGAATCAATGTTTTACAACGCGAAATGTTATGGCAATGCTGTAAAACGGCATTATTTCGGTTATATTGACTTTGTGTAATGTTTAGTAAGGTGTTTCTAGTAGGTCCTTGCTCCTAGTGATGTGATCCCCTTGTCATCCCCATTGCATTCTTACTGTGAGTTCTTAAGAACATTTCGATGATATTTAACGTTCCTACAAGACATACCACTATCAGAATCATTCAGCAATGTATAATCTTTAGGTAGGGTTGTAGGTGGATTGGCGGGCATTGGAAACATCCAGAAGTAACTTGCGGGCGAAACTATGCAGGGATATTGCTGGATCTTGTGACTGGACTATAATAATATAATGTGCTATAAACTCTGGTCTTCAAGCTATCAAATGAAAACTCAATTTGTTAGTTCTATGATACATTATAAAAATAGGATAGTATTGTTTTTCCACAAGGTATTCATTTGAAAATATAGAGAAGTACTTATCGAAAAACTATATTTTTATTCATTTACTCATTTTATCAATCATAACACGCTAACATTTAAGGTATAAGTAGTCGTTAATATTACACACCCTAGGGATAAATAATATACATACAAAAATAATCATCTCTTAAAAGAACACAGATACAAACACACTATTATAATTTTAATTAAAAAATAATAATTTACATTACTTTCTTTGAATACTATCTGAATAAGGTGGTCCATCTCAAAATTATACTTAGTAAGTATTGCTTAGATCGAACAATGAAAGCTTCTACAATCCATATAATTTTCCGAGTCACTCTTGTGCGCAGGTTGTAGTATATCGCTCAAAACCAAACATGTCACAATATCCAAACCAAATTCCATAATTACGGTTAATGTCTATGGTGAAATAAGGAATGTCCAATTACTGAAGTGATATTAGCCGACTATTGTCAAGTCTATATGCAGTATACGTCATAATTGTACGTGACATATTAAAGGGGATAGTATGACGTGATTCACTTGAAGTGTGATGTGCTTCTTGCTTGTGCAATATTTTAGGTACATACTGATGTCAATATTACTTATCGTATCATTATTAAAAGGCATTTCCTATTTCTTCATGAACAAATAATGAAGAGTGCAAATATACATTTTAGTTATGTCCCAAATGCTTATGTTTGCTCATTACATTGGCATGGGATTGACAGAAGATCGTTGGATTGAGAGAATTGATTTTTATATCATTTGTATGTAATAAAATATTGACTAATAGCAACAGTCCAATAGTGTTCAAATTATTGATCTACTCGTTTCTAAATTCCATCACACTTATTTTACGCTTGCCAGGTTGGTTAAGGTTCCATAAAAATTCTATTCGGTACAAAATAAGTTTTGACAAAACAGAAAAAAGTTGTTATAATAGAAAAATCCGAAAGTTACACAAGAGTTTTTACACCCTGTTAAAAGCTTCTGAAAGGGCAAGTGGCCATATATTTTAGGATTTAGGACATGCCCTGCGAAAGTTTTGTTAAGCGATGGGTCAACAAGAAGACGCGCGTATGCCGGCTGTTTTATTATTATCATTGATATGAGATTCCGACGACAGCCCCCCCCCCCCCCCCCCCCCCCCCCTTCACCCCTTCATCTGGGCGTCATCTGGCAGACAGCGGTCCGGCATAGCAAGTAGTCTCATGTTCTTGGTCATGTCCGACCGAACCACCGATATTGTATTTTCAAACAAACTTCTATACCGACACGTAGCTAACATGAATAATTGACTTTGGATATAGAAGTTTCAAGAGAAATGTAGGAGAATTACTCTTCCAAAGAGTCTTGTGTCGACGAAATTGTCTTATTCTTACTAATAGCAGTGAAAAAACTTAGTTCATAGACCTCTACTGATCAGTTTAAAAAACATAGGACTTATTGCTACTCTTTCTGTAATTAAATATTTGAGAAAACACATTTTTGAATTCCTGGATTGTAAGAAGAGTTATTGACCTCGCTGCAGATCTTGGGATGTCATGTCATACAAGCTGGAATAAAATGTCGCCTATGCAAGAATAAATTATCTAATATTTATACAAAATCTGACATATTATTCCGAGAGATTTATGTATGCAACTTCAGCACATAGTGTTGTTGTTTTGATGCATTAAGTGGTACAAAACCAGTGCAGACATATTAGCAGAAACTTGTTCGTAACTAAGACATAGCTGAGTGCCATGTGATAATGAAGATTAAATGAAGCGAAACACTTTTCCAAACTCCTTCGCAATCACATTGTCATGCCAAACCAAACCAACGCAACCAAACAGAAACACACATTACGCGAAGATACAAAAAGAAAAGTGTGAAGAAGAGAACAACTTTCCACCCTTATTTCACCTCCTTTCTCGAAAAAAAAACTATCTTGCTACTCCAAAGTGCCATTATCTTTCGTTTGGTTTACGCGTCTTGAAAGACCAAGGGGTCGGTATCTTGCTGACAGACGGCTCAAAAGGTTTCGCCCATCTTTCTCGCATTAACAACTTTTAGATCACCGTCTTTGTAGCTGTTTTCACGGCTCCTGCTCGACACAGGGTGACAGTGCGACGAGAAACAAGAAAACTCCAGTTGGCGACGCAACAAACAAGAGGGAGGCTGATAAACCAACTCAGCACATTCGTGTGTAGAGATTCCACCGTCTACCTTGGATAGAGAGATGAAACTGCTCACGTGTCTCCTGCAACAGGCACATGTAATTAAATAATTATTGCTGGGTAAAACATCACTCAACGGTGTAGTGAAAGCAAAGCAGAACACATGGAACTTAAACAAACATACCTCGTTCACAGTCCACTATCAATAAAACATGTATGAAACCACTTGTTTACATCGACAACAAGGCAAAAACAGTTGTACGAAATCTTGTTTTACACGTACTCGGCATATTGTGTACAAAATAGTACAATTACATAAACACGACATATCAAGATCTTCATCACGCCTTCATCATAGCCCCCAATCGGACGTTTATCCTTGAATACTCGAATCTTTCACAGGTTCAAGAACATCATTGAGCACACAACATACGGTATTATGACGCTGAAAGCCCAGATTTCCCTATACCTTTTCATGAATGAAAATACATGGATCTAAACGTTCGAGTAATTTTACATAGTCAGTTAGATCCAAGATTCAGCTCGTTTGTTGACGCGACAAGTTCTAGGTGTGACGTCACGTCCAGAATTTACATGTGGAATGCACCCAACACTTGGTTAGGTTTGTTTCTGTTTTGAGTTTTTGTTATGCTTACTCTGAATTATAGATTGCACCCTTTATGAAAATGTTTGAATTCAACAATTTGTTGACGCAACGGTCAATGATTGTAATGTAAATTATTGGAACGGTGTATTAGAATTACGCACCCCTAATCTGTCAGTTCTCCCTATAGATGTTGCCAGTGAATAAGCACTCCACGGGAAGCAGAACATTGCGAGCGGTACTATGATGTTCTTGCCGCAATTAATATTTTGTTTGTGCAGGCTCCGGGTTATACATGTCAATCTATCGACCTGAAATTTTGCACACACAAATGTCACACCTACCTGCAGCTCGAATGTGTAAATTTAATTTTGAGACGAGATTAGAACATTTCGTATTTAGTCAATATACAAGCTCTCCTCTCTAACTCCACGATATTGTCAAACATATAAATCATTTTGTCGTTGAAAAAAATTGGCTTAAAATGATACAAAATAAAATGCTTTTTAGCAATGCAATGTGAAAACCGCACAACAAAATCGCTCGCCAACCAAGTAACTGTACATTTGAACTCTCCCAGCAGTATTTCTACTCTGGGGCGATCGGGCGAGAAATAATTTTACCCTTGGCTATGAACGTGCACGGTATGCACACTAGACACATTTATTTCAGATTATATATGTATTTTTTAATTGTTTTATCCACTAAAAATGTAACAACATAAAAACCACGGATTATTTGTATAAATACGAAAGTGCCTTTAAAGTTTAAATTATGATTCAACATTTTGTGGGAGAAGATTTTTTTGTATTCTATTCTTTTTCATTAATGAGCGGTTGATATTCTATTGATTTAATGAACGAATCTGTTTGTTTTTAATAAAACTCCATGTTGGCACGCATAGACAAATATTTACTCCACTCGAATGCAAGGAGAGAGCCAGAGTGTTTTACATATAATTGCTTTATTATCTAAAACCAAATTTCAATGGGCATTATTCGCTTTGTCGAATCACCACAGTTGGGTATTACTCAGCTCGTCCCCTGGGGTGTCGGTCGGTCAGCGTTAATTATTTTAATAAGGTCTTCTCATTAAAATCACAATTAGATTAATTAAGCTATTAACCCAGATGCAGCTATGGCAATACAACGTGAATGCGTGTATGTACAGAGCCACGGTGAAACACGATCAGACACGTCACACTCACTTACACATTGACGCGCTCACTTAGTCACTTAGTCACTTAGTCACTTAGTCACTTAACGCGCAACATGGCGGCGTGATTCAGATTGACAAGATATCGTGGGGCTCCTCAAATACGAGCGTCTATTCGACTTTTTGGGGCCTCCACTATGAAATATATTCAAGATGATTTATTTTACAAAGTGGTACGTGGTCATTAGTAATTATGAAATTTACACGCCCCTATAAGCAAAGCTTATGGCAGGGCATGCTATTTGACAATGACAGAAATCTAAATTGTACTTCAAATCAAAATACTGAAGTGGAATCAATTACAGAATATTGTAACTATTAATATCCAATCATAGGGAAATATGTTTCTTAATTTTACTATTTTACTTTAATTCCGAAGGTTTTTTCTCATAATTTCGTTATGACTTTTGTTTTTAATTACCATTATTTACAATGCGTAAAATAATTAGTGAACGATTCAAAAATTAAAAATGGTTTCAGTTCTTTTTCTGAAAATTATCACCAGAATTTAACTCGCGGGTTACAAAGGCTAGATCCGACTATAGAAGATAATATGTACTTTTCGCTGTGTAACTTAAAAGGTTCACATTAATTATTTTAAAGTTACGAAACAAAAACTGTGAGTTTGGATCTACTCTTTGCGTGAAATTGATGTCATTATTAAGTTATGCTTCGTTAAATTCCCTTCAAAATTTCATCTCAATTAGTTATTTCACGCATAATAAGTTGAAAATTATTGTGTAATAAACACCACTCTTGTGTTGGTTTAATTAATCTAGCGTACAACCGAGATGGCTTCGAGGTTAAATTCGACGCCTACAATCGACGCTTCGAACCGACGCCGACGCCGTCTCCCCCTCCCCCCACACACTGGTTGACAATGAGCCTTGTAGGCGACAACATCCTGCGGCCGTGGAGAGAACAATGTGTCGGGCCCAGGGCCCGGGCCCGGCGCAGAGAACGTGTAATCAACGCTTGAGCAAGTGGAGATAATTGCAGCCATGTTGGTTGGTACGCTTTTGAGTGCCGTGACACGAGATACTGACGACACAGATCAAGAAAATACACACCAATTAAAATGTATTCCGTCTTGTTAAAGGGGATTTTCTATGGACGGATTTTTTTTTAAATAATCACATTTAAAACCAAAAAAACTAATGAGAAATAAATGGAAGGACGAACGAACTGTAAAAGATGATTTCACCACTCGTTTTATGATTATTTTCATGAAACAAGACACATCTTTTTGTTTCTCTTTAATTACTAAAGTTCAATAAGACACCATTTATATAACAGAACAATATGTATATTATAAATATAAAAAAGGAAAATGGCATCGCTTAATTTGTTTTCTTACTATCTTGTGGGTAATGGGAGTTGGTCCGATACTTTCCTAGAGAGCAGCAGACGTTAGTTATAACTTAGAGTCGAACCACTCAAAAGAGCTGCGCCAGAAACTTTTGTTGGCCCCTGAACAAGTTTACGACATTAATTGGTTTTAGGAAAGTTTTAGGTCAAGGGTTAATATCGTTGTCGAGGTTTGTCAGGGAACTACATTGTGGTGCTCGGGCATGCCGTCCACGCGCCAAGTTCAACTCCCAGCAGTTCCATTCCTTATTTAAATAGTGGACTATTGTGGCGCGGATTCCGCTTGTCCGGCTCTTCAAATAGACACTAACTAACTTTACACAAAAGGTGGGTAGGTTTACTCACGGGACGCTGAAACTCAGGCATTCCGGGACCACCTTATACAGAAGAGAGACAAATCATTAGTCTCTAACTGATTAATTATTAGAATCACTTCTCCTTTGTAACAGCCATATCCCCCCCAACTCCATCGCTGCGTGGACCTATCTGGTTCAATTAACCATTGCCAATCAGTATCTTAGGAATTATTGAGCTTATCAGTTGACTTGCATAACTACATTGCTTATACTTGTGTTATTCCTCTAATTGAATAATTTTCGTTATTGCACTACCTATTTAGTGTGTAGCTAAATCCTAAAAATTGCTATAATATTTTGTTTGGTTAGATTTTATGTTCATATTAAAAAAATAGTATATACATTAATTTAATGTATTAATTTATTTCTGGTGAGCTATACTTTTTCTACTTTATATACATTTCTTTTTTTTGGAAGGTACTACCAAGTCAGATCATTAAATATAAAAATATAATAAATTCGTGAAACTTCGTATAATATATCTAAAGATACAACATTAAAACCCAAGATATTCGGGCAAGAATATTCAATTATAAGAACTAAGTTGTTTTAGTTCGTAATACTATATAATATATTATGTCTGATGAAAGACTCAATTATTTCTACAATTCCATCGATAAACTAATTCCAAAGTTGTGCTTGTCTTTGCAATGAGCGTTTCCTTCCCAATGTCTTAAAGAGATATCAACGAATCCGGTCTGCTGAGAGCCACGGAGAGTCCTGGTCGTCCATCTTGAATCTCGGTGCAGCTACGGGGAATCCCGCGAGGCTTCCTCGGCGAATGGACTTATTCAAACTTTGAATGATCGCATCGCAACGCAACTCCCTCGTGAATAGCTGCTCTCGAGATGTATACGAGGCCGCATGCAGAACACACATACTATTGCTCTCTCGGTATTAGAAACAAAGTCAGTGCATTGGTGGGGTCGAGCTGGAATGTCAAGTTTAATCGGAACACGCCTTCGACTGGATACCCACTCGGTTTCAGATATTATTACAATTACAAGCTACTTGTTGATTTTATGATCAAGCTCTCCACCAGATAATGCAGGTATGTCCGATATATATATATATCATATGAGGGGAGATTATGTATAATGTTCAACAATGCCAAAGGTGTCTTTTGACGGAGACCATAGGTTGATAGTAGTGGAATTAATCATTCATGGACATATACCGAAAACGGTTACAAAATTGAGAAGAAATAAACTTAGAGTTTGGAAATTACAAGACAAAATAATCAAAAATAATTTCAGAGATCGCATTACTATGCAATGTCCAAACGGGACAATAAAAGCAGTTGAAGAAGAATGGAATCATTTCAAGTATAGCATTATTAAAAATGCTGAGGACTTGTGTGGAAGAGGAAAAGGAAAAATAAAACAGAAGGAAACACCATGGTGGAACTCTGAAATTAGGAAGGCTGTCAAAACCAAGAGAGCGGCGTGGTGTAGGAAAGAAAAGCAGCGTACTCCAATCAATATTATGGAATATCAAAGAATGAAGAGACATGTAAATTTCTTAATTTGGAAATCAAAGGAAAATACAATGGGAAAGTTAGTAGAGAAATTGGAAATAGATTTTGAAGGAAATAAAAAGATGCTGTATGGAATGATAAAAGAGAAGAGAGAATGTAGAAGAATCCAGTCTTATATGGAAAAGGAAAATGGTCATAATACAAATGACAAAGAAGAAATAAAGGAATTATGGAAAAACTATTTTTCAAAATTACTAAATGCATATGAAGATACTAGTAATGTAGAAGATGGGACTGATAAGGAGCAGCGTGATGACGATAAAGAGGAATGTAAAGATCAAGTGAAAATGGGGGAGCTAGAAGTGGCAGTAATGGGGATGAAAAATGGAAGATCGGCAGGTGTTGATGAAGTTACAGTTGAAATGATTAAAGCTGCAGGAAAATCAGGATTGGAATGGTTTTATCGGGTAGTTTGTGCGGCGTGGCATCAAAAAAGAGTACCTAAAGATTGGACGCGAGGAGTAATTGTGCCTATTTTTAAGAAAGGAAATAGGAAACATTGCTCAAATTATCGGGGTATTACTTTAATGAGCCAATGTGCTAAGATATATGAAAGGATTTTGGAGAAACGGTTAAGATGGGATGTAGAAGAGAGTCTAAGAGAAGAGCAATATGGATTTAGGAAGGATAGATCGACAATCGATTTGATTTTCGCAATGAGACATATCATGGAAAGAAGTTGGGAACAAGGAAAGGAATTGTGGATGGCATTCTTAGATTTGGAAAAAGCATACGACCATTTGCCTCGGTGTAAAGTGTGGGAAGGTTTAGAAAAGAGGAATGTGGAGCAGGGGTTGATAGAAAGAGTAAAGAGTTTGTATGTGGGATGTGAAAGTTGTGTTGAGAGTGGTTGTGGGAAGACAGAATGGTTCTCCATAAACTCAGGTGTAAGGCAGGGAAGTGTGCTGTCGCCACTACTGTTTACGGTAGTAATGGATGACATGATTCGGGAGGTGGTTAATGGGGAAAATACCAACACTGGAGTATATGCAGATGATATTGTGGTGTGGAGTGAGAGTAAGCACGAAGTACAGGCAAAAATAGATAAATGGAATGAAGTAAGCACATGTTTTGGAATGAAGATTAGTAGAGACAAGAGCGAGTATCTGGTGATGGCAAAAAAGAGAAAAACACAAGATCAAGGGTTGCAGTTGAGAGGTGAAGAAATGAAGAAGACGGAAGCATTCCCATATTTGGGAAGCCTACTGACAGAGGACGCTAGATGTGGAGAAGAAGTGAAGAGGAGGGTAAAGAAAGCAGATGGATTCTACCAACAAGTAAGAAAGCTAGTGTGGGACAAAAAGCTTCCACTAAAATTTAAATTGGTACTGTATAAACAATATTTCTTACCAATTTTGAGTTATGGATCAGTTACATGGAATATTGGGTGGAAAGAGGCAAGCATGATTCAGGCAGCAGAAATGAAATTTGTGAGGGCTATGGTTGGAGTATCAATGTTGGACAGGATAAGAAGTAATAAGTTAAGAAAAGAAGTTGCAGTGGAGAGATTGGGATACACTATTGGAAGAGATAGGTTAAGGTGGTTTAAAAAGATGAAGATGATGAAAGATACAAGATTGGCTAAAAGAGAGTTTGATAGGAATGAAAATATGAAAAGAAAAGTTGGTAGACCTCGAGCAAGATGGTTTGAGCAGATTAGACAAGACATTGAAGATCGTGGGGAAAGTTGGGAGAATGTGAAGAATCAAGAAATGTGGAGAGATCACGAGAAATGGAATGAATTAGTGGATAGAAAGGAAATAGAGGTGGAAGAGTGTTGTGAAGAAAATGAAGGGGTGGAAAATGAAGATGGGAGGGAAGATGCAGATATGTGGAGAGAAGAAGAAAATGATGAGTATGAAATGGAATTTGAGGAAGAACAAGTAGAAGAAGAAGAAGAAGAAGAAGAAGAAGAAGAAGAAGAAGAAGAAGAAGAAGAAGAAGAAGAAGAAGAAGAAGAAGAAGAAGAAGAAGTGGAAGAAGAAGAAAGAAGTGTTTTGAAATGATGACTTTAATGTTTAGTTATAACGTTTGCCCCTTCTTAACGGTGGAATGGGGTGGGTGGGGGAACGCTGGCGGACGGGGATGGGCGCCACGTGCTTCTGGGGTACGAGGAAGCACGAAGCTCGTAAAACAAACACCTTGAACACAATCACACTTGAACAACACTTTTAATAACTCTTAATCCCACAGCACAAGTCGTCGTAAGACAGTCCGACAAATAATAATCATCAACACTCTTTCTCTGTACAAAAATCAGTTGCCTGCGTCGGCTTCTAGAAACGTCTCTCTCTCTGACAACACACAACACAACCAGTTCCGTCGCTCGCCGGTCAACCACACTCGAGCCCCTGCTCGAGCGCGTGAGGGGTTGTATGACCGGTTGACCTCGGGCGGCCGCCCTCCCTCAGTTTACATGTTACAAACTCCACCTTTTCCTCTTTTAAGAATTTATTTTATAAATTATCTTCTGCTTCGGGCGTCGCATCCGGCTTGAGATCTTGTACGTGCCACCTGGTTGGAAGTACTCGCCCATCTTCCTCCCGCAGCTCGTAGACTAGGTTGGACACCCGCTTGTGGATGAAGCACCGCGTATACTTCGGTGCTAACTTCGCCGTGAAGTAGCGCGCGGCATCTGATTGGGGAAAAGTCTTTCTCCAAACAACATCTCCTGGTTGAAATTGCAGTGGACGGCGACGGAGGTTGTAGATCCGGCTGTTCTTCTCGTGGGCTCTTTGGAGTCTATCAGTAACCTCGGCGTAGAGTGCGGGAAGTTCCTTTAATAGCTTGGCCCGAGGTTCACGTGGACCCATCCTCGGAGCGTAACCATCTTCTTCCAACTTGCGGTACGACGTCCCGGACAAGAAGAGTTCTCGGCCAAAGTTGAGAAAAGCGGGTGTGAAACCCGTCGCTTCGTGTGTCGCCGTACAGATGGCGTGCCTCAACTGTGGTAAATTCTTGTCCCAACTCCGATGGTTATCCTTCACGTACGACGCTATCATCGTCTTCAGGACGCGATTGATTCTCTCTGTCGGGTTCGCTTGCGGGTGGTAATTTGGGTTGTAAAGGATTTTCCCCCCATAGCCGGTAACTTTATCCACAAACTGTTTACTGGTGTACTGAGTTCCGTTGTCGCAGATCACATATTGGGGAGCTCCATACACGAGAAACACTTCATGCTCCATGATTTGGGCTATCTTCTCTGCAGTTGCAGTTCGTAACGGGAAGAGTAAGGTATATTTGGTGAAACAGTCGGCAATCACTAACAGGAACCGGTTTTGTTTAGAGGAAACCGGGAAAGGGCCCATCAAATCTGTGGAGATCATTTGCCAAGGATTGGTGACTTCCCGTTGGCTTCCCATCAACCCCGCTGGTAGTTGTTGCACAGGCTTGAGGGATTGGCAGACCTTGCACTTCTGGACATAACGACTGATGTCGGCGGCCATGCCTGGCCAGTAGTACGTTTCGGATATCCTCTTGATAGTCTTAAAGGTTCCCAGATGCCCGGCTGTCGGCTGATCATGGTATTCTACTAGAAGACTTTTCCGCAGTGATCTCGGAACTACCATCCTCCAGCCTTCGTCTTCTGGAGTTAGTAGGAACTGTTTTTTTCTTCGTAGTAAACGCTTCCACAACTTATCATCTTCAGCCTTCCAGTTCGGATAATTTTGAGGATAATCCATTACTTTCTTGAGTTGGGCCGTATACCAGTCATCATGGTCGTCCTTGGTGATTTCAATAGACTCCAGAAGTCCCACGGATCTCGACAAGGCATCCGGTACAGCATGGTTCCTCCCGGGTCTATGCAGAATTTCGAACGAGTACTGTTGCAGCCTTATCGCCCAACGAGCGAGCCGTCCTCTCGGGTCTTTGAGGTTATGTAGCCAGATTAAGGAATGATGGTCCGTGATGACTGTGAATGGAGAGCCTTCCACATACGGTCTAAATTTCTCCACTGCCCAGACCACCGCTAAGCACTCCAATTCCGTGGTGGTGTAGACCCGTTCACTCTTTGTCAATGACCGGCTGGCATACGCAATGACCTTTTCTCCATCTTCAAACTCTTGTGAGATAACTGCTCCCAGACCCACTTCTGAAGCGTCAGTTTGTATCAGAAATGGCCGGTTGAAGTCGGGACAGGTGAGGAGGGGAGCTTCTACTAAATGGCTCTTGATTTGTCGAAAAGCCAGATCATGCTTTTCCTCCCACTTCCAGGGCGGATTTCTTTGGCCCTTTCGCACCCCTTTAGTCAACTCATTCAGTGGTACCATTTTCGTGGCGAAATCTGGTACGAAACGTCGGTACCAACTTGCCAGTCCAATGAAACGTCTAACTTCAGTAACATTCTTGGGCGTCGGGTAGTTAATCATCGCCGTAACCTTTTCAGTGTTCACGCGTAAACCCCCCTCATCAACCATGTACCCAAGGTACTTCAACTCTGAACGGCCAAATTGACATTTGTCCTTATTTAATGTCAGGCCCGCCGCCTTCAACTTCTGCAACACCTTCTGTAGAACCTCGAAGTGTGCTTCAAAAGTAGGAGTAACAATTATCACGTCATCTAGATACACAAATACGTGGGGATCTAGTTCTGGGCCTAATACTCGGTCTATTAAACGTTGCCACGTTGCTGGAGAATTATGCAACCCGAAGGGCATCCGCCGGAATTGGAAAAGACCCCGGCCCGCCACTGCAAATGCCGTCTTTTCCTTGCTCTCTTCTTCCAGGGGCACTTGCCAATACGCCGTTTTCAGGTCTAGGGAGGACATGTACGTTGCATTCCTTAACCGGTCCAAGATAGCTGACACGTACGGCAAAGGATATGCGTCACGTTTGGTCACTGCATTCACTCTTCTGAAGTCTATGCATACCCTAAAGGCCTTGGAATCTGGTTTCTCTACTAGCATAATAGGTGAACTCCATGCACTGGTTGAAGGTTCGACTACTCCGTCCCTTAACATTTCGTCGAGTTCCTTATTAATCTGCTTCTGTATGACCGGTGAATAAGGGTAGTACCGTTGTTTGATGGGAGCCGCATCTCCTGTATCGATCTTATGATGCACTAAACCTGTTACCCCTAGCTTATCCTGTGGGAGAGCCATCAAATCTGTCACCATCTTCTCCAACTGAATTCTTTCCTTGGGTGAGAGTCTGTCCTTGATTTGAGTACACTCGGCTACCCGGGGTATTTCTCCACTATCACTAAAGGTCCAGGTACCCTGCGCTACATCGGGGACAAACCTCATTGTCTTCCAAAAGTCGATCCCTAAGTATAAGGCACGCTCCAGTAATGGGACTACCAAAATTGGTAAAACTTTTACTCTCCCATCTAATTCAATCGGCAGATCAGCCTCTCCTAACACTTGACAAGAACGTCCATCAGCAACGCGCACCATACCTGCTTCCATTTTCCGAAGAGGAGGATGAAGTGCTTTGATCTTCTCCCAGCCGCCCCGACCAAGAATCGTTCTTGATGCTCCGGAATCCAGAAGACCCTGCATTGCTATCCCCAACACGTGTACCTTCAGGCTAGGCCGACTATCATTCCCTGCCGATGCCAGGATATGGTCCAGCTTGGCTCGAAGACTATGATTGGCTACCACGTCTAACCAGTCACACCACTCTTCGTTAGGAGGCGAACATATCAGCTTTGCAGGAGGAGTCCGCCCTACACTCGACCCGCTGCTGCTTTTCCCGCACGTTCACGGCAAGGGATACAATTTGGCTTCAAAACGTTTGCTGCACCACAACCATAACAGAACACTGACCTTTTTGCCAAACAATCGCGATAGGTGTGGTCGGTACCTTGACAGTTCCAACATGGCCCTCTGCTGCCTCTCGAGGTCGCTGTGGAGACGTCCGCTAGATTCTCTTCCTGTACCGCACCGACGTTCGGGCCTGGACGATCTGGCAGTCTTCGGCGTCCCTGGTAGGCCAGGTCAGGTTCGATAGAATCCTTCTGCTGCACGGGATGCTGAAATTTGCGTACCCTTTGCCGGCTGTACTCCAGCTTCCGTCCCAGGCTAAGAAGGTCGGCCACGGACTCGATCTGCTGCAAACTTAACCTGTCCACATAAAACGGGTCTAAGTTTTTCCGAATTATACTTAGCTGGACGGATTCGGCCAAAGGTGTCTGCAGCCGCGCCATGTAGTTCCTCATGAAGGCGACGTAGATTCCAATGGTTTCCTCCGGTCCTTGAGTTCGCTTCTTAATTTCGTCGAGTAACTCCTCGTCATAGTCGGGTGATAGGAACTCTTCTCGTAGTTTTTGCGTGAGGTCTTCCCAGGAGCCGAGCTGCCGCCTAATGGATCGGTACCATACTAATGCTGAGCCGTCGAATAAATCCATTGCTTCCACTAGTAAGTCTTCCTTCGATCGTAGTCTGGACTCACATAATTCTTCTATGCGTTCCAGGAAGGCGCTTACACTCAAGCCACGGCCGTCCCCCGTAAAGGTAACTCCCCAGTCTCTGGCTGGAACATACTTTTTCCTGGCACTGGTCTCGCCGGTTGCTAACTTAGCCAAGGCATCTGACAAAGTTTTATTGGCCGCCAATATAGCTAACGGGTCTGAAAGCAGTTTTTCCTTAAGCTTGTCCCCGCACTTGGCTGCTTCCTGTATCAGCTCCGTTCGTCTTGTACACACGTCCGCGATGAGTGCACTCACCCTTCCGAGCCGGCGCAAGATGTGTCCCAAACGTGTTTCTATTCGTTTGTACTCCGAATCCGCCTTGGACGAACCGCTGTAGTTGGTAATCGCTGTATTCAGGTCCGCTATTTTCATCTTGCACGTTTCAAGCTCCTCTTCCGGATCCAGAGTGGTTTCTTGCGGGCAGGTGCTCTTCCCCTCCTTCTCGGTCTTGAGGGCCTGGGCGAGGACGGTTTTCATTTCGGCAACGGTGGTCAGTCCCTCGCCTAGTCCGCGTATCTTCAACTCATACTCGATCTCGTCACGCGTCAGTCGTGTGTAATCCATTTTCAAAATTTCGGTCCCACGTCGGGCGCCAGTTATAACGTTTGCCCCTTCTTAACGGTGGAATGGGGTGGGTGGGGGAACGCTGGCGGACGGGGATGGGCGCCACGTGCTTCTGGGGTACGAGGAAGCACGAAGCTCGTAAAACAAACACCTTGAACACAATCACACTTGAACAACACTTTTAATAACTCTTAATCCCACAGCACAAGTCGTCGTAAGACAGTCCGACAAATAATAATCATCAACACTCTTTCTCTGTACAAAAATCAGTTGCCTGCGTCGGCTTCTAGAAACGTCTCTCTCTCTGACAACACACAACACAACCAGTTCCGTCGCTCGCCGGTCAACCACACTCGAGCCCCTGCTCGAGCGCGTGAGGGGTTGTATGACCGGTTGACCTCGGGCGGCCGCCCTCCCTCAGTTTACATGTTACATAGTTTATAAGAAATGAAATGTGACAGGCTTGGCCAGCCGGCATTGTGGTATATTTATTTGTGTGGCCTATAATATTGTTTAGCAATTATCCTACTCCATAAAATGTTTGGAAAGGTGCTTTATATATAATAAAGTATGCTGTGATTGAAAAAAAAAATGTGGATATTGGTAAGGACATCCATGCAAGGCCATATGAACATACGAATAGAAATACAGATTGCTTCGTTAGGATGTTGGCAGCGGAAGATCTTGAAAATCCAGAAAGTGGTCACTCGAGGCAAATGTGAATTACAACTAGGTCAAGAAATCTTCTTCAATATCTGTTTTGGATCAAAAGTGGAATAATATTTCTAAGTCGGTGAGATGTGAAAAATATGAACCACGGGAAATAAATTGAGTCTCAAGTGGTGCATAAAGCAAGTCTCTCACTGATTCAATCCACAACATCATTGCGATGTAGAAATAATTGTTGTATAATAAGTGTATTGTATATCACAGTATAAAACATAACATCCATTATCCAACTTTATTATTCAAGTTAGATAATAAAAAAGTTGGATAGTTAGATATTTACCTTGCTAGGTAAATATTAAAATATTTAATGAATATTAATAAGTTAATATTAACATTTATAGAGAAACAGATTAGAGAAACAAGTACTCGTAATTGTACTAAAAGCTTCCATGAATTATGAAGATAATTTGAGAATCGCATATTGAACTGTATTTTTGTACACTTTGACAGAACTGACCTCTCTAACAGAAAGCGTGTTGTATATCATACTCGCCCCATCTCACTAATACCCGGCACCACCACGACTCAACACACAAATGCGTGATCCAAGAGACGAGATTGTTTTCTTAGTTAGAATTTCATCTCCAAACACAGAGATTTGTTCCCAAAGATAAAGTCGGAATCTAGTTCTGTAAACCTCGCAGCAGAATGGATTCACCGATATTGTTCTAGTCGAAAGATACCGTAACAAATGAAGTTTCGTGAATAGGTTCAAGTAACGTTGCATTATGCATTAACTCGTAGTGTACAAACCCTAGAAAGCTGGAGCTACACCATCAGAATGTAACAGACTACAGATTAAACAAGAAATCGATACTATTTATCTACGGTCAGAATAATCCGCTTAGACGAAATGAGAATAGTCGTGGCTAGGGCTTTAGTAAGCCAGTGAGCGGAGCTGAAGTCAGACTGCCTGTTGACTGGTGTATTGGTGCGAGAAATGAACCAACGGTTGAAAAACCAACGGGGGTGGCAGTTGAGAGACAACTGCGGACACGTTGAGAGTGGAAAACGATGAGCTCTCAGAAGTTACCTATCAGACGTCAGGAAAGAAGAGAGAGAGTATGAATATACAAATATTTATTTGATGCATTTTAGAGATGAACAAATACAGAAGATTGGTTTTCTCAGGGTGTGTATTTTTTTCAACATCGCTTTTTTAAGGTGTCTTGCTCAATATAATTGTTTGTTTAATTGGTAGAGCCTGAAATATAATTATGACCCATGTGGCATGTGTACAACGCATAATTATGCGAGCGTTACTTTGGGACTCTTAGCTGCTTCTCCAAAAGAGACTCTTCTCATGCAGCTTCTTTCTATGGCTGTGTATTTTGGGTGTTTTGTAGACAATGCCCAAGCCAATCCGTTCAACCAATCTATTTGAAATTTTGCACACACACTATGTCATAAGAGAGGTTATACGTATAGTTTGTGAACGAGATCCTGTGATTGGTTAAAAAATAAAAATTGACCGGTTTGACCGATCAACTTAAAATTTTGTTTCGTCATTGGGACCAATGTATCTAGGTAGTTTTGAAAAAATTCAGACAAATTGGTAAGACCTTCAAGAGTGTTGTTTACTGCCATTATATGCTTGTTTTGATTTTTTTTTTTTATAAATTAAATTAATATAGCGCTGCTTCTTTGACCCATGTTGTATTGTCTTCCTGCATTTTCCAAGTTCTATTAGACTATAATAGAGCAGCTATTTTCACACTATGTGTCCACGAGAGTACAGGACCAATGAGAACGCAAAGATAATCTGGTTCTAGTTATCATAGTTTCTCGTTTACAGTCATGCATTGAGGTCGTTGCTCTTTAGCATGGACCAACCAGAAGACGAGGTTCTTGCGAGGGATCGTGTGAGCGAGGGAACATTGGCTCCTGGTTGGTCGATCCCTCATAAGAACCTCATCTTCTGGTTGGTCCATGCTACTACGCCAATCAGAAGGCGAAGTTCCTGCGCGCGAATGCGTCAGCGAGGCTTCTGATTGGTCAACGCTACGACACCCTGACATTAATTTAAATGTTTATGAAATATTTCATATATTTCTAATACTTGGAAGTAAATGTTGATCTACGTTGATCATCGCAACTAAAAAGCACGGAAAAACACAAGGGCAAAGAGATATCGTAGTGTAGCTAAGCGCTTAAAACGATGTTAGTGTTAGAGTTTCCTTGAATAGCAACCTTAAGCATTATTTCCAGTCATTTCTAGTTAGGAAATACGCTGTGCGATGTTGCTTAACTTTAATGTGAACAGAGCATAAAGACGAATTAGGCAAATTACCGTATTCCTTAGAAATAAACTGCTGCATACAAGAGGAAGTGTCCTCCATATAACTTCATTTCTTGTTGAGCAAAGAACAGTATGAAGATTTCAATTCAGATCCTATGTGATAAGACGTCAAGATATTTTTGTCCAATTCCCAAGCCATACAACTATTAATGTTTTCTTCACTTGTGTGGTATGAAATGTTTGGCACAATAATTTTAGTATTCTGAAAATGTTTTTATAAACTTCTATTTCTTAAGGCATCGTCTGTTAAAGTGTATTACCAAAGATGTATTACCTAAATAACGATCAAATCGAAGTATGTACAGATTAACACAACCGTAACTCATTAAACATTAAAATCTCCAACATTTTCCTTTATTGAAGTCACCCTTCGATAGTTTGAAATAACATCGTCTTTCGCTGCTTGGAAATCCTCCGTTGAGAGGAGTTGTGAAGACTTTATCCCCCGTGTTCGATTATAGCGTTGCAAAGCGCGAAGGCGTCTGAACCTGCACGGATAATAACTTGGTAATCCGCTTAAAGGAGTTGACTTTAGGAAGAAAAGTTTCATCATTAGGTCTTCCACGGCGCTAGCTAAACGAACCTCTCGAAATCTGTTCATTCTTATTCGAAGCATGCGTATAGACTATATCGAGGACTTTCCACTGGCGGGTCAAAACATTGTAAGAATCTGAAACTATTAACATATACACCCTAACCCCTCTGGTTGAATTTAACAAATGAACCAAGTCAGGTGAAAGACCCCCTGGGCTTCTCTTTCGCTCTTCCAATTAGAAGTTTATCAAATTTGCCTCGAATTTAGAACAGTGAGGAAATATTTTAGGTAGGTTGAATTTTCAGTGGTTTCGGTGCAGGAGAAATTCAATTTGTTATTTGGTTCATCATGTTCAGGCGAAATAATGTAGTTTTGAGTCCGGTTCGTGTCCATAGGTTATGTTTTTTTCTGTGCCAAAGCCATGTTATACAATTTCTCATTAGAAATGCACCGTGCTATGAATATAATACATTTCATAATTTTAGAATGTAACTTTTCTCCTTGGATCAATGTACCGAATATTATTTGATTCGGATAAAAAAGTTAAAACATTTTCGGTTATAAGAGCTTAGTTAACATAACTTTAATTAGTTAGTATTAAGACAGTATTCACGTAGTTAATTGATAAAAACACCATGTTTATTATTATTATTATACACATTAATTTCAATGTATGTCCACGAAAATGACATGATTACAAATAGGATACTGCGTTGTCTATCACTTTGTTTCAATTCAATTCAATTCAATTCAATTCAATTCAATTCAATTCAATTCAGTTCAATTCAATTCAATTTATATGTATTGATTTCTTTTATATCAAATGGCGACATTCAGATTTTTAACTTGGAAAACAATCAGTGTAGCGCGTTGATGAGCGAGCCTTCGTACAGTTCGTTTTTCCTATGTTTGAACTCTCTACAGACCGAGCCCCCGTCAGTTGTTCTGTAAGGCCGAGAAAGACAACATTGCAAGGTGAGCGCGCAATGAAGTCTTTCTCGGCCTAGACTTCATTGCGCGCTCACCTTGCAATGTTGTCTTTCTCGGCCTAGCAGAACAACTGACTGTGGCTCCATCTGGCGAGAGTTCAAACATAGGAAAAAACGAACTGTATGCACCCGATTTGATATGCGTTAGCAGGATCTGCTCTATATACGGGCCTTGGAACTGAAGCATCAAGACGGCAGGGAAGAAAATTTAGTATACATTTTTCAAATATTTCAAGAATATAGAATAAAATGTCCTTAAAATTACAATAACTTTTGAAAATAACGACAGACTAGACTTAAAATTGGCAAAAGTACCTAAAATGCTGGTCCCAATAAACATGCAAAGTTTTAAGTTGATCGGCCAATCGGTTCTAGATTAAATTTAAAAAAATCACAGAAAAGATGGTTTAAATTTTAACCAATGGGATGACTTGTCTGAAACTTTGTAAGATTGTGGACAATGTTGGTCGTAATGACTTGTTGCATAATTTGTGAATATTTATTAAAAATCTGAATGTCGCCTTTTGATGTAAACGAAATCAATAAAGATAAATTGAATTGAATTGAAAATTTCAAATTGATCGTACCAACCAATCGAAAGATTTTTTTAAAAATCTGAACCAATCGGCGGATTTCAAAAAATTAGGGTCTGCCCAGAAATTGGTCATACAAGTGTGCAAAATTTCAGCTCGATCGACAAAAACTGACCTGTATAGTCAGTAAAAAAAACAGGGTCCGTGCCAAAAGAGCCAAATGAGTCGCTCGCTCAATAAATATTCACAAATTATGCATAAATAAATATTCACATTTTCTGATCTTCCATGTAACAGACTATTGTGATAAGATAATAAATGATAGAGTATGTTTTCTAATTGAGCGAGCGTAGCGAGCGTCACCACGGTACTCTTATGGCACTTTCTCTGTGTGTTTTTTTTTTTTTTTTTGTGGTCACAGCCCAGGTCAAACCGCTCAAGCAATCGATCTGAAATTTTGTACACATACTAACGTACTCTATGCGGTCCCTGGGATCGTTTTTGAACGGGCTCCCGTGATTGGTTCAAATTTAAAAAAAATATATATATTTCGATTGGTTGAATCAATCAATTTGAAATTTGGCAAAAACATTGCAACCAACATTGTACCCAATCATAAAAAGTTTCAGCCAAATTCTCCTATTGGCTCAAATTTAAAACCATTTTTCATGTGATTTTTGACATTTAAACTAGAACCGATTGAACGATCAACTTAAAACTTCGCGTGGTCATTGGTACCAACATTTTAGGTATTTTTGCCAATTTTCAGTCTAATCTGTCGTCATTTTCAAAAGTTTTGTAAATTTAAGGTAATTTTATTCCATAATCTTGAAAAATGTATACTAAATTGTCATCTCTGCCTTCTTTAAGCTTCTGTTCCAAGGCAAGGCCTGTAGAGCAGCCAAGCTATCCACAATGTACAGTAAAATGAAAGCATTTTTGAGCTAGCGCATAAAATCGGATGCAGTACGAAGGCCAAATCCTCTAATTGGTTTAAGTTTAAATAATGTCTTCTGATTGGTCGACATTAAAAATGTTCACATTAAGTTCAAATTTTGCATGGTGATCAAGACCAACTTAATATTAAATTTTACATATTGTAAGCCCAATCAGTCAAGTATTAATTGTAATTTTGCGAGTTTAGTATGGGATGTCACAAGAGATTTCTGGAGAAGGTATGTAGGTAAGACTTTACGACACAATGGATCTGTTATTCATCCAGAGTATTATGGAGATTGAAAAATTGCAGAGAAAATCGTCTTGTACTGTGTCGTGCATCGTTACTATGGGGATGTTGCATGTTCTGTGCTCGCTCATCAACGCGTTACACTGAGCGTTTGCCTAGTAACTAGAAAAACGCTCAGTATAACACGCTCCAAGTAATATTCTCACAGGGCTAGTCGATGCATCCAACTTCCAAAGCAAATATAGATTTACATCGGTTTAAATAGAATGTTTTCGGTGAATTGTCAGCACATGGAAGTGTATTGTGTACGAGATCATGTAGTCATGTTGGGTATTAACATTTAATGATCTCAACTCACAATGTGGGCCGGTAATGTGACATGCATCATTATCTTGTTGTAACCATTGAAAATGTACTGATACTTGTACTCCATTCAGAACGTTATGTTGGAGCTGTTTGAAGGTTAACTAAAATACACAAACATGGTTGCAGGGAATCTGGCTACCGAACTACACATAACCCCGATATTAAACCTACCTTGGGCACAGCCATAGACTAGATAGATACTAGATTTGTTTTATTGGAACCGCACGCAAACTATTTTCAAACGGAATAAGGGTTAGAAGGTAACCTAAAGATTTGGTAACATGAATATTTTAAAATATAATTAAATTATATGTATTTTGAGATTTTTCTTCGTCACAGAATATTTTTTCTTTTTGTTCTCAAAATTGACTTTTCCAACCGACTGTGACTGCCCGGTGTGGGAACCAAATACATTTATAATATTAGTACTAAATTAATACCTAAAATATACAGAATGTAAATATTTTCTGCGTCTGCAGTTATCAGAGAGTGCAAGACCGCTCTCTTCTGCCTTAATTTAAAGTTCTACTCCACGGGTTATCTTACTATTAAAATGTCCAAAAGAAATTAGTTCAGTTCTGCTGCTGACATTTCCGTCTGAATTTCCCAGAATGCAATTAGACCAGCGCGCAGTTGGAAAGAAATCATGTCGCGTCGGGCAAAACGTCGCAAGTAAATCAAGTAACAAATGATACTCACTCGTTCAGCAGCTGCACTTCGACGCATACAGGCGTCGCGACGTCTTGACGCCGACTAATGGGAATGCAGGAAGGAAGGTAGTGTGAAGAGAACAATATTTTCGTGGCGTTTTCTATCGGTTTTATTTTTAATGACTTCTACCCTGGATATACAGCTGAACATATTTTTTTTTAAACAATAGTTTGTTTTCCCATAAACAAAAGCACGACTTCGTTTTCACAAATCAATTAAAAGCAATTATATTCCAAGGCTCGAGCTTTCAAGTTACTATTAATTTACTATACAGAAAACACAAAATCAAGAACAATCTTGAGCTCTATGCATTTTTTAAATTTATACAATTCACAGTTTTTTTTCATAATTAGTTATCTTATTTCGTTTTTAATATATTATATTTTTGTCAGTCATTCAAACGATTCATTCTCCATAACAATTCAAAAAAATACATCTTAATTTACAAATCCCTCAACCAATCTCAGTACCATGGCACATGCAATCTTGACAATTTATTTGAATAATTTGGTTAAACAATGAGCACATATAATACAATACAGTTACTTTTAACGCTTTCTTTGACACAAGTTAGATGTTTTGAAGGGTTCTCAATCGAATGACGCACTGATGTCATTGTCAATGTCATTGAAAGGAACCCACATACAAGAAACACTATTCAACACTGTGGGTCCCACATAATAGACATGCGATTTGCTTAAGCTCATTTTAATTTATATATTTGTATATATATAATATATTATTTTATGTACAAAATGAAGACATATTTTGGGGACTTAAAAACTTTTTCATTAAAACGGGAATACGAATGGAATAGGGGTCAGTCATTAAAATTGATTATCGTTCCAGTGAACTGTATATCATCAATTAGTAATCAATCATTCTAGTTTCCAGCTAGAACTATAAGTTAACACTTAATAGTTGTAGTTGTAGTTTCGCGTTCCCCTGCATTTGATGTCACTCAAGTGTCAACTAACATCTACTAATTTGGCATGTATTTCGTGTTGCATTTAAAAGTGTCAACTAAAAGAGTAGACATTCACAAAAACGGGGGAGTTTCGTTAACTTCACCGGAAGTAAGACAGTCTTGAACACAAAATAAGAAATCAACATAATGTAAAGACCGAAACTGGCACGGAACTTGACTGTTTATCAACCATTTTGCGAGTTTCGTTGAACATCCTTAGCGAAGAAAACTAAGAACACACTATGATTGCATTATTCATCATGTCTATTCGCGTTTAACAGTTTATGAACGACGACTATCACACTTTCCGCCCTGCATTTGTCGGTAACACCTCACGCCTGAGTCGCGCACAGAAACTAAGTCTTGTGCCTCGTATCCGTCACTATCGAGGTAGGTGCAGCGGACATTGCCGGCAAACAACGACTACTAATATTGTTCACAACCCCAAGAAGCGCTCGAGTGTTTATCTCCGTACAATGAGGGAGATCGTCGAGAAGACGAAGAGAGAAGAAACGATGGAGACATGAGCAGAGACAAGATGGCCGCCACCAGTTGCTGTGGAAGATACACACTACAGGTTAGAACTTGTTCTCTGATTTGGCTAGTCTATCTTGGTAACAAAGGTCTACTGCCCAAAAACTTAGCAGTTTAGGGATGGGTATTAAATTTATATTTACTTTCAGAGCATACTTTATTTATAAAGCACCTTTCCAAAATTACATGGAGTAGGATTAAACGCTCAACAACAATATAAATATGAGAGCTTATTTTATTACAAAACCTAAACCTTTTCAAAATTAATTGGAGTAGGATGGATCGCTAGCCGAGCATGTCGCACCACTTTCTTTAAAAATACATAAAATTAAAATAAAAACGGCATATTATGTTACACTAATTATGGTTTCTTTCTGTAAAATGCCTTCCTAAAATAAGCATGTGCTTTTAATGTATGTAGGTATAAAGCTGGGTTCCCATACTTCGCATCGAATTCGCTTCCGGTTCGCTTCGCTTTCGCAAAATGGCTACCTTTTAACAAAGGAAATCGTCCATGTTTACATTCGCATGTTCGCGTGTTTCGGTTTCGTTAAAGTTAATCCAATTTTAACTTTGACGAAACCGAAACGAAACCGAAACACGTGAACATGGGAATGTAAACATGGACGATTTCCTGTGTTAAAAGGTAGCCATTTTGCGAAAGCGAAGCGAACCGGAAGCGAATTCGATGCGAAGTATGGGAACCCAGATTAATACTTATCCGACATAAGCTCTCTGTATCTGTATTAAATAAAGGATTAGGCCTGTATTTGTGTTTATTTATTTAGTAAAATTGTCATGTATGCAACGTTGATTATATTACCTAATAATATATAATACAATTTTGAAACTTGAACTTGAATGAAGGAATTTAAAAAAGTTAAGATACTTAAAAATATATTCCCAGACCGTTACAAGAAGCTTTGCCATTACGTTGCAAGCAAATTGATTTGCAAAAATGGTTAAAATACTCCAACAGATATTAAATTATTATTGTTATTTCATTCTACAGGAACATCTACATTTAACGCGCAGAATAATTCCTGACGTCACGCTAGAGTGTATTGAAAAACTTCAGTGAATATCTCACGCTGTATGCGCTTACTTTCAAGATATAAATTAGGCATTAAGGATTAGATATAATAAATCAGGAGCAAACTAAGGAAAAAGCTACTTGACATTTTCTTGACACATTACGGAACTAGAATATTGTACTTTTTTCTATAATTCCAGTACCGATATTCAGGATTGATTTTGTGTAATAATCATGTTGAAATCTTGTCGGATAGTTCGTGATGCCATTGAAGATATGACGGGACATAACTTTTTTTGCCAAGTGAAATCATTAAAATATACAATTTGATAAAAGTCGTGCCAGAGTATGCTCTTCAATATTTCGCAGCATGAAGTAAAAAAAATGTCGAACAGAAATTGAACGAAGAGATGGGGGTGAAAATATCTTGAACTAGTTTCTGAAGAGACGAAGCTTCAGACGGGTCTTTCTACGTTGATGCATTGTTATGTTAAATATAGATGAAGCCAAGGGAGGAGAGAATTTCATTTCTGGTTGCTTCACAATTCAATATGGTGTGCTTTATGTGATGGTTACGGTAGACGCTGAGCAGTTCAAGAAAGATGAACTGCAGCCGTCAATTGTAAAGTCAACAAATTGCGTAGATCGCAAAACGTCAATCCAGAACAACATGGTCCCTTCTCTATTATTTTAAACAGATTGGTTGAAACGAAATAAAATATCCCCAGAAGAAAAATGTGAACTTATGAAACCGTGCTTACTGTTACACGTACTTATCATATCGACAAATAAATACACGCTTTTAGCCTTACGAATATTATTCTGAGTTTTCTTTAAATTTGAAGATAGTACCTACTAATTCAAAGATACTAATATTTTCATTATTTTAATTATGATTTTTTAGAAAATACATTATTGGATATTTTATCGGAAATTAGCGAACATTTCAGCAGATTATATTGTCCGGGCGCTACTATATTTTTGTCCATATCGTGAGTGGAATGATCTTTTGGAAGTATCTAACTTTATTACAAATGGTGTCAGTGACGGGACAATTAGTTTAATCTTCATAATTATTAAAACATTGTGTCATTATTGTCGTGTAGTAAATACTAATAATATCTTACTAATATCTTCACAGCACACATCTATCCGATAGAAACTTTAATGCCGAAAGATTCCCATTTAATTGCTCAAATCACTCACACCCTGCGACCATTCACCGAGCATTTGCTCAACAGCTTCTCGTTCGATTACTTTTATATTCATTACCATGATCTTTATTTACACCATATATTTTATATTTTCAAAGCAATTTTCATTTTATTAAATACAATAAAAAGTGCTTCTTTAATTAAACATCAAAGGTGAAACTGCGTGATATTTTACGTAATTTAAAAAACTGTTTTAATAAGAGAAATAAATGCTTTAGGGTTGACCATAAGCCATCATTGTGGAATGATCTTGTTATAAATATAGTCGAGGTGCTATTGGGCAACTCTGAAGAATAATATTGCGCCCCAGTGAGGAATATGTTCCCACTCTAACGAAGTGATTGCGCTTGTGGATGGAAATTCTATTCCACTGTAAAGCGAAAATACTGTTTGATGTGACTAGAGGGCCGCCGGGGGCGATCGAATTTAGCCGCCGCGTTAACAAAAACACACAAAAAACAACGCTGCAGTAAAAAAGGAGTGCGCGCGTCAAAACATTAGTTAATTAATTTAGTGTTGAAGAGGGAGAATTACGATATATAGGACTAAACAAAGTTTTTAACTTACATCCTCGATCTGGTGCTGGCCATTCGTAATGGGTGCCCTTTCCAGTGGAGTCGGGCGGCGACTTCTGTTCTGATTTGTCTATTTCGTTCAGATTGGATTGATATTTGGACCCTGGAAAAATAAACCTCCATTGATGCACATAGTTCAAAAGCAATGTGTCAGGAGGGGCAATTCATTTTTATAGCCAAACGCTCTCTAGAACAAATAGTGATCAAACCAGAAACGTTTTCACATTTTATCTCTGAATTGCTTCATCGTTCCAACATGTAAAACATAATGTTTTTAGTTGTCATGAATTTGCACTTTAAACGCATTGCCAAATTGAAATTATCATTACTAATCCCAGTGAAAGATGTCTCCAGAGAACTTTGGCATCTGCGTCAACTGCGCAAGCGCGGCTTCAGGCAATGTCGAGACGGAAATATATTCAAAGAGAATTTTAAATGAACATTGCAATTAATGTTAAGTGGCAACTGGAAGAACTTTTCATTAAAAGTTGGAAGAAAAATAGGACAGATGCGACATGGGAGTCGTATTGTATCCCCTCGGAGCTCACAAGTCGAGGTCTGTCACTGGACTGCTCGAGCAGCCGCGTAAAGAATTTTCATTTTTATGCGTTGACGGCAAAAAACAAGATTTAACTTCGAGCGTTCGAGCGTTTGTAGAAAAACTCAAGAAAATTGGTTTTCTGTCAATATTAAGTTTTAAGAGATATCAGAGAAAACATACTCAACAGAGACACATTCAAATGCAAGATAAAGATGAAAAAGTCTTTCAACGACGGAATTGGCATTTGACTTCTGAAACTTACACAAATTAGACGAGGAAAGTTGGTGTTTTAATTCAATTTTTTAATACATTTTTTTCTGTAATGCGGTTTAACCTGTAAAAACACTGCAACCAATTATAACTTAAGTAAACTTTTATAACAACCTATAACGTTTGTTGTGGATACTGACCTGGATTTGTGAACAGTTAAAAACAGATTTTTAAGAATTCTTATATGTTTACAATATTAAATCATCAACCATATCATTTATTACACAATTTTAATGGAAAATTAATAGATTTAGAATGTAACTAATTGAATAACGAATGTGAGGCGTTTCCGAAGCGTTTACGGCACAAAACCAAAGCTTTTGGTTCGAATTGTAAAAGTGTATTGAGATCTCGTTTCGTCTTACCTTTTTCAGCAAGGTAACTTGGATTATTGAACACCGAATTGTTCAGTTCGTTGGCCGTGTCCCACGCTTTGTCTGAAATCAAACAAACAACACAAAATCCCATGAGTTTTCGTGCCAAATGTCCGCCATTTGTAAACATATAACCCAAAAATTGAACGCTGATCGGTCGGCCAAACGATCTATTTGTCTACAGAATATATCTTCTACATTACGACAAAACTCAACCACACAATTGTCTACAACACATAAAAGCAACTCGACATGCTCTCGAAAGAATAAGTTTTGTTGTCTCAGTTTTCAGTGCAAGTGTAGTCACGATGCAGTGATGCCAACTTATTCATAAACAAATGAAAATTCTTACGCAGCTTTTGCTTGTAAATAGCAACATTTGCATTGATGTTTTGTCTACGCCAGTATTTCAGCGCGGCTATTGAGATAAACAAATCATCTTGAATCACCTGACTTCAAGAAACAACATGCAGTGGTCGAGTTGGGTGAAAACAAAATGATAAAGATTTTTACTGATCGCGCACAACGAATTTCGTTACTTAACCAACTCTGGACTTTTAAAATGAATCCGTTTTGAAATTGGTTGTTCAAAACGGGTTCAGGTTTTAGTTTTGAAAATTAAAATCTAATAACTGAAAGTGTGCGTCATGAACAGTTAGGAAACCAAGCGGCTGATACTAATTTTGGCTAACATTTTATACCTGGTTTAGGTAAAAATATTGTTGGATTTTGAGAGACATCACTAAACCCTTTTTCACTTGCTGCTTTCGGTTTTCCTGTCTGCTCGCAATTAAAGCGCTTTTAATTGTTATGATTACTATATGCCTCCCCCCCCCCCTTAATGTCGTTTTTGTGTTTAATCAGCGTCTTAAAACCCCCCAAGAACATACTGCAATTCGACCACTGCGTTTAAGTGAATGAAGTAATTGCGTTGGGATGATTGCATCGTGTGTGTAGTGTTTGTGGTTACCTGGGCTCTTGGCAGGTGTCGCGTCGGTGGTTGTGGGGCCCGGCGTTGTGGATGGTGGCGCCGAAGCTGTGCGGAAAAAGAGAGAAGAGAATAGGTGCAAGGGAATCAAAATAATCAAAGAGTAGAATGTAAGAAACAAGTGGAAAGTGCATGATTTGATATGCGAGAAACCTTTTCGATGAGTACGTTACGTGATATGATTGCTCTTTGTAAGACTTGAGCAAATTGAAGTAGACATATTTACGGCTTCTTTCGATTGCTCGAGGAAATGGAGAAGTGGGAATTGTGCTTTATATAATATATAAAGTGACTTGAGAGAGTGTGACATTGTAAACAATAGAATTTTGAAACCACCTTTCAGCGTTCAGTATTTCTGTCGGTTTTATCCCCACAAGAAGCACACAGATTATTATTTCAATTTGTCAACCAGTTTCTTGCGGTCGGAGGCAAGTTTTCAGCCTATCAGACAACAAAACAGGGCATTCCGTTTCTTCAGAGCTCGGTTCGTTAGATGGCAACCGCTCCAGGACGCGCATTTACCGCTCCGCTAGCTACCTAACATTTTGCAAGCAGAAATAAAACAACGTTCTATTCTCATTTAATATACAAGTACTTTTCAATTGTTCCAGAAAAGTTATTTATCAGGTTTCATTCATACTGATTTACGTCTAGGAAAATGAAACGTACGACCGCATTTTTAATCAAGCCGCGAAATTGCATTTTGATTCTACTTGCAGCGCAGCAATGCATTTTAATTTCGTCTTGCAAGTGACTTTGGATTGGAATATTGCAAAACATTGAGTTGTCGACGCAATGAGATAGGCCGTGTTACCTCTGTTCGTAGCCTCATTTCAATACCAGCCCACAACAATACTACCGAGTAGGAAGATATTCTCCGGACCAACCGACGCAGATAATTGATTTCGCAACAAATCACTCAACTATGACCAGACTATTGTACTCCACGGAATAATCTATCCATAACATAGGTTTATACTGTATAATGTAACAAGTGAAGCGCACCCTTCACACAAATCAAAATCCAAGGCCTGCAACCTCTGACCGATACACAATATATATTTCCGGGAGCAAAAGCTGCTTGAAATCAACCCTTTCCATGATGTTATTTCGACTTCTGGATCATGGTTCAATAAGCACATACACAATACCTTTACAAATGAATATATCATGTGTCGAAGCCCACATGTACTAAATTACAAATAAAGTATGTGAAATATGGCACTGAAATAACGGAACATACACCATTTACAATCCTTTCATCACTATTTTTGTACGAAAATAGTACTTTTAAAAGCTTAAAAGAATTTTATTATTATTCAAAAAATACATAAAATTTTGTACGGTAATATTAAAACATAACGTATAATTATATTCGCATATAAATTGTGATAAATTCGCATGTTCTTCCATCGACGATCATGAATTCTTTGAACTAAGTTCCATGAGTTATAAAACTTCTTACTGAAAAGTGGCAGTTGAAGATTAAAGTATGTCGTAGGAGAGCTTTCATATAATAATGTTTATTCCACTGCTGTCTACTTCGAATCGGTAAGCAGAGGAGCGCTTCCTCGAATCCCATTTTATGTTCCAGTCATCCTCTTAGAAGAGATCTCATCTCCGGCTCATAAAAACTAAAGCAAATATCTCATTAAAACGCGTTGCAATCCAGAATGCGTGCGCAATTGTTTTTGTCCTGCCTTCTCCGCGAAATCTCATCTAGAGTCTGTTCAAATTAAGATAAGTGAGCCACTATAGTTGGTCACTAAGACAGTAAATCACTTATCTTCATTTCAACTTGTAAAACTAAATGAAATTGTAAATACGGTTATATCGTTCAACAAGCATTGTCCTGATAAAGAAGTTGAATTGTACTAATAAAAAAGTTACTACAATGTCTACGTATATGAAATCCTACACATATTTTAAAATATGGCCCTTACGATAAGATTGTGTCAAAGTAATAATGTTATTCCTAGGTCTAGTTTTTCAATGCTGTGCTAAATTTTAAACAGTTAATTAGGACAATATTGCCAAACAGATGTTACATAACAGATGTTTAACAGAGCACTGAAAAACTGGCCCAAGATCATTGCATTTTTCTGACGTAAATTAAACTATAGTACTTACATCAAGATTTCCGACTTATCACCTGTTTAGCAAACTCCAACTAATAGCGTGACTTTCCAGCTGTACCTATCATTGGCTGGATTGATTTTATTTCATGAAAATTTTGCTAAAATGTTCTCATATTTCAAAACGTTGCTACGATCTCCGATAGTTTCCCGAATGGTTTAGCTTTCTACTTTATGAAGTCTTTGTCTAGATGAAACTAGGAAGATGTACTCACTGTAGATCCTGATCGCTCCATCGACGTCACCACGCGGATTCTTCGCGACGCACTTGTACGTGCCATAATCGCGCTCCTGGATGTTGTTGATCGTCAGCTTCATGTGCGTCTTGTAGGGGGGCGTCGTGATGATCGTCTCGGCGCGGTACTTCCGGCTCTCGTGGATCATGTGGCCGTCGTCACGCGTCCAGTAGTTGAGCGACGTCGGATGCGCCTCGGTGATGCATTCCAGAGTGACGTTGTAGGCGGGAGGGACGCCGACCAGCTGGTGCGGGATCCACAACATCGGCGGGACTGTGGAGGAGAAACAAGGTACTTTCCGTCATGGAGGTGTTAGGCGGCTCGACAACTAGGCATTTCGCATCTCTCGATGATTATGAGGACGATTCGATTGGACATAATGAATAAGTGAGGAACCTTCCCAGCATTCGACTCTCGATGAGAATCCTCACAAAACGTAAGTCAAAATCAAGGACATCAACGCGGGACGCGAGAATTTCTCTGCAAAGACTTCGTAAATGGGACGTAAATTGACTGTGACAAAAACTCTAAAAACTTACTTATTTATACATGTAGAACTCTGATTTAGAAGTGTAGTATACATACTGTGTTCTGACAGCTATTACATCAGTAAAATGAAGGATATATTAACAGTAAATATGCTCTATATTTTGAATTAAAAAATCGTTTTTTTTTTACTCTAGAGGGCTTTCACAACCCCAATTTCATCCCAGAACTATCGTCAATGACATTTGTAATCATAACCTAGTTGGATCAACCATTTATTTCACTTGAAAAATGTTAAAACTGGAATTTTATAAAAATAATTTGTTCTCCCATTTACGGAGTCTTTGCCAGAAAAATATTCGCACCCGGGCCTAAATCAGAGAGTTACTAATTTCAAATCTAAGTTGCATAAAAATGTATGTATGTATATCGTCTTAAAGTTCCTAGTGAGTAGTTATGCGGCTGTTTTCACTTATTACAAAACGCACTTAGCCCACATAACTACCTACGCGTAAGTAGCGACCTTTAAGCTGGATGTTCGTCTTTCACGATCTGTCATACGTGAAGTAAAATTTTGTAAGCCCTGTACATGGCTTGAGGGTTATGCCACTTTAACTCCCATCGTCGTTCATATACAGATCCGTTAGATGTTGTATCAAAAGTCGGTCTTAAAACAGCTTTTGTTTGGCTCTATGACTAATCTCGTTTACTTTGCCGCGAGATCGGTGTACTTTTCATTTCCAAAAAGTTATTCTAAATGACTACTACGAGTAAAATGCAAATGGGGTAGTATATCTCTCCGAAAACATCGCTGCAGCGCCCTCTCGTTATTATAACAGCAACAAGTTTATATTATCTTCATCTTTTGCCGGTGAAAAGACGCTCGTCTGCTGCGTAGGTTACGACTAAGAGGGCTGGTGCATGAAGAAAGGAAACTCTTGATTATGAAAATACATCCCCAGCTTCAACGACGACTTTCTATAGAAACTCAAGATCGAAAGAAAAGTCTCGTCGCTTCCAATGAAAATAATATTAAGAAGTTGAATTCCCAAGTCTCTTCCTTCTTTGCATATACTATGAGCAACTCAATTAGGAACTAAAGCATGCTAAAGTATTCATGTATTAATATACTGCAATTTGAACAATGAGCTCAGTGTTCTATGCCCCTCTACGTTATTTAAAATGGAACCCCACTAGTTTCATTCTTCAAGCTCGAGTGAAAACAAAACGAAGTTGTGTTATAATTCTTTGAACAAGGTGTTTCCAAGAGAGTCTGCAATCAACAGCTTCTTCGTTAGCCCTGCTGATTCGCAGACTCCCTGGAATTCTAATAAACTGCGAAATGGTTTCTGGACCCAGCAGTGCATTAGCGCCAGGCAACTTACACATAACCTGAAGCTGTAAAAGTTTGATGGTTTATTGGTAGAAGACCTCGAAGTGCTGGTAGAGGCTAAGAAAACAAGTTAAATTCCATGTTTCCGTGTGTGTTTTAGTGATGAAATGGTGGCTGCGTGATGATGGGGTGGTTGGGGAGGGAAGGGGGCAGCATCCATCTTGACTACACCCCAGAGGTTTCCTCGCGATCGGCAAAAGTCTTTCTATGATTTGATCATCTCAACCTATCGGAAATCAATGAGATTGTACTGCAAACATCATGCACGAAAGTCTTCCAGTAACGAAGCTGATTATCTCCGTCGTTCGTCTGTTTCTTTCGAGTTCCAATAAACATGTGAAGTGTCGATACGGAAGAAAAAAAATGTAAGAGCTTGGGAGAAAAAAACTCGTACAATAGACCATTGACAAACGAGTTTTTCCAAATTTACTACTTCTACGGGAAAAGTCGCTTTTCTCCCTTCTTATTTATTCGCTACCTCTTCATCTCTATTCCTTGTCCGACGGCAGACGTCGCCGGAAGATTAATTCCGATGACATTTCTAAACTTGTTATCGATTTTCTTCCAAAAATGAAAATGGTTGGAGCTTTTTCGCTACATGTTACAATTCTACTTCGAACTCTAAATGAGAAACGACAATACAACGCATATATCTTGAGCGAAAATTAAATTCCCAGCAGCCGCTCTACGTGGCAATAATACTGCGCAAACTTATTTAAAGGACGGGTGACCGAGGCCTTTACACTACGATTATGTCCGTTCAGGAAACACAGGAGGCCACTTCAGTCTTTGTTATCGCTGAGTAACACGAGAAATGCGCTGTAAATTGATTGATGTAGTTTGCCAGCAACGCCTTAAGCAAACACCACAGCAGCAGACAATTTCACTCCGGCGAGTGGAAATGAAAATGGAATACTATTAAAATACTTGACTTGTGTGCAAATGTTTCCCACTGTTGATATTTTCCGTCTTGATGCCATGGGAGTTGAGACCAAAGCGGTTGAGACCATCTAATTAGCGTAATGCCGTTAGGAACATGTAGGTAAGTGATGAATTAAATAGCGAACCTGAAACGTGCTTTCTGACTATACCCACTGTGTCAAAAAGCATTAAAAGTCCTACTCTAGGTACTCGATTTTTATTTTTTTTTTAGAATTAATTAACATCTTTATTGTTTAACTTTCCACTAAAATTAGCAGGTAAGTAATACAATTTATTTATAGGCAATTTATAATACGTAAGTCGCCACTCATAACGTATTTTTTAATCTTCTTCCTCCTCTTCTTCTTCCTCCTCCTCTCTTCTCTCCACCAATGCACTCCATCTCTCATCATCTTCCCACCATCGCTCCTGCTCCACAATCTCATAGTTTTCCACTCCTCTTGCCATCAAATCACCTCGTATTTGCTCCTCCCATCTGTCTCTGGGCCGTCCCACACGTCTCTTTCTGATGACTCTTGTCCTTTCAAACGCCATACGGGGGATTCTTTTCATGTCCATTTTCCTCATCTTTCCATACCACTTCAACCTCTCTCTTCCAATTTTAAATAGTAAACTTTCCACACCTAACTTCTTTCTCACAATGCTATTCCTCAACCTGTCCATTCTTGTGACACCAACAATACTCCTCAGAAATTTCATTTCTGCGGCTTGCATCATTGACTCTTCCCTCCATCCCATCGACCAAGTTATTGCACCATATGTAAGAATAGGAACGTAATAGAGCTTGTATAATAATATTTTGATTTTTTCGGGAAAATCTTCATTCCATAATAATTTTCGAAATTGTTGATAAAATTTCGACGCCAATTGTACTCTTCGATTTACTTCAACTGCAATTTTTGCATCTTCAGTAATTGTGCTTCCTAAGTATTTAAATGTATTATTAATTTCAATTTCTTGATTACCTAAACATACTACATCCATGTTCTTTTTCTTCGACTTTTGCCCTCTCTGCATGATGACTGATTCACTTTTCTTTCTACTTACTGACATTCCAAACTCCTCCGTTACCATCTTCCACTTGTCAACCTTCGTCTGTACTTCCTCAGCGTTCATTCCCCACACCATAACATCATCAGCAAACATCATGGTTAGTGAATCTTCTCTATTTCCATTTTCCACTGTCCTGAACATTTCATCCATTACTGTCACGAACAATATTGGCGAAAGAACACTTCCTTGACGAACACCTGAGTTCACTGAAAACCAATTGGTGTTTCCAGCACTAGTTTGTACGCAACTCATGCAATTTATATATAAGCTTTGAATTCTGCTAATAAGGCCTTTTGGAATTCCCTTTTTTCTGAGTGATTCCCATACTTTTTCTCTAGGGAGGTGATCAAATGCCTTTTCTATGTCAAGAAAAGTCATGTACATTGGATTATCTTCTTCCCATGTGTTCTCCATAATCATTCTTAAATAAATAAATTCATAAATAAATGAATATTCCACTAAACGTTAAAAGTTTATCTTAGGTACATTGCAGCTTTTAAACGAGATGTAGATTGGAAGATAATGATAGACCTGATAATGCCAAGGAATTTAGAAGTATCCTTACTGCACTTGGTTGACTTGACTTAACATTTCTAATGTGATAATGTGTGATTTTAGTGTGATTTTTAATGTGATAATGATGATGTTTGTAATGTTAATGTGTTCTATTTATTATTGACGTGTTAATGATGAAATTCATTAATGATGTTATGAGGGGTTTTTATTTAATTTACTACAAGTGCATACTGTGTAACCTAAATGTTTTGTATCCGAGCGGAAGAGCTCTAAACAAACAATGCACAAACTTAAACTGAAGATTTGTAGTGCTTTTTATAAAATATGCCAAAATTTAAAGTCAGATTTGATTATTTCATAAAAATGTTTAATTTAATATGGATAAGGTTAATGTAAACTGTACCTATTTGTATCGGAAGTATTTATAAAGTACAAGAAACAGAGGGAAGATACTTACAGTCAACGCTAACTTTGATTCGCTTGCTGACCGTCGGAGGGACGCCGTTGGAGGCGATGCAGAGGTAGGCGCCCATGTCCAGACGGCTGATCTTCGTCAACTCCAACACCTCGCCGTCAAGCTCCGTCACTACAACACAAAGCACGTGACGTGAACAATACGCTTGCTGACGAATATAATGTGAGTCGGAGAGTGGAGGAGCCGTGTTGTCAATGCAACCAGCAATACAGATATGTACTGCGGGCTGCGTTTAGGTGCAGCACCACCTCGGCTGTAGAATGGCCACAAAATAATCATGCATCGTATTGAATCTTTAAAAACTGATACCTATTTACAATAAATAAACAATAAAAAAAAAAAATAATAATAAAAAAAAAAAATAATGTATCTTTTCAATAAATGTGGACGTTATGTAAGATGAACAGACTTGTCGGAATTAAGCGAGATCCTACATGTGGATACATGTGGATGTATCAAATGAACCTACCTGTGACGGACTTGTTGAGCGAGATCTTGCTTCCATCATCTCGCTTCCACTTGACACTCGGCTCGGGCGAGCCGGACGCGTGACACGTCAAGGTTACGTTAGCACCCTCTCTGACGATCACGTCGGAGCTGCTCAGAGAGTCGTCGATGTTGGGCGGCACTGCGGATCAGAAAGATACAAACAGTCTGTTAATTGTGTGCCTCAGGAGAGAGATCGCTATGTTTCGGTCTGTGCTCCCAACAGTAAAAATATTAATTTCTTATATTTTTTATTTATCTCTTTATAGAGAACTTGTTGATTGTAATATGATGTTGTTATGCATGATTCATGTCGAGAATTATATACATGGCAGTAATTTAGGATCAGTTGTCATATTTTGCCTGAAGCGCTTTGTCTCTGAACAATGTACACTTTATTCAAACTTCATACACAGAGTAACTTGAACAAGAAGTTGTTATTATTGCTATTGTTTACGTCGCACTTCGAACATCAACAACTGCGAAGGCATCATTTAGCCAAAAGCTCGGAGCCGAGTTAAATATTGGCGTCGCTGATTGTTCCAAAGCTGCAACTATTTACACGAACTGGAAGCCCGATTGTTATAACAGGCCGAAATGGTCCAACATTGCGTAAATACAACAATTTATAACGATTAAATCTCCAACAAAATAAAAAAGTATCTCTATTTTTCCCCCCGGCTAACAGTACAAACAAACGACTAAATGTCATCCATGACAAATCACGCTCTACGCTAATGAAATTGGCCTCAGTGAAATTGGTTATTCTAGAAATTATTTATTGCGTTTTGGCGCCGGCAAGTTGGCATCCTGGAGGGAGCTCTGTGGATGGACCCTGTAGTTTAGTTTCGTTTATATCTGAAACGGAAACATGGAAGCCATGGGCATTGAACTTAGTGCCTCTAATTCAACAAGGTCTATTTATTGAAATAGCAATAGACGTTTTCATACACAATGTCATTACAATACCAACAGATTTAGTCAAAAAATAAATGGAAAGTTAAATTATTGAAAAACGTTTAAATCCCGATTTATATATTTTTTTCTCTTTCATCGATGGAGATTGTGATAATATTATTTTCATTTTGTGTATTGTTTGCGACACTACACACTGATGTAGAACCTTCGTGTGTAAAACCAACCGAGTTGATCAGAGAAAGACGACGTCAAGTGAAAACGTGTCAATGACAAAGTTGAAGCAGAACGAAGATTATAAAACTAAAACCCCTCTGTCTCAAAGAACTCTCCACTATTCCATCTTCATTTACGTCGCCTAAAGGGAAAAGAGAATTCATCCCTTTCTCACAATCGGCAAAAGAAAGTTTTGAAATAAAAAAATAAAATAGTTGTCACTTCCTTGAAAGAGTGAACACGGCGTCTTCGTCGGTGTGAGATCGGTCTGGTTTCCGCTAGGCGGCGCTCGGATCGCAAGTGTGGAATCCATGACATGCAAAATGCATAAGTCTCACCCCAGCGACCCTCGAGAGGTCTGTCTACAGCCCCTCCTCCACCTCCTCCACCCCCAGTCCGCTGGTTCCATACATCAATCTGCCGAGCGAAATCCCTTGCGGTCTCACCACTGCTCAGCACATCCACACTTACTTCTCAGAAGCGTAAAACACAGGACGTCTTACGACTTTTTAACCGCTAAAGTCAAGCGGAGTTATTTTATCATTTGTCTTGATAATTTTTCTTAAACGAAACACATTGACTGTTTGAGTAATAGAGTTTGAAATGCAACAGTTGTTTGTTTTATTTGTATGTTTGTGGATAAAAGAAGAAAAACTCTGTCTTAATTAAAGGCTAGTTTAATTATTAGTGATATATCCAGAATTTATAAAATGTCAGAAAACCCTCTTACTGTACTTTTATTTTCTTTGATATTCCTTGATAAGTTTCTCTTCGCCCAATAATTTTTAAAGTTTGTTTCCTGTATTTATACAATATTAATAGCTACTCGCTCTTGTTAAGTATAAAATAAATACAGTTTTAAAGTTAACATATTGGTTCAACAAAACTTTTGTAAAAGTTTAGAAGCAAAAACTACTTAGCATTCAAGATAATAATTCTATGTTTATTATAAGCTGCTTTAAACAACAACCCAAATTATTATTTAAATTAAAAATTATAAACAGTTGGTATTTATTAACATTCACCTAACTGTGGGAATCAGTAAAAACCATATTTCACAATATATTAGCAATTGTAAGTATGTCTTTAAAGTGTTTACGTCTCCCCCGTTAATATAAATAACCCCCTATGGCATTAAGTGATTGATTTAGTTGTTACTTCAGAACCTCGTTAAGAGTGTGAACAAACAGGTAGCTGTTCTATCATTAACAAAACCCAAGAGTAGAAAGCACCAGCATTTGTTGTCATAAGAATTCTTCATCCCGCGCTCTTTATAGAATTTGCATAATATTCATATTCAAGGGAAGGAACCACCTGTATACACCGGGTAAACGATTCGTATTAAATATTCTTATTTTATCTATGAAAATAAAACGCCTGTAGAACACAACGATCGTACAAGTGAAACACACATTTCGCTTGCAGAATTTATCGTTTGGCGAACGATAGAACTTAAAAAAAGTTTAACGAGTTTCCGTGGTGGAAAACTCAATCAAAAATCGTCTTTTAAATTCTTTTATGCGCGGGCGGCCAGTTATTTCCCTTATCGTCCGTATAAAAGCTTGAAATTCCGGCGCTACTGGTCTAAGAACATCCGTCGTGAGACACCAGACAGCCAGAAGAAATACGGAAGCAATCAGGACGAGTAATGTGTTAAGAGAAACGGAGATATGGGGGAGGAAGGAGGAAGAACAGAATTGTACAAAAAATATAATGAAATAAGTGATGTGTCCTTAAAAATTTTGGAATACGTAGCAAAAAGTGCATAATTATTTTTTGTTGAAAGGATTACTTGCAAATGATGATGCATTACTAAAACAATTTTAAAGATTCATTTCTTACACTATCTAATACCATTAAGTTAAAGTTTGGTGTCTTGTAACATACTAATATGACATTTATGAAAACGTAATTCCAACATAGAACTGTAAATGGTAGAGGAATGTTAAGTCTTGCAATTTCTAATGTTTATGGCATTTATTTGCGAATGAAAGTACAATAGGAAATTAACTATTAATCCTTTTGAACAAGATTCTTCTCTTTCTTTCAACAGAATCAATACAAAGGGCAGAGAGTTGTAACTTCCGAAAGCAATTCAATGGAATAATATTTTACAGATTCTGTGATAGTTCGATTAACAGAATCAATCAATAAGTGAATTCTGATTCATCGACGAAATGCAATTAAAAGTGGAGACCAGTCGATCTGAATTACAACTTCAAGTCGGATAGTCCTGGGTTCGAACTCATAGACTAACAATTAATTACATTTTTATTAAGTTTACTTATTTTTTATTATATCTTAAATTTGTATCATAAATATATACATGTCGACCTAAATAATTTAACAACACACTTATCTATCACCGGACAAAAAATCCATAAATAAAATCATTTTGACATTTTGGCGGGAAAAGTGTGTATGACGTATGACACATTTCTAAGTTCCGAACAATGTGTTACCATGGAGTTATAAATAGAACGTTGTGTAACCATGGTGAAGACTATGTTCATGGCAATGTAGGTACTAGATTACGATGCCAATGTCGATATTACTGTTTTAAAACCAGGTTAATAGATTTTAAAATTCGGTAATATTTGTAGTTCTTTCTAAGGCCGGGTAGGACCAACTAACTATCAGTTTAATCCATAGTTTTCTTCTATTCAGTAGTAATTTTATATAACGAAACCTCACAGATTCCTCACACTCCACTCATTTCAAAAAATAAATCCGATGAAGATTTGTCAAATTTGATGAAAGTATTAGTTTCCTTGAGCGTGAACGTAGTTCTAAAACTTTCTAACTGAAAAAGACGAACACTCAACACCACCTTCATTCCTTTTGCATTTAGTAAACACTAAATCTAGTTTGTCCGAAAATTGTTAGGAGATTTATATGAAAATATCCAACAGAGTGAGTGCTTTGGACTTTCCTGAAATAGGTCTGAAGTATGAGGTAAAGCAATTGAATAATAATTGTTATCCACAAATAAGAACCCTGCTGGCTTGGACATTATTAGTTAAAGTGATGTTCTTGCTTTATTCTTTCGCACTTATTGAGGAAGAAAGTCCAGATCAACAACCTAACAAACTCAGTGCAATTGTTGTTTGTAATAAGAGTCTTGAGACAATTGAGGAGGTGGGGAGAAAAATAAGAGCCAAAACCAGTATTCCGAGATACAAGCAATACTCCTCTCCCCTGAATCATTGATTGTTATGCGTTAGCAATACACAAAGTTCCGTTGAGATGCTCTTTATGATGATATTTTTTAAGTAGACAGTCGGAGTCGGAGTTTGGAGTGTTTTTGAAGTTTTCGGAGTAGTAGTTTTTGAGTAGATGTAATGTACTCCTATTTCCCAAAGGTTGCTGCACATTTTAAATCAAGATTTCTTTTAATTTGGCGCTTAACAGTTTTCCCTCTCCAACCCCCCAATTATTGTTAGAATTTCGGAAGTAGTCTACAGACAGAGTACTTATAGAATTAACTCCAGTTTCATCATAATTTGAATCGATGATTTCTCGACTTGAGTGTACTCACCCACGACGTGCAGATAGCCGAACTGTGTTTTGGCCGTGACTGTGTTGATTTGGCACATGTAGCGTCCCTTGTCCTCCTCTTGCACGTTGCTAATGTGCAGGAACCACGTTCGGTGTTTGTCGTGCGTCACCGAGATACGTGGATTCCGCGTGATCACGTGATTGTGCACAGTCAAGATGGCCGACTGCTCGAAGTGCATCCATGCCACCTGCAAGCAACCACGTACCAGTTAGTTTCAGTCAAGTGTAGTCAAAATAGATAGTTACTCTCACATATGAAATATCTTACTTTAGTTTAATTGCCCACTCAAAACAAAAAAGTACATTTATATTTCTGCTACAAACTCTACTTTCGGCAATGTGTGTACCAAAATGGTAAAGTCTTATTGTGGTTTAGTAGTATGGTTCTGAAATCTAGCTTAGCTTCCCCAGCTATTCTACTTCCATGTGCCGAAGAAACCTACATTCCACTTACTTATATAAAAAGTGTGCCCGAGCTACCTACATTCTACTTATATATAAAGTGTGCCTACGTCACCCGGAGGGCTCTGAGCTCATAGCCGCTGGTTGTTGTTTATACATTTCAACTCAATCAAGGCACTGACGCTTTTGGAACAAAGCTCGTTTTCGAGTTTGGCTGTAGTTTCCTTCTTTTATAGAATTATGAACAAAAATACAGCATACCGTCATTAAAATTGTATCCAAAAAAAATCTGAGTTTTGCATGAAAGGGCAATCAAAACTTTCTGAGACCTCAACTATTACTTCATTTATGTTTTGATACTTTTAATATTTTAATCTTTTGGGGTATTCCAGGTGCCCTTGTCCCCTATGGACGCTCATAGTGCAAGAACCAGCTGGCCCATCACCATGCAAATCATTATATAAACGATGGCTTCAATCGGGTTCAGTTTCATACACGTCCACACACAATTTTAATTAATACTGTCCCATTTGTCGTCCAAAGAACGTCTAATGAAGGTACTTTAATGGCACTTTAATGAAGGCATCTGCACTGTCTGAAACCTGTCATATTCACTTAGAGATGACGTGGAGAAGGACAATGTTCAGCTAGATATTGCATAACAACGCATTATAATCTGAAAGATAGCAGTGGATATGATTGATAAATAATTGCATGGTTACCAATACATCGTAGCGCACATAAATGTCAAGAACTTTATTCACAAGTGCATTTGAAAAGTTTTCCCCCTGCATTTTGTCCTGCGAAACTGAACTCTTGGCGACTTGTGAATTCAATGAAGACACAAGCAGTTGCATGTAACTCAACGATTTGATACCATATAACACAACTTTAGTATTTCTAGAGCATCCATAAAATAATAATAACTAATATTACTGCTTCTTGGTCTTGTTTTAAGTTTCTAATTGATGATTCGAGATTACGGCGCATGGTTGTCAGGTAAACTCCAAGACCCGATTGGCTCCTCTCCAAGAGATAGGCCACTTAACTTCTGACTTCGGTGATTCGGCAACGTTGTAAAGTGTGTATAATCCAATCATTTTAATCCTTTTGCATAGAACGAAGAACATTGAATGTAATATATAGATAGTTGGTAGGTTTCTACGTAAAAACAAGTTGAATAATGGATGTTATGTCCCCATATCTCTTCACCGTTGTCTAGTTCGGAGAACTTTGCAATTTTTTGTTATTTTTATTATTTTCAGTGCGATAATGTTGTCAAGTGGGAAAGTAGGCTAAGTATCGAGTGAAGTGAGCTAGGATTGCGGTTGTGTGTGTGGGAAATAGTGCAGCGGTGGCGCCGGCGCCTGTAAACACGATCGTAACTTTCTGTCGCCCTATCTTCATTTCCCGCTCCTTTCATCGAAGGGATCCAATACTACTTTACAGAAACGGAAACTTCCTCTTGAAAAATGCTGGGCAAATCCCCACGAACTTACCAACGCTATCACTCAAGATCGTGATGGATCTGAGCTGCACAAAGACTAACTTATATCAAAAGCGATTCTCAAATGTCAGAGATAAAAACTTTTCTCAGAAAGAACTCTATCATTATCTGTTAAGATAAAGTCAACTTTGATTATGATGTCGTAAATTTAAATTTGTGAGTCATATTTCTAATGGGGAACATAGCTTTCCCTTTCGTCTCCGACGTGATGAAATATGTACCCACACTCAATCTACAAAGACAAATAAGAAATTTGATTAAATTTTGGTCTCTGTATAAGTCTCTTTGTTGTCAAGGTACCCTGCCATGAGACGGCGCCTCACAAAGGTTCAACACAATGCTTTTGCTTTCTGAATATATTAGACAACTCACACGTCCGTTCAGTTAAGAATCAGCCGACGACTTGTTCACGGAAGATATCAAAACATGACGGCAATCGAAAAGGAGCTCACTAAAACGAAATGAGGGATTTCGTGAATAATTTTACATATGAATATTTTGTGTGATTTAACAGCACAATTATTTCTGTCTAAGATGGTTATTTCTAACTTATTTCTTAAAGTATATTTTCAAAGTTAGTCCTACTTTCTTGATTAAAAAAGAATAAATTTCATAGATAGAAAACGGAAAATTAAATTTTAGGATGGAGTAAGGAGGAACTAAAAGTGGATTCGAAGTAAAAGTTGATAAAAAGTTTTCATTTGCGGATCAAAGAAAACCGTACACACTAATTTTAATTATTTTAACGTTTTAATGATGAATTTCAGCCGCAAAGAAACTTCGACGTTCTACATTGCCTACGCCGAGTAAGCTCCAGAGGAATTTTTAATTTCAGGAGTTAATATTTTAAAATAATAAACATTTTCTTAAATAAGCTCAAACTTTTCAAGAACCGTTCAATTGGTTTACGCATAATATTATACGCAAGAAAATTGTTAAAATGTAAATTACTAAATTTTAGTTTGAGTTTATCCACGGTTGAAACGAGCCGAAAGAATTCTGCGTCAGAGGTCTAGAATGAGTTTGTCCGAGAGTCGAAGTTCCGGCCTTCAAAGCGCCCCGACGGTGGTCTGCGGTCAGAGGGCGGGCAAGACGCCGAGGCGTCGGAAACTTTGACTCCCCCCCCCCCCTCCCCCCCAACTGTCAAGCAACCGCTGACAAGCCGCTTTGCCACTAACATTACACACATACTTACTAACACATAGAGCTAGTAAACCAGGGATTAGCTAGTTTATTACTGTGATTGTGCTTGTGTGCTACATCAACTCTCAAACAGGCTCGAGGAAAATACAGACTGAATTCAATTTCCCATTTCACATAAATCTCACGCTGTTTTGGACAATTGACATGTCCTAAATTTAAACCCTAACTTACACTGACCCAATTCTAGTTTTATTTTATGTTACACTATTTATGTTTACGTGCACGTATTTCTTTTCTTATTTTATTCACATTAAATTGACGTTTTAGATGCAGGAGATAACAGCTGTCTTCAAAATAAAAAAATACTAGTAGAAGACTTTAATAAAATGCTTATAATAAAGAAGTACTAAGCATTTTGGTTTCATTATTCATTTATTGTTAAAATCCCTATGACATTTCAAATAATTATGTGCAGTAATATAAAGATAAAGAGTGTGATTGAGATTCCTTATAAAATTTTATTGAAACGAAACTTTCCCGATAAACTGGGTTGAAATCTTAGCGAATATCTCAAAAAATACTTTTACACAATTTTGCTAGAATAAAAGATGTTATTTTCCATTAGGAACTTTGTTTTTGTCATTCAATTTATGAGCACTATTTAAATAAGCAACAATCTCATGTATAAAAACGTAGAACGGGTCAAATGTAATGGCGGATCGCGGTGCAGCGGTTGCCGCAAATTAACGTTATTACTGTTCCATCTGTGACACTTGTAAAACATTATTATATAATGCCCTCCTGCGGCAAATTACAATTAAAACTCGTAGTTAAAGGATTAAACGTGCAGGGAAGCCAACCGCCTTAATATATTAGAATCAAGAACGAACTTTTTAAGTGCATTCTCGGGGTCCACCAATCAGAGCCCGAGATTTGAAACGTGAATTAGTTAAATGCTCTTGCTCAGGAGTTGTAACAGAATAGAGAGCTTTGTTCCTGATGGTTGGAAAATTACAAACAAATTCATATAAATGAACCAATCAAAATGTGGACTGTGGGTTGGTAATTTGCACTATTTGATTATAGCTCATCTGCCTTGATTGGTTTTAGAATTCAATTAATTCGTAAATCTAGCGAGTTACTGTTGAGTTTAATACTAGGCTGTGTCATCGAATACCGATAAACGAGATTAATAATGTAATATTTCGCCTCATTGTTCACAATTTCAGAAATGGCAATGACAATTGCGTTCCATGCAACCAATAATCGAAAGTTAGTTCTCAATGTTTTCGATTTTTTTTTTATTTGGAGCATTTATTAAACATAAGTTTTAAATTATGTCTTACAAATAGATTAACGTAACATCACGTACTTTTATGGCTATTAATATCATGCTTTTCATTCCTTAAGATTATCAACATCTATAAAACCAAACATAATACAGAAAATAATGGTTTCTTACGACAGAAATGACAAAAGATAAAATATCTTCACCGTCTTTTGTTGTTCACGAGACATCTTTCTTGGTAAGAATAGCTCTACACTTTCGTGAATAAAGCTAGCAATAGCTTCCTCTTTCCCGCCAAATAGCACAAAGCTTTGCCAAGCTAATCCTAATGACAATGGGAAATATGATTGTAAGAGGGGGGTTCCGCTTCCTCATTTCGACTGTTTCACTTGCCACTCTGCGAATCGATAAAACCATAAAACGGTTCGATACGGAATAATTTTGTCATGTCTTTAAGAGATTACGCTTAAAGAAGTGAACGTAAATGGGTCTTTCATTGATTATTTAGTCCCATCGCCAAGCCAGAGTGAATTGTCAAATATTGATGCCTTTTTGAGTGTTCTTGTCATTTTAGACATTCGTACGTAAATCCTAAGTACAACAACTTAAGTTTCTGAACAGATATTTATTTCGGTAGTTAGCAACTGTGTGGAGGAAGCATGCTTACATAATTCCACATACTTTAATATTTCATTAATTTGTTATGGGCTTTAACCTTGGGGTTTTAACGGGTTATATGGAATTCTTCAATTATGTAGTTTTTAACATTAGTTTGCAATAATTTAAAGATTCTTTAGAAGTTGTTATTTTTTATAAAACGACTTTCAAAAGTATTGGAATAATAAAAATAACATTTTTTTTTTATGCTTCATACTTATAACCTGCCTGTTATATTTAAAAAATCTTGCAACTCTATTTGCTTTACAAAGAGTTTCTTTTATCATATACCCAGATTTCTATAATACACATTTTGGAAGTTATTTTCTTAATAAATCAAAGTCACGTAAAGTAAACTACGCCGCACCAATTCCATACAAACAATCACTGAATCATTATTTAAACAAGTCAATTCGAAATCGAGATGCCACGTATCACAAGACTTAATGGTTGCATACACGTGACTAAAAGATGCTTTGATATCATTACTGCCAGTCTGGTGATTTTCAAAGAAAGTCGAAGACGCAAAGAGTTTGTGAAAACGAATCACAACACTCATCCACGCGCGACGGCTCTTATCACTGACTCGCCGCCGCGCCGCTCTCAGACGCCCGGCATAGAAATCGAGTTCTCATCAAAGACGATCTAAGGTGAATACGTGCAAGAGAATGACACTTCTGTTGGAGGAAGTTAAGTCAACATGGAGGTGAAATGGCGGCCAATATCAAGTATTCATATCAATGATCGTTAGGGATTTTGCTTTCAATGAAACTTTGAAAAGGAAGAACTTGCGTTTCGATATGCTTGTTTATAAGAAAAGGAATTTCAGTTAGTTGTACGAAAGAAGATCAAATGTTTAATGACTTAATTTATATACGTTGTTCCCATGGCAATATAGTCCTGTTTAACATACTGAAAGATGTTAACAATTTTTGACAACCGGGGATTTTGAATATATAAAAATGTGTTGTGCAGTGAAATTTCATATCAAGATTTCTAAAGTTCCTTTTCCACAGATACCCGTCAATCTCGAAATATGTATTGATTGAAAAATCCTGCTTCCCTCTAAAATACACGCATGGCCAGTTTCTTTCTCGTCCGCTGACGTGATTCACTTGGAAGAGATTCGGAAAGGTACAAAAGACTTGTTGTAAACTCCGATCGGAAGAAAAAGTAACCGAGCACCTTCAGGGGATGTCAAACTTAACAACTTACATCTCCAAGAGAATAAAACAAAAGCTCGAAAGAGCAGAACATCGATCTCTGTGGTTGGTTTCGAAGCAGTTACATTACGTACGTTGCTGACACATGCTCTACATGATAGCAAACGACGCCTTTAAAAGACGCCTTTAAACGACGCCCTCCCGACGCCGTAATTAAGTGGAAGAACATGGTTCATGAAAGCAGCTCGCTCTCTCGTCGCAGCTTTAAGGATTAGCTACGGAGAAATTTGAGTTTGTAGATTCACGGCGTAACGGTATAATGTTCAGTTGTGTGAAATATAACGAAGAACAAAGCTGAAAGTTGTACACAATAAAGACTACAAATGAGAGATTTCTGATTGAATGCTTTATTAAAGGCAAGTAAATAATTTAGGAATACTTTGTAAGGAAAGCAGTTTGTAAGGAATGACAGAGGCAACAACAACATTGACATTGACAATTGCCAACAATGGATATACTTTCTCAGCTTTCATTGTCAGTTCAGAAAAAAAATACTATTCATGCCTTGCTCGAGCTTGTTTTGTTCTACATTAGTACAAAAATAAGGCAATTAGACATTTGAATTTAAATACAGCGAGAAAATGTAAAATTTAACATCGCTGGAGTGGCCATATTTGTGTACTGAATGTAGAAAAGAACGTTTTGCAAAGCACGAATGGTGAAGAAGATGCATGCACATTTTGTGCAGGTTTGAAGTCTTTGTACCATTTTTTAAAACTTTCAATAAGTAAATCTGATTGAAAAGATATCCAAAACGAGGATTGAGAGGCGTCGGAACTTTTTCTGAGGGCGTTTTAATAAGTTGAGATTCCTAAAAGGAGGAAGATCTTTTTTATGGCTCAGTTTGTGACTTACACAAATCCCCAATGATTTCATTGACGTCGCTGAAAGGAGACGTCACAGATCGTAAATCAGTAGTCAATAGCTTCGATTATGGAGTTACGATCAGATTTGTCGAGCCGGATATGACGTCACATCTCCAACTCTCACCTTGCCTATCCGGCGACAGGGTGCGACGAGAGCGCCACTTAGCCGCCTAGCGGTTGTTCGCCGAATTAAAGCTGGAACAATCGCATTAAGTCGAGCGAGACGACGCACCGCCTGCGAGTAATAGCGAGCATCCCGGGCGTCACGTGGCGTCGCGGCGACCACCGTCGCGGCGAGGCGGGACAAAACGACAGTTTTGAGGTTAGACGAAGTAGACCGATGTTCAAACTGTGACCGAAACTTTTTTTTTATGAGAGGACTCGTTTTTTTGTAACTTTGTTTGCTGAAAACGGAATTATTTAATAGAAACCTTTTTCAGATGTAGCAGTGTCTACCAAGTTGTATAAACAGAAGAAACGTATGTGGGATCAAAAACCATACTGTGTATGCAGATGATCGTTTTATTCTGAAAATAGAAGCAGCTTTCCTAAAACAACACCCCTCCCCCACCCACTCTAGGAAAACTTACAAAAACTAGTCTCCTCTACTATACCAAACTACGAATAGAAGTAAAGGTGGGTGAAGTCGTTTCATTTGGTCCTGTGCTTCTTGTACATCTCTAATACCACATACAAGTAAATCCGAAGCCTGTACTTGTCAGTGTCAATATTAATCAAATGTCTTTTGGGACCGATCATATTGACAATTCAATGCCTGGTTGCACAAATGTGACGTCATTCCACTGGGCATTTCTAACACTGAACGGAACGGGTGAACTAATCTTGTACAAACGAGATCATTAGCAGACGCAACGAGATTATTGGAACTCAGGTCAATTTATTTGGATAAGGAAAATTCATAGTTTCTTTGTATTAGAACATTTGTTTTTAGCGCGCAGTGGCTTTGTTACAGTTCCATGTCCTTGCTTTGTTTGAATAATGCAAAACCATATTAAAGCTGGATGAAAAGCAAATATAAAGCGTTGAGCCATACCCATGCAGGCTGTCCACTGTTGCATTAAAAATCAACTCGTTTAGCGAAGTGAAATATTTTCCGACGATGACGACAATACGGTTGGTACACAGAGTTTTCCCTATATGACGTCATCAGTGGAAAGTCAAATGATACCCGATCATGTGTTGATAACCGGCGCTCCATTCATACAGCGTTGCCAGATTTACACAGTGAGAGAGAAATACCCGAGAAGTGATTTAATAATAAACGAACCAATCGCTCTGATTTGGCAACTCACACCACGGATGAAAATTAGCCAATCAAAACATTCGGCGACAAGTTTAATAATTGATTGAAAGTAACACGCGTTTTTCAGCGCTTGATTCATGCGCAATTAAGAATACTCTGGTTTCGATATTTTTTGTGATAAATGTGTAAATAGAAAGGAAAATTACCGTTGACGAAGGGCGTACGGAATTGAGTCTCATCAATAAAATATAGACGACTACGATTTTTTGAAGTCACCCTAAAGTGATCCCCATCCACGATCAATCTTGTAGAAAATTCCCATCACAAGATAATTTTTCGCCTTATCTAATTCACAGGATGGGAAGTAAATCCTTACTCTAAAATCCATAACTTCTTTTATAAGTAAACTGGTTTTATAGGTGGTATTTACGGGGCTTCTTCTCAGGTTGACTCTATTATCTGTCCTCTAAGAAAGCACAGTTTATTTTTATTAGTCCCTGCGAAACTCCGCGGCCCACTCTAACGACTTTCTTCTCTGACGATGGAGATGTAAGAGATAGTTATAACAGCCTCACTGAAACACGGGCGGGAACGGATATTCGGTGAAATAACTTACGCCCAGGTTAGTTTGTATATTGAAAGGATCAGAGCGGACGCCGGCTCCGCTTACACGGATTAGCTTTATATTATAGGTGTTTGTTATTCCCTCTACTGTTTGTGTATTCTGTTTCTCTCATTATATTGTACTTTATCTCGCTCTCTCTCTCTTCTAGCTGAGTAACGAGCTGCTGAAATTCCATTAAATGGACGTGACTTTGGGCGCCGCATCTGTTACTCGAATGTGATACGCGCCGGCAGCTTGAAAACACCCCAAAAATCAATACTATCTATCTCTAACCCCTTTCTAGTCTTCTTCTGTCATTAGCTATTCCCCTCTCTTCTTTGCTCATTATTCTTTTGTACATTATTTCATTATCTCATACATCTTCCATCGTTGTCCGTCCGTTTCTTCGGCTTTCATGTTGATTGTTGAGAGTCCAAGGGCCAGTGAGATCTCGATCTAATTGCATTGTTGCTGATGTCTCGTTGTTTTATTCAACAACAACAACAACAACAACAACAACAACAACAACAACAACAACAACAACAACAACAACAACATCAATTCATGTCTCCTAAGAAAGTGAACTGAAAATCAGTGAATGCAAAATCAAAATTTGAACTTTGTTAAAAATGCAAAGATTCAGGATTTCTTCAAGTCACTCACAGTATTGTATATTATGCTATTACATTATCTTTAATATTTGACCCTATAGAATATTTGATTATAAGTCTAAACTTACCCTAAACATCGATTTTTTTAAAGACATTTTATTGTACCTAGCGAAATTATTCCTCAGTCTCTTCACTTTTTAGTTGAACATTCAACGGCACTTGGTGAAGCACCGATTTGTTTCTTTACTACCGAATATTTAAATGTTGTTAACGCTTTTAAAATGTCTGCTATAACTTATATTCTGATGACGAATGTTCCTGGATCTCAGCCAGCCTGAGAAAGTCGACAACACCGTCGTCGCAACGTCCAAACCACCGGCCCTCTTCAGGGCCAAACAGAAGCGTCGCATCGCTAGAAACTTCAACATACATATTCGATTCGGAACCATTACATCAACTTATCTTATATTTTATTATATTATCAGGATTCTTTTATAGATAATAAAACCGTATGAGTACAATTCTGGAAGTCTGGGTTTCTTCTTTCACTGAATAGCTGTATTTTTTGATTTCGAATTGCTTTTGTTGTTTTGATGCCAAATTGTTCACCAACAACTGAACGTTTCTATAAAGCCCTTATCACATTATATAATTAAAATTTGGCAATTGCAATCATAGTCCAATTGGATTCGAGAGATTCACGAAAAGTACAGATTAATTGGCTGGAAATTGAGTAGTCCAATTTGAATGGCATAGTTTGATATGGACTTAACACACGACGAGATTGACTTTCTAATACAATTCTGAAAGCTCATATGAAGCCGTTACCTCGAGACTTTATCCGCGTTTTTATTTCAAGATTTATACTCTAGAATAAGATTTATCATCAAATTCACTTAGTGTTTTCTAGTACATTAAGCAATATTGCAACTGTTGCACTGTCTTATTCTTGGTGATGACACACTTTATCATTATTAGAATACAATTAGATGGGCATTGCGGCTGCAGTGAAGTAACGTATGGTGCCCCTATTTCCCTCTAGGCGGCGCCACCTGTCTCGCAGTTATCACAGCGAGTGAAACATTATGGAGCATCTCGAACTGTACCGAGCATCTTGGTGTTCCAGAGCGCAAGACAAGTCGATTGTTTTCAAACTCGTAAGATTTCCGCAGATGTTTAGTATCATTTGCATTTGCGCCGGCTCCGGTTCAGCGATAAGCCAGGAACAAAGGTTCGAATTAAAATGAAATAAAGCATTTCGCTTAATACCCTTTGGTTATTAACTTATTTGTAAGGTTTGTAATCACTTACGAAAGTTCGGGAAAGTCTTAGTATATTTCTTTGAATGAATCTAATATGTTTTTTTATAATTGCAGCTGTTACATACATAGTGTTCTTTAAATTTAATATTTTAAATTATTAATTCAATACATACAATACGAAGTCTTGCAGTGTATATGTACCTAAAGTATAATGTAAAAAGTCTGTTACGTACTAAAGAGTATGTGCGAGACACCGGTTTTACCTAAATTTAAACTAATAAATAGAAAAACGGATTTTCAACAAATTATATTTATGTAACGTATATTATTTCGTTAAGTTAGTTTTGTTTGAAAATATAATTTCCTCACATAAATAAAATCGATAATTTATTTCAATTAAATAGTTTGGATTTTTGTATTATTTTAATTCTCTGAATGGGAATCGGATCGACCTACATCAAAATATATTTGAAACTGCATTCAAATTGCAACAAAGCCATGGCTTTTGGGAACAACATTTAATTAGTATAGAACAGGATTCGCTTAGTGTGGAGCAACATTCTGTTATGCGGACAAAGAACATGCACTCACGAAGAGAATCTAATTTTAAAACCTCCTAGGATATTTGTTCTGCAACGAAGCAATGGTTTTTGCTGCATTTCGTGCATTCCCTGCACGTAGCTCGCAATGTCACCGGGAGAGTTTGAACCACAACAGAAAAGACGGGGACGATTCAAAGATGCAATAATGGAGCTTGAGTGAAAATTCCCGCGGACGAAATGTGTCAAGGAAAATATTTGTGGTGGTTTAAGTTAATACAATTCAGAGTGTTCTCTTAAGATTCCATTTGAAACCTCTTGTAATCTCGTTCACTTTATTAGCATAATAGTACTACTTATCTTTCTTGTTTGTTTTCTCAGTTTGCTGGAAAATGTTAATGAAATATTTTCTTGAAAAGAAAATACAGCCTCTAGGTAAAAATATACCCTACTTTCAGCTTGGTGTATTTTATAATGTCGCGTTTGACATCTTGTTTACAAATGTTCTTGTTGTTATATTCTCCTACATGCACGTAAGTAAAGAAACATGAAACAAAGATAGGTATCGTATCTAGAGAAATTCAAATTTTATTGACTGCTGTCCACAATACATGGTTGACCATTGAGATCCAGCTCAATTGTTTACAATTGTTTTCAATTGTTTTCAATTGTTTACAACAATTATAATTGTTTAAATTTACTGAACTGAACGCTCTATTTTGAGGCACTATTTTGTTCTCGATTGTTAGTGGAGGTGCCAGGATCAGCTCAACTCATGAAACGCCACACGATTTGACTCAATCAACTGTTGAACATGGGAACAAATGTCATGGGAATTAATTAGTTGTTATTAAAGCTCTAGACGTCCTGGTTACCTACATTGTCAATTGCTAAGATCAAAGAGTTGCTATTGCAAACATTCCTGGAGCGATCCTTACAGATGCAGCGCTATCCGCGGGAAATGTGTAGTCTATGGGACTACTTCACATCTTTAATTACAATACTACATGCATTTGGTTGGAATACGGAAGTTATTTTATTCTAATTAAGCTCAAAGTGAGAATGTTGTGAATAATCAATTTGTATTTTCTAGGAAATTAAATTAAGTGAACATTCCTAGATGTTAATGCGCTTTTGATTATTAGATGTAACATAATTATTTATCTGGTACGTAAATTTTCTCTGGAGACTGAAGTAAGATTCTTTGAGATGTTGTGGGAAATTACACAAGCGTTAACAATTAATGAGATGCTTCAACAAATATTTCAAGATTATAATATCATCTATGGAGTCAGAAAACAGAAATCATACTTGACAAATGTACACATTTTAAGCGTTTATTTCAATTTGACATTGACTGTGCCATCTTTCCATTATTCGGTCCAAAGAATCTGAACCTCATTTTCTCGCCGTTGATTCTGTTACTCTCCCTTCCATCTCTCACTCACTCTCTCACCTCCCACGGCCGATGATCTCTCTCCCAAGTACAACGATGAAATACTTGCTTTCGTTTCATACCTACTTGACCTTCTGAAAATGCCCTCTGGCTGAAGACTTTTCATACTGAGTGATAAAAGTTATATTCGTCGTGAAAATTGAGTTGAACAAAATAATACAGGCATCTCGAGAAGTTGAAAATGTTTTGTTTTCCAATATTGTAATTTCAAATGCATGTAGCATTTAGTGTATGAAATTCCGGGTAATGTTCGAATATTTCTGGCTTGATTCGTTTGGTTGAGTTACAATGCCGATGACATTTTGAAAGTTGCAACAGGCTTTGTAAATGTTAAAATAATAACCCCCATTCCGTGAGATAGATTTTCGATGTGAATTTTTATATTTCATTTTTTTATGTCCGCTCGTGGCGTTGGTTCCTTCTCGGCATTCCTCGCAGCCGTGTCGCCAGGTCCACGTCCAGCCTCCGCCTCCACGAGATCAGCTATAATCTCAGATCACTGCCATCGACCGCGACCGACATATTGCACTTGCTATTAAACGCTACCGACGTTTTGTAACTAGGCAATTCTGTTTAAGAGCTGTTGCATAAAAATGAGATTTTGAGGGTGAAAAATGAAGAGTCGTGGCGTCGGAATTGGAGGGAAAGAAATCTGCATTTCCCGGGACGTCGGCGTCGGCGTGGAGCCCGGCAATCAATCAGATGAGGGCGTCGGGGCGGCCGCTGCAAGGGGGAGCAGATAGATTATGTTCAAGGAAGAGAGGAGACGATGTAATGTGAATTCGTAACGGTGTCAGGAGAGACGAAGGGAGCGGGATTAAAAATCTGTGTCGCGGGAAAGTCATTTTGAGGAAGAAGAAGAAGAAAAAAAAACACACACTTGGCTACACGGAAGGCAAATGGAGAGAATTGTGAGTAAAGTAAGCTCTAAAATGAAGAAAGATGAGAATAAATTGACGCTGAAGAGAGTAAGGTAAGGAAAAAGATGTAACGATGAACAAATGAGCAGTGCGAAACGAGATACGTAGAGACAGAATTGATTGGGGATTTTAGTAGAAAGGACGGTGATGAATTTCGGAAATCGGGCGCAGAATTCTTAACGCCGACAGGTAAGGTGAAAGTAATGACTATAAAACGGCGTTTTACACTAAGTGACATAAATGCCTGAAAGTTTATAAGAATAAATTACGCAGGGGAGAATCTTGCTTGTTACGTATTATCGCAATTTGTTTGGCGGATAAATGATATATGAATAAAATCCCAAAGAAAGTGAACAGAGAATATTTCACACGCTTGGAAGATAAACTAAAAGGCGTTGACGTAGAAAATTGCTCCGAACCAAAGTGATGTGCAAAAGATGCGGGAATATCAGCTCGGACAAGAAACGTGAAAGAAGAGAAAAGAAGGGTTTCCAGAGAGCGGGGTGATGACGTGTTGATGGGTGAAGTGGTGTTCACTCTGATGTTATGGAAGATCATTGCCTCGATCCGATCGGGCAATAAAGTTTAAACTGCTCCGACGTTCGAGCGGGACTTCCTTCGTCCTTTGCGATCACGAAATAGTCGAGTGTTATTACGCGGAGGTAAAACTTTGCTGCCATTGTGCCGAATCTTTATACCGGATAGTGGCTATCAAAACCTTACAAGAGATGATGCCTTGCATTCAGAAGATGAAATCCTCTTTGTTGGGAAGATATCACACATTCCAATGCGCACTGCCATTTAAAGGCCAAGTGTTAATCAATAATCAATCTCCGTGGTACCAGAGATGTTACAAGACTTTTTTTCACGAGAGATGAAACGCAAGTGAAATCAGTAAAGAATAAATTGCAATAGATCGTTTTTCCTGGGGTTTTTCCTCTATTACCTGATACCTCATTTACTCATGTGCATACACTCGGAAAAATATATTATTACTAGGAAAACGCTCTGTGAAACGCGTTGATGAGTGAGCCTTCGTATTGTATGCGGACATGCGTTTGGGAGTCATCTGCTCTACAGGTTTTGGAACTGAAGCATCAAGATAGCACTATAACATTTGAAAAATCTTTGCATAAATTTGTAAAATTTCAATATTATCGAATAAAATGTCCTTAAAATGAGAAAAAACTTTTGAAAATAAATACTCTCTCTCTGAAAATTGGCAAAAATACCTAAAATATTGATCCCAATGACCATGCAAAGTTTTAAGTTGATTAGTAAAACGGTTCTAGTTTAAATGTAAAAAATCACATAATAAATGTATTTAAATTTTAACTTATCAACGACTTCCATGAAATTTATAACCCTAAAACTATAAGACTGCCTCAACAACTGTTAACAATTTCGGTTTGATAGGTCAAACGGTGTGAGCTACAGGCCAGTTTCATTGAATAACCAATCACAACAAATCACAGGGTTCTGTCCAAAAACGATCCCAGAGACCTCATAGATTACATAAGTATGTGTGCAAATTTTCAAAACGATTGATTAAACAATTTGGCCTGGGCAGTTAACCAAAAAATAAAATAAAAAATCCCAGAGAGAAAGTGCCATGAGAGTACCGTGGTGACGCTCGCTCAAAAATCTTAATTATCTTCAGTTTTGCTTAAAATAATCTAAAACTTGTACTTTATTTTAATTAGTTCTGGATAAAAGAAGGTCAAATGGTCTTCCGTGATTTAAAATCAATAAAACTATAATTGCTTTGAATGTGCAGTTGCCACTTACTCAGTCCATCCAATTTACAAACTACAGTTTTATATAGAAACGTAATCGACGTTAGTTTCGAACAGAATGTGCATACTGAATAGCAATCTTAGACAAAACCATTGCATTACAATGCAGTTCGTATCAAAAGTTAACTAATTAGAACTCTTTCTATAGATTTCTCGAACAATTGCAAATTGTCTTCGCTTTTTTAATTAAGATGAGACGTTCTCTGAAAAGATGTGTGCTTCTATTGGTGCAGTTGATCAAGTTCTGTAAAGTTGATTGTAATTAGTGTGCGCCAGACCTTAACTCTTTGCCCTCCAGATTGAATCAGTGGCTGGAACTCGCAGATGATCAGAGACGTGCGGGATTACCGCTAACGAGTGAGGTGCAAATGATGATTTCATCACCACGCTTGTAAGACGTAGCTCCAGGCAAATCGCTACTAATTAACGTCTCGGATTCAAATATAATTAGAAATACTGTATAGTTTAATAATTAATGAATGTTAACAAATAAATAAAATAAGAAACTGTCTTAAAACCTTCAGCGTATACATAGTAGCAGCTAGCAGTTAGGTATACGTAAAACAGATAGGATGCATTTATTGAGCGAGCGAAGAGAGCAACTCCTTTTTTTTGGCACGGACCTTTTTTTTCTGTTACTGAGGCTATACAGGTCACAGCTTATACAGGTACAGGAGTTGAAATTTTGCACATTTCTGGGCTTTGCAGACCCTAATTATTTTGAAATCCGCTGATTGGTTCAAATTAAAAAAAAAACTTTCGATTGGTTGGTCCGATCAATTGGAAATTTAGCAAAGTCATTGCAACCAACATTGTCCCAAATCTGACAAAGTTTCAGCCAAATCCTCCCATTGGTTAAAATTTAAAACTATATATCTATGGTTTTTGAAATTTAACAATACTTGCACTCTGGATGCTCTAAATCCTTGACAGAATATTTTTCTTGGTTTCCCTCGGTTAATAGTCAAATATTCCTTCCCTCTTCTTCCCACTGTCCATCCAATCTACTTTTAATCTTAATCTCCCTATCATAATCATGCATCCGTTCCTAGCAGACCAGTTGCAGAACATGCGGCGTCAAACATCAATAATTGTAGACAAATTTTAATATAACTAATTAAATATTTACCATATGCGAGGTGTTTCCTGTTATAAATAAAACTCCCATTTTCAACATATTTTCTTGTAAATTTAGGTTATATTCTGAAAATTAGTTGTTGAAGGAGCATAGATAAGGTGCAATAACCTGCATAGCAATGTTAAATGTCAAAAATTATTACACTCAATGTCGTTATTTAAAAAAATTAACAATGCTTATTTTAACAATCCTGGGAAAATCTTTACGAGCTTCCACGCTTTCAGATTAAAGTTTTTCTTGAATTTATTTTCATGACACAATGGATTAGAATAGTAGTTAACGTACAGAGCGCGATGGGTCAGGCGACAACGCTCTGGACGCGAATCCCGGAGAGCCTGGTTCGATTCCCGCGACCGACCATCTTGACCACGGGTCTTCCCAGGCGAGGGACAAACAAACACTGGAAAGGTTTCTAACTAATAATCCACTTGTCTCTTTCCCCCTTCAGTCCCGACCTGGATGCAATAACTCTTTTGTTGTGAGCCCCGCCATTTTGTCATTATTATTACTATTACTAAGCGAGCAGAGCGAACGTCTTCATCCAAAATGTATGGCTGGAATCTCAAGTTGATTGTGATTTTCGCATTACAAGTTAAACGATATAACGGATCAGGCAAATGTTTGCACAAAATATTATTACAAAACCCGGTTCTACTCGGTTCTTATTTCTAGCACGATCGGTATCTTGGTTTCTCTTTGTTTTTTACTTACATGTGACTGCATTAGTGTGTGTGCAAAATTTCAGATAGATTGGTTGATTGGTGTGACCAGGGCTGTGCAGACAAAAGCACAATAAAACAAACTTTCATAGAAAGTTCATAAGAATTATATGGTGCCGTACGCTACTCTCATTTTATAAATAACATTGGTACAGTTGTATTTATCTACTTACTTTGTAGGAGCCCAGGTTCTTGACCGAGCAAGCGAGTTTGACGTTTCTCCCAGCGGGGACGGTGATATTCTCGATGAGCTCAGTGAATTCCGGATCTTCGACTGGAGCTGAAACAAAATAAACAGGTTGTCAGAGAAGAGAAGAATAGAACATTGCATTGACTTTTCATAGAACATCGAGCAGACGGCCAGAAATAACTGGATTGGTAGATCAATCTTGTGAGGTGTCCGAATGATAATTTTCTTGTTTTCATTTTCATTTTCGTTCTATTTTGCTGACATGCAGCGATGATATGGAGGCTTTGTGTAGGTAACTGCATACTTTATTCATAAGTCGTGACGTCGAAACAAGAAAGAAAATGAGAATTGTAAAGATGAAAGGAGCATTCGTACATAGCCTTAGTGTTCATGACCTACAAAATAATAGGCATAACAATCTACACTTTGAGAAAAATACGACGGAGAAATGTACTGCTAATCATACTTTTCTTGGTAAGTGAATGTAAGGAAATGCTGTTTTTTCAATATCGCTCTAAAACTACTTAGTAGTCTGTGAATTGCCACTCGCTCTTTGGCTGGGACTGATGTTCATATCCACATATTCGTTCCGTTCACTGGCCTGTGTAATAAACAAGCACTTTTTACATTAAAGTTTATAATAATGTATGGAAGCAAAACTAGTTAAATCTTCTTTTTAAATGAACAAAGCGAGGTTATCATTCGACTTTTTGTCACTCAATTATTTATCTATTTGATTTTGTTAGCATGAGTAAATTCAAGAATAGAAAACGTTGATATGCTATCATGAAATATATTTTATGGATCGAGTTTTTAACCATAATTTTTCGAGGTTTAGTTTTGAGTCAAAACCAACTTGGTGTAATCTGAAATCTTGACATTAGCTGGTGTAAGTAGGACAGACATGTTCTAGCCGTTATCCAAATGTACAAGATCAGTCAAATAAATAGGTATATTGACGTAACAAGTAAAATTATACGGCCAGGTTTATCATCTCTTCTTTCCAAGTCTAAGTTTCAAGATATAAGACGGTTATTTATAGATGTGGAAATTGTGTAGGCCGAGTTCATCGATCCACTTAAAATTCGGTTATTATTAAGACTCCTTATTCACAATCACATTTCCTGCACATGCAACGTCTCTAGTTTCCATGCAAGTCAACTGACAATTCTTAACAACACTCTTGTAATCTATTTCATCACGCAAAGCCAAGAGAAAAGAGAGGCCCATTCACTGGCAGGCCTGTGTAAGTATCTAAGCACAATCCTACAGGTGGTATATGCGTGTTAGTGACAGCGCTCATGGAAACACGCTACACCCTCTTGCTTTATTGTGACATACGGTCGTCCGTTTAGAGAGAAGACTTGACGATTTGTTTTCAGTTTTCAACGTAGCATTAATATTATATGAGATTTCAGAGAGATGGGCTAAGAGAACGAGTGGGCGTGAAACTGGGCTCTAACGCGATGACAGCTTGGGTTGTGTAGGGAGAAAATGGTATTTTGTAATCTGAAAAAATGTCGGAAATTGGATGTAAAGTTTACAACGTAACAAAACTTTCACAGTTAGTAGCTTCTAAATAAATATATTTTTGGGCTTGTTGAATAATTGCATATAGTATTTGCTTCTGAATAATTGTCAGAACTCTTAACCACCAGAAGAATGTTTTTCTTCAAAACAGAATGTTTTTATAATTTAACAAAGAGTTTGTGCAAACTTGGACAAACAAAACAAACAACAAAAACTCTTTCGGAACTAGGAAAATGTTACAATTACAACACAGCCCTGTTCACTAACATTGTCAGTACTATACTTTCTTCAATACATTCATTAACTAATAATAATTGACATCTGCAACACAAATGGACCGCTCAGAGTTTAGTCACTTCTGCCGCAACTCGAATAATCAAGGTTTTCATAGAGTTGGAATGAGAAATTAACTTTTTTTCTTGATGTTTCATTGATGTAAATTTAAAAATTAATCCAGAATTCAACTATTCCAAATCTATTATATCAATTGATTACTCATGCAACCTCCGTAGTTAATTAACCTCATTGGCTTCTGACTGGTCCAAATGTACTGTGTAGAAGGTGTACTGTGTAGAAGTACTGTGTACTGTGTAGAAGGTGTAGAAGTACTGTGTACTGTGTAGAAGGTGTACTGTGTAGAAGGTGTAGAAGTACTGTGTACTGTGTAAAAGGTGTGCTGTGTAGAAGTACTGTGTACTGTGTAGAAGGTGTAGAAGTACTGTGTACTGTGTAGAAGGTGTACTGTGTAGAAGGTGAAGAAGTACTGTGTACTGTGTAGAAGGTGTACTATGTAGAAGTACTGTGTACTGTGTAGAAGGTGTAGAAGTACTGTGTACTGTGTAGAAGGTGTGCTGTGAAGAAGTACTGTGTACTGTGTAGAAAGTGTAGAAGTACTGTGTACTGTGTAGAAAGTGTATTGTGTAGAAGTACTGTGTACTGTGTAGAAGGTGTACTGTGTAGAAGGTGTATAAGTACTGTGTACTCTGTAGAAGGTGTACTGTGTACTGTGTAGAAGGTCTAGAATGTGTAGAAGTACTGTGTACTGTGTAGAAGTGTTGTAACGTGTATCACAAAGCTGCAGCGTGCTCTGCTGTGATTGGCAGATAGGTCAACCGCTGCCACCACTTGTAGTGAGCTGTGAGTAACGTGTGGGAAAGTGGCTAATATTTCTCAAGAGCCAACTTCTCGGTGATTGATTAACCACCATCTACTACTCAGTCGAAAATATCACGCCCTGGCCACTTCAAACAAACCATCCTCTATAGAAATACAGATGAGATGTTTCGAAGATCACATGAGTATAGTTTCAAATCATCTGTCAAAAAACATTGAACCAAGAATAACGCAATTTTCAATTAATACTAGCATGGCAGAGATACACAAACATGTGTTTACATAATTAATAGACAACAGACAACATTTACGCATTGTACATTATCATTGAATGTATCATTTGTAACCAAATGGCTAATAAAATAAGTAAATAAATAATTACATTGGGGCATACATTGATTTTTATCAGTTTGACTATCAGGTGTATAAACGAAGCTGCTATAATTTTCCAATTATAGCAGAAAATTGTGCTCGATGGAAAGATTGCATTTTGAATCTAAGTTCCCCACATACACCATCTCTATACGATACCTGCACTATTCTAAAACTGCATTTAGAAGGTTATTTGGATTCATTGTGTAGCTAAACGAATTAAACGCAAAACAATTCAAATGGATTTGATAATATTAGTGCCCTGTTCATTAGTGGATTGTGAGGCATTAAAAATTAATTTGTGCGGTCTAACGGTATCGGAGTCTACACCCAAGCATATTAGAATACGAGTATAGAATAATTTAGGCGTTATTCCAACGGCATCGAAGCACATTGTGTAAATTAAAGCAGTGGCGTGCCGAACATATCTTGAGGACCGGTGCTTATTCATTGATGGGTATATACCCACCCACCCCCAATGGTCAAGAACATAAAATTGGCAGCGATCGCAATGGGGTCTGGGGAGAGGACCCCCCAGTAGGTACATGCAGGTCCGGGGTGCAAGCATAGCCTCGGGAAAAAATTCAATTTCAATACCAACTTTGAAGGTTTTTGGTGGTGAATTATTTTAGTTTAAGCTCTGGGAAGTAATTAATTTAATTATTAAACGGGTTGCACCCACACAAATGCCGCGCATCGTTTTTTTTTCTTTTGGTTATAGACGGGTTTACAATAAGTTTACATGCAGGTACGATATTTTTGAAGGAAAACAGAACAGTTAGTATAATTTATATTAGAAATAAAATCAAACAAAAAATGCCGCGCAAGCGAAATTTTGGAATTTTGACTACATTAGAACGAGTTTCAAATGGTTTTACAGGTACGACGATTTTGAAAGAAAACAGAGAATCCATTCATGTATAAAAATCACACATAAAAAAGCCGCGCAGCGAAATTTTTTATTTCGGCTTCATTGAACGGGTTTAAAATGATTTTACAGGTACCTACTAAGTATAATTTTGAAAGAAAACAAAAAAAAAATGCATACATAAAAATGTCGCGCAGCGAATTTTTTGTATTTTGGCTACCTTAGGACGGGTTTAAAATGATATTACATTAGCAATAAAATCACACATAAAATAGCCGCGCAGCGAAATTTTTTGTTTTTGGCTACATTAGAACGGGTTTAAATGATTTAAGTGATTTAAATGATTTTGAAATGAATAAACAAAAACGCGATTTATTTATAAACAGAAAAGCACACATAATAATGCGCTGCAGTGATTTTTTTGGTTTTCGTCTACCTATAGGACAGGTTTAAAATGATTTTACATTACTCTATTTTTTAAGGAAAACAAAAAAGTTCTTAATTTATATAGGTTAGTAATAAAATTATAAATAAAATAGCCGCGCAGCGAAACTTTTTGGTTTCAGGCTACATTAAAACTGGTTTTAATGATTTTACAAGGTACTGTATTTTTGATAGAAAACAAAAAAGTAAATCAAACAAAAAAAAATGCGGCGCAGCTATTTTTTGATTTTCAACTTTACATTAGCACACGTTTAAAATGGTTTTTCAGGTACAATAATTGTGAATGATTATTTTTTGTATTAGGCTACCCAAGGGCGTATTCAGGATGAAATTTCGGGGGGGGGGGGGGCGACATTACTAATATTTTGGTAAATGACCGTGTAAAACAGGGGGTTCGGGGGCGCAGCCCCCGAGAAAATTTTGGATCAAGGTCATTCATTTAGGTGCAATTTTGAATCGCAGTGTATAGCTATTTTGGGAAATTATAAATTACAAAATATCAAAAAATTAGACTAAAAGGTTAAAGAAATTTTTGTGAATTTTAACTCAATTCTAAACAATTTGGAACGTTTTTGACATGATCTATCTATTTTTAAGTTTTTTTCCACATATTATTTTAAATGTGCTTATTTTCTTAGATGAAATCCTGATTTCGGTGGGGGCCATGGCCCCCTCGGTCCACCCCAGAATACGCCCTTGAGGCTACCCAAGGACGGGTTTAAAATGATTTTGGTGCAATTAATTCAATGGATTCAATGGATTCATGTTCGTTAATTTACATCCATCATAAATTATACACAGACAAAATGTATCTCAGCGATATTTAAATTTCCTATGCTTCTTTGCTGATAATAAATACTATTTTCGATCCAGCATGCAGGAGCATGAAAGAAAATACAGAAGATGATTCTCTAACAGTTAAGCTGTTTTTATGATTCATCAAATCCTTTCAATAAGTACTGAAAATGGGTCAATTCAATATTATTTCATAAATATTTTAGTATCCATCCACCCACCGAACCATCAACCTGCAGTTTTTGCAACCATCCACCCACCTAGACCTACTCAACCCCTAAAATGTATTAATTGCATTATCACAAATGTACATGTTCACTGCATACATTTATTGATACAAATCTTTTGTTCCCTTTCCTTTATTGATGTTTACCTACAATCTACATTGTTACTGCTTGCTGTGCAGCAATACGACGTATACACCCTCATCACCATGTTTGTGTGAATACATTATGTTGTATTAGTGGTGAATGTAATACTGTTACATTATAAAATGTGTCGCAAGGTGGGTAGGTCCCCTGGCGGGGACCACCCACCCCCAAAAAATGACTGTGCTTGAGCACCAAATTTAGATAGGTCGGCACGCCACTGAATTAAAGGATACTAATGTCCTACAACGAACTCCGTTGTTATCATCCTGATTAGACGTTACAGTGACATACACGGCGAGACTACGTGAGGAAACACATTTCCACCGCCCTCTTTGCCTTCCCACTCTCTCTCACTGCTTCACCGTAACACGGCGTTGGGGAATGCTCCTGGCTGCTCCTAATGTAATTTAAAAGTCTTCTGGAACAAATCCCTTCTACTTGTGTATCTCACCTCACCCTTCTCTGTAACTCGTGCTCTCGTTTCGTTGGACCTCTCTCTCTACAGTACGTTTTGCTCTATCCTCATCTATCTTTATATCAACAGGATTTAAGGCTCTATTCCATAGAGATAAGACGCTTAATAATTTAAAATGTATTACCAGTTTTTGGTTAAAGTAGAGTGATTCTAATTATCTGAGAATTATATAATGAATTGTCTTACATGCAGGTAAAATGAAGAGAAACGTTGCCAAATCTTTGTAGCCTTGTTTTTGTTACCGAGTTTATCTCCCATTCATCATTCTTATATTCGAGATTGCAACGTTGCAAGCTGAAGATCTACGCCATTTTGACTGCAGAATTCGCTGGCAGAGTTTCAGTCTCAATATTCGAGTTTCGCGTCGCGTACGACTTTGAATATTTCGTCTCGACAAAATGCAAACCAATCAACAGCAACACGAGACGCTGCGACGTTATTTATAAGGCTGCTCGGCGCTGAGTTTACTCTAAATTTAAAACTCAATTAGCTAATTTAGAAAGAGGATAGAAGTCTGATGAGGACGAATGCTAAGCGTCTCAAGTGGAGAAGTAAGTGACTGCTGAGTTTCTGAGATGCTGAAAGTGTTTGCTTCACTTTAATATTGACTTCGGAAGAAGGAAATACTCGTAGAAAGTTATCTTTCCTTGTTATATTGACATTTGCCCGAGTCATTCGCTATTGCCACACAAACACGGTGGAGGCGCCAAGAAAGAACACATATTGGAGGCAAAACAAATCTATGTAATATTTGTATCTCTAGTTCAAATGCATTTTGGCGCGAAAAAACTTCACACTTCTTCAGGAAGCGAGCCATTTGCTTTAAACGCTTTTAAGTAAATCTGTTGTACTTTTTACATGTGTTGTACAACATAACATAACATAACGATTTTTTTTAATAAGCACATTTCCCATGTTTTATTTTTAATCTTAGCAATAATACAAAAGAAATTAAACAAAATAATAATAAAGAGAATAATATAATTTTCATATTGTGTGCAAGTATGAAAAACGATTAAAATAATGACTCCAGCCAGAGCAACAGTGGAATGATATCCTTTCAGCATCCAACTAAATGAGCTGCTCTCACATCGTGTTCAATAAATGACTTCAGTAATCCCAGAATTGCGGCAGTTTCAACTTCGACGTGTGTTAGAAGAGAATAGAAGAAGAAGAGCTAGAGAGTTCACACTTATAATGTTTTCAGGTCCCATAAGACTTTGCAAAAACTAAAGACAAGAGGCTAATCCAACGACTTTACCCAGTTGCTCGACAAACATCGTGGCTTCCTACTTAACCACCTTTTATCTCCAAAGAAAACACGAGCAGGGTCGCGAATTGCGAGCATTTCTGCATTTCAACCGCGCCGTCGCGGCGTCGACTCCAGCCGTGCCGTGCCGTGCCGAGGCGCTGTTGCGAGAACATCACGACAACGCAATGCAGCACAGACAAAGACCGCTCATTCGACAAGATTAGGCAACGCTGTAAGTCAGCGCGCAGGGAACGAGCAGTCGCAAAACTTCATCTCAGACCTAGCCGATCTGATGGTACTTTTTTATAATAATTAAGATCCGTAGGAACGTAGGCCGTAGGAGCTTCGTTATTTATTATTATTATTACGACCACTCATATTTATTTTAACTTGGTGCTTTTCTTCAGGAAAGTGTAAAATACTGTAGACGCCAAAGTAACTAATTCCATGCTGAAAGGGTTTTGTTATAAAATAAACACACACGTTTCTTAGCTACATTGATGTTAACATATAAAATCTGTACAAAAGTGTCACTAACTAGGTTAAACGGTTTTAACCGTAAAGAAAGAGTAAGGACACAAATCCAAAATCTAAGTCAGAAAAATCAAGTTGAAAAGCTCGTTTTGCTTATGTATAATACTAGGAAAACGCTCAGTGTAACGCGTTGATGAGCGAGCACGGACACGCGCAACACCTTGAACCGAAATTATGTCTATCGAAAATATCATTAAAAGCCAATAATTCTTGAAATTCGTCAGACTTGTAGGTATAAAAATCTCCAATTATTCCTAAAGTATTAGTCCCAATAACCATGCAAAGTTTTAAGTTGATTGATTGAACCTTTATGATTAGAATGTTCCTTGTTAATATTCAAAAATCATAGGATCTATTTAAAAAAATATACCTGGGATCACTCAAATGATAAAAGTGGGTGTAACTTACACAGTATTAGACGACCCCATAAAAAAACACTCCGTGTAAAAATACCAGCCAAGTCTCTTCAACTATAAAAAAAATAGAAGAAATCTAAAAATTCAGCACTGAAAAGAAGTGATATCAAAAAATGAGCCAAGTCAAAACTTAATTTTAAAAACCAAAATATACTTGGCTCATCGTGTATATAAATAGTATAGAAGCATAAGCCAAAAATCAAATGTACCTAAATATATATAATATACCTATAATGCCCTTAAAAACGATGCGCCAAGTATATTTTGGTTTTTAAAATTAAGTTTTGACTTGGCTCATTTTTTGATATCACTACTTTTCAGTGCTGAATTTTTAGATTTCTTCAATTTTTTCCATTTTTCCAGTTGAAGAGACTTGGCTGGTATTTTTACACGGAGTGTTTTTTTATGGGGATATCACTATTTTTTTAGTTCATTTACACACCTTGTAACACACATCGGAGCAACAATGACTAAATACTTTTAAAAAATACGCCATTTCCGAATTGGTTAATACGAAAAATTGTGTTTGGTGCTCAATATACCTAAGCTTAAAGTGATATTCCATGAAGAATTGCGAAAGCTTCATATCAATCAGTCCAGCCGTTTTCGAGATATGGTATCACTTCCGGTTTTCAAAATGGCGACTGAAATAACTGCCACCTAGAATTTATTTCTATAAATGTTATGTATCATTATAAGCCTTCTGAATATGTGGTTATTGTAGTAAGAGGTCATTAAAATCTAGTTCTTCATTTTCATGACGTCATTTCCGGTTTTGGTAATAGAACATCTCTACTTTAACTATTGATATTCCATATAGACGACCGTCTGAATCATTTGGCGCTAGTTTCATTCCGATCGGTTGAGCCGTTTTCGAGATATGACGTCACTTCCGGTTTCAAAATGGCGACTACCGGATGGTTTTATAAAAAGGCACCTCAGACGCCAAAAGTGCACATGTGGTAAAAATTTCAGATCGATCGGCTAAGCCGTTTAGGCTGTGGCGGTGATAGCGGTGTTTCCTGATATCATCATCAGATAGGTTTTAAAAGGGGTGTAATTTCACTGTTTTTACGGCCCTCTAGCACGCAAATGGCATAACCTATTGTTCCCAAATTTAGTATATGGAGTGGGGTGGGCCATAGCTCGAAATTAAGATATTTCACAACAATGTGAGATTTTCCAATTTTATGATCCAGTAGGCCGAAAATGCCATGTTGTTGCTTACAGTAAAAGTGTCTGCTCCTCAGTTTATTAGGCATTTACGGTATGTTGAGTGAGTGTGAGTGAACGGTACGACTTGGCTGGGTGGAGCGACCGCTCCACTAGATCTTTTGAACGGTCATATCAGTTTCATACGTTTGAAAGTTTCTGCTCTAACTACCTTGGAACTATAAAGAGTCGAAGTAGCCGTGATCAACATTTTTGAGTAATTTGACAGCCAACACGCTAAATGTCCGTAAAATGTCAATAACTTTTGGATTTAAACACAGATAAGTCTGAAAATTTTCAAAAATACAGATAATGTTGGTCTTAATGACCATGCAAAGTTTTAAGTTGATCGGTCATACGGTTCTAGTTTAAATTTCAAAAATCATATGAAAGATTTTTTAAAATTTTAACCAATGGGAGGATTTGGCTGAAACTTTGTATGATTGGGTACAATGTTGGTCGTAATGACTTGTCAAAATTTCAAATTGCTCGGAACAACCAATCAAAAGATATTTATTTTTAAATTTGAACCAATCACATGAGCCCGTTTAAAAACGATCCCAGGGACCGCATAGATTACGTTAGTATATGTGCAAAATTTCAGATCGATTGGTTGTGCCGTTTGACCTGGGCTGTGAACACAAAAAAACAAACAAAAAAACAAAAAAACAAACACACAGAGAAAGTGCCATAAGAGTACCGTTGTGACGCTCGCTACGCTCGCTCAATAAATAATCATGTTATATGCATATTATTACATTGTTAATCTTACCAACAGTTTTTAAATTAGATTTTTGTGGAAAGCATAATGTGGGCCAACAGAGAGTAAACGTATTTTTGTAAGTGGAATGGTAGACAGAATGGAGCAAAATACTTTTAGAAGTGGAATGTAAGGCATTAGAGCAACATTTCCTTGTAAGTAGAATATAACGCGTCAGAGGTTTAAAAATCACTTTCGTAAGTAGAATGTTAGGCATCAGAGAGCAAAATCTTCTTCTAAGTAAAATGTAAGGCAACGCAGTAAGAAACTTCATAGGTTTTGTAAAAAAAGGGCGAGGATTTTTCAACAAACATAATCAAAAGTTTTTCTAAGTGAATATTCGTGTATGGTAACATCACCTCAAGTTTTCTTTCATGCGGTAGAGGAAAAAACATTTCGAAAAGTTGTCCCCATTTTCTACCCCTTCATTCCCACATATCCCTGCCACGATGGGCGCCCTCTTGGCTACTTCCTGGCGTCACGACGCGGTTCCGACGTCACTCAAAAAGCGTCGCGACGCCGCGCGTCGGCGGCTTCGGCAGAGCAAATCGATTTTAATTTCCGATTCCGAGATAGATTATCCTTCATCTCCCTACACCTCACCTCGCAAACTTTATGATATTACGAGAGCGAGCGAGAAAGAAAAGCACGAGATGTTAAAAAGAAAAAAGTCAAGACGATTTTCTCTGCATTATGCTTGGGCACGTACGATCGATCTTTTCAAGCAGGGTTTCATCTTCGATTCTCGCTCCAATGTTTACACAGGCTAACAGATTAGACCTATCTTTGCTAATGAGCTCGCTTCTAATTTAGTTTATAATGGTTTTAATGGGAAAATGTGCGGTTTGAAGCCAACTGTGTAAACGTAGACGCACTATACGTTGATACGAAATTCGATCGCACTTTGGTTGTCTAAAGTAACATGGTTCATTGAGAGATCTCTACATCCAACGTGGAGCTAGCTCATTTAGGCTGAAACCGCATGGACGCTTCCCGTCTGTAATGTGGTCTATGAAATTGAGAGTTTCTTGATTACAAATACAAAATATTATATACATAACGTATAAAGTTTGTTGATGAAATTGCAAGGGAAATGGTTGTGATGAATAATTAATTTGGTGATTTGGTAGTCAGAAAAATTCTTTGAATATGAAACTGATTTCAAAATCAAGACACACTTCTTGAAGCTGAGAGTTTAAAACCCTTCGCCGTTTTTATTAGTCTACTAACTCACATCACTTTCCACGACAATAATATTAAAATTAAGGTATTACATTTGTCGTTTAATTTATGTCAGCTTAGACTTGGTCGCATTGGGTGGTTTAAATATTTTATTCGAATGTGCGAATCGAGGAAGGAAGTGGAATTTAAATTAGCTTCCTCCACGACTCGAGCGGCGCATTGCTGAACTAAGGATGAATTCTATTATTCCTGGGAACCGGAAAAGTACGTCTCGAACAATGAGCGGGAATCCTTTGCTTTAATGTCGGGAACAATTTCATGGCGGAGTAACACAGTCGATTGTTCGCCACAAATCAATAGCTTATATGGATATTATCACGCGAATAACCGAATAAACATTTGGAACAAGTTGTAAGTAAACCCCAGATTATCAATAAATCAAAATGTTATTAGTTGAAACTGTTTGCAAAGAGGAATATCCGGAATGATTATTCCGGTAAATTATTCAATTCTATAAAGATGAGTTAATTCCTTCCGACTGAAATACCCTGTAAACTTCATTATCTTCTTTTTCTAGAACGAAATGTTTAATTCGTCAATGAAGACTATTTATGTTCATTTCTTTGTTTCAAGCAAACGGTGATTCAATGATCCAATAAAACATTAGTACAGAAACAAGCTAAGCTATAATTGGCGGTTGTAACAGCAGTAAAAGTGAAGCTTCCTCAAATCCAACCGTCTTGCCAAAATAATATATAAGCTCGTAATTTATAGTCTTACGACGTTGTGTTGGAGGAACTTTGCTAAACACAAAAACAGTGTTTAACAAATGTTCAGCCCAAGGGTGTTGTGAAACAACCAAGCTGTCTTGGAACTTAACAATGTTCATCTGGTTTCAAGGTGTCGGAATAATGCATGAGTCGTCCCGCTCGGCCAAGGTGCATTGATACAGTCTCTGCTTAGCTGGCTGGAGATAACTTGACCTAAATCTCAAAAACAGCGAATTAAAATAATAAGCTACGTTTGAATTACAAATAAGAAGGGCTGAATTTCAGTATGCCAATCTGAGATTCTGGAAACTTCGAAACTCTGAATGTTATTTGCATATTATATTACTTCAATATGTTTGAACAGGAATTTAAGAAATCTCTGATAATTATAATAATTTGATAGCGTTCGTCCACATTTTAATATAAGGGCGTTACTTGGATCTACCTTATTATATAAGCGCAAATTCGTTCAAATTATGAGACTCTGGTAATGTCAATGTCTGCTTATTAATAGATATGCATATTCTTTGAGACAATAGAGAGATACAGAATCGACTTCTATGATCCGTTTTATGTTGAAATCACGTGATCGTCAGCTAAATCTTCGAAGAGAGGGGAATTTAAACGAAAAAAGCTCCAGACATTTCATGGCATGGGATCATTTTAAAATCGTCGTTGAGATCCTATCTTTGATTGTTTTCCCGGAAGTGTTTTCACCCTCTCAGCAAGAGTTTGTTCATTTGGAGACGTTCAGTCTAACTACAATATCAACACAGTCACAATAAAAGCTCAGAAGATCACTGCGCATCTCATTTCACACAGAAATGTTGAGGAGTTGAAATAAATTTCAGCCATTTTGCAGTTCTCAAGATCCTCGGAGGATCTAAATTCCTAGTTAATAAAGTTTGAAAGAGGTCCTTAGCGCAAACAACTGAGAGTTATCCTTAAACGTTTCTTTTGTCATCGTGTAAGTGATAATAAGGTTGTAAGTGCGTGAGCAAAGTATGGTACAGTAGTAGGATTTGTCGGCAGCTTTGCGATATAATTCCTCGCAATTTTCTGGTCCGTGAGTCTGACAATGTTTTTCCTCCCGTTTGAGGCAGTTTCCTTATTCTCCCCACGTCCCCCCAACTCCTCCTCCCATCCCCCCGAACCCGTGCACCCCCCAGGAACGGCTCCGGCCGAGCGTTGCTTACCCAGTTTCAAAACAAGCTGGTGTCAACAGACTAGACAATGAATAGCGAGCTCAAGTCGAGAGAACATGTGATGAAAGTCAATGCGGAGGCGAGACGAACAGCCATTCAATGTTCAGGCAATAAACCACTTTAGAGCCTTTATCAAACACACCTTCAGCCATCAAATTACCACGTTCTAGCCATTCTGCTTCTACCACTTTGCATAAATTGATGCTCTCAAATTAGAAAGCTAAATTGGTTACAATGTCGGCTGCCAAGCAAATAATAAATGATCGATGGAAATTAAGTCGGGACAAAATCAAATGCTCGCAGGAAAATTCAGCGCAATCTCGCAGCATCGAGAGTGTACTCTGGATGAGGTGGTGCTAAGTCATTAAATTACCTGCTCTCTCTCTCTCTCTCTCTCTCCTCTCCTCTCTCTCCCCCTCCCACTGTCAAGCTCGAGCTCCACTAACCCGGGGGCTGCGATTTAATCCACTTTGCATCAATCTAATGTTCCGAAATTATCGAGCTAAAATGATAACAATACCGGTTGCCAAGCTGATAATGAATGATAGATTAAATTACGAGAGTGTTACATCGCTTCGATTCTGTCGCACGTCCCTCGTCATTGTCTCGATTCTGCAGTCAAACTTTCTTGTGTTGCAATAAAATTATATGGAACAAAAAGTGACGGATTCGGTTAGCAATAAAACCTCGATGGTTTTCATCGAGAGGGCATATCTCTGAGGAGTAAGGAAAACAGGAGGGCAACCCGAAACCTCCAGGCTTGGTTCGTTCGGCTCAAGCAACCGGAAAACGTGTTCTGCGTCGCGGAAACACGGACAAATGAAGTGAGCACCGGAAAGTCACATTCCATAGGAAATTCAGTATTCAAAACATTTGTTGGCCTTTTCCTTTATATAAAGTAGGTCTTTTGGTGCGGTAGAGACTTAAATAAAACAACCCCTTTACCTTATTACCATTTTCTTTAAGTCATTCTGCATTCAACGCACAAAACGTTGCGCACCAAAGGAAATGAATAACAAAGCCAAAATGTTACAATCATAGGCTCTATTTACTTCGGTTTCCTCGACTTGTTTTCTTTGTCTCGAGGACCGTGCGGGCCACTTTCCGTGTTTACATCATGTTTACGCGCGCCACCTGGCTGGCGACGTCAAGCACTCGCAGCGACGTCGTCGACGCCAAGCGACGCCGGATTTCAACTATTGGTTTTTCAAGAGACAGCAATGTTGATTAAAATATGAAGCTCTGCCGGTAAGTCTTGACTTTTATATTTCGGTCCAGATATCTTAGATGGATGCTGTATATAAATGAAGACAGGTGATTTCTATTGGACAACACAATTCGAGACATAATAACAAAAGATTTAAGATGACAGCTTTGAACAACAACATTTTCTTTGTCATAATATATGAAGATAACAGTAAAATCTGTTTAATAGTCTGAAAAGAATTCTATGACGAGTTATGATGAAGTATTACGAGCGACGCTGGATTGATGTTGCATCTTGAAAATAGTCAGACATACGTTAATAATATGCAGTTTTCTTTATGCATACCAAATTGTTAAATGTACGAACATTCTTTTTTAACTGAGATATTACCGGAACGTGCACGTTAACTGTTTGACAACGTGTAATAAATGAATTTGGTTCACACTGATTAAGAATTCAGGCTACAAGTTCGTCGTCGGATGAGAAGCGCAAAGAGAGTCAAAAGTAACTGATGTAATTTGGGTCAAATCCTGGAAGTGCGATGATGTTTCGGAACGGTCAACCGGCAGGCCTGCGGGAGATGTGAATTGCGGTGGTGCACATCTAGAGGGATGAGTCGCCGTGAGGAAGGGGGATGGGATTGGATGTAATTGCTCGCCCAGCGGCCGATAATTTACACATTACGAATACAAGAGGAGAATAACCCATCCTCTCGATTCCAGTGCCATTCCATTTGGCCAACAATGTAGCGACGGCAGAGGGAGGCTGGCAGCGACTCGGCATAGTCGTGTTACAACCAGAGATATTCGCGGCTTAGCACAGAGAAAACATTCATGCGTTTCAAAAATAAAATCCTCATTTCGCGTTCAATCATTCAATTTAAAGCAAAACTCTTTACATGGACTAATTTTCACGATTAAAACTCACTCTCGACAGCTGAACAAACAAAATATAAAACACACTTAAAACAAAACCAATCGTTGGTTGTCACAGTTATTATCACCAGCATCAATATTTCAAATTAAGAGTCTTCAATATGTGAAAGTGAGGGGGGCCGGTGGTTCAGGGGGGGGGGGGGGGTCCTGATTTACCATCAAGAGATTGTAGCTGGATTTGAACACTATTGCATGACTAAAAACTGACTGCTTATTTATCTCTGGAGTTTGTTGAAATAAGTTTAGAAAAACTGTTTTTGAATTTGTTTCAAAAATAAAAAAGGTTAAATTTTATTCTTAAACCAAGTTCTCATCTAACGTAACGAACCTTTCAGGGAAAATTGTTTTGTCTACTATATATGTTTTCATTATACGCATTGTGAAATTGAGTTTCTGTTTCGAATACAAATATAATAATAATTGTTAATCCATAGGCATTAATTAAATTATTCATGCTAATTCATGCAGCACTGAGATATTTAGTTATTTGATAAAGATGTAAGAAGCAATCAGTGTTCTTTGCATTCTGCCATGACTTAGATGAAACATATTTTGGACAATTATTATACCTGCATAGACGGTATAAATACCCCTTTATTACAAATGATTATTTGTAACAATAAGTAACAATATAACATAACAATATAACAATGTAACAATATATACATCTGGTAATTGTATAAGTACATTTAAATCTACATGTACGATTCCTTTATATTCGAACAATGGCAAAAAAACGATTTCAATGAGTTTCTTTTGCGTACACTCCCTTGAATTCTACTTTCTTTGAAGCACTATGAATTCAATGAAAATACTCATAAATAGTACGAAGGATTGAAAGAAGTCTCACCAGGTGACAAAGCTGTCTCAACATCTCAACAACAAGCGTATTTACTTTACTTTCCTTCAACTAAGCGATCAATAATCACAGGAAATAAGATTATGCAAAAAATGATCGTCTTTCAAAGCTGGTATAAAAGTTTCTATTCGGTAAGAAGAGCTTGAGAAGATATTTTCTTTGTGAGAAAGGAAAATGAAAAGAAGAGAAGAACATAAAGTAATTGTGATGTAGGTTCTGAATAGCTATTTCAATTATGCAAATGTTGTACGTCGTTGTTCCTTTTCTCCAGAGGATTAAGACATGACAGAATAAAGAAATCGTTGAGGAGTCAAAATAGGATAGGTAGAGGCGTCTGCTGACGGAGTAAATAAGGTACCCGATAAGTCCCTGTGGGTATTTAAATCAGGGCATAAAATATTTTCTGGAATAAGCTGGTGTTTAAGAGTGGTTTTTGAGAGAGTACTTTAAAAGTTAACCACGCGAGACACAAAATGAGACTCGTGTTTCAAGAAGTTAAACTTTCAAGAGTTGAACACCTCTCGCATACTTCACTGCCAGACATTGTTTGGACGTTAAAGCCACAGGTTTGATCAAAGCTGCTCCTACCAAAGTTCATCGAGTTTATTTAATTTGAGGTGATAGATTTCACTTCCCCTTATTAACTTCGTATATATTTAGTCTCCATTTTCAACGCGTTTTACAGAATGTTAAAGACGGTCAGACTTTTAGAATAAAGTTAATCGGTGAATATAGTCCAAAATAAGACCAGTCCAGCTGATGAGAACGTGGAAAATGATTATTGTTTACATTTCCAGCAATATTTCAAAACGTGATATTGATACCAAAATGTATAATTTTCTCTTATTATTCCAGTGAAACATAACACTCAATTCTGTAAAGAGTAAACTCATACACAAAATAAACATGTATCAAAACTTGAAAAGGACCTCAAATAACGACGTGTGAATATCGCCTGAAAACACGCAGGTCGTGAATTAAAACCACTCATGTAATTTCGCAGAGCGACACAGAATTGATTACACCGAAACCTACATCGAACATATAGAACAAAGACCAAAAATAAAAAAAGAACATTAAATTCAACATCGCGTCATAATATCATTCTCAATTCATTTGGTATTACATTTGCCGCCCTGGTTCGACGTAGCTTGGGGCCATCGCTCTCTGATTGGATTGAGTCAGGTCATACCCCCGGTTTGTTACGGATGAGCCCCAGTTACATGTCGCGTATATCACCAAGTAATTCGCGACAAAGATAAGTGTTGCTTTTGCCCGAGGTCACGTGGCAGTCGCTTCACCGAGCATTTCTTATAGTTTGACTTTAATAATATGTTATTCGACGGTAGTACCGCTCTATGAATTGCAAACAAATGAAGAATCTCTGTGAAAGAATCTTTCTTTCGATGCATTATCAATGATTGAAACGAGGGAACACACGTCGAAGGCTTTCTTCGTCACATCAACAATTTAAGTTGATTGGAGTCGAGGAAGTACAAACCTAGAAGTGAATTACTTGAAATTGGATTGTTGACTATAATGATGTTTCATCAGGTAACGATAAGAAGATTGAAGTACATTTGGTTTGATAATGAATTTCCATAGTAGTTTATTATTTATTATACTGTAAACTTTCTTATATTGAATCCCTTCAGCACAGACTTTGACTTTTAAAAACAAAAACAGCCTCATTCTGAATTTTGCATAAGAGTTGCTGAATCTCAAGATTATAAGTAGATAAAAGAGGCGCTTCCATCACAAATGCTCGGGATTAGTATTCCTCCTCAAGCAAAGTCTGGCAGACTTCTAAAGCTTGAACCAGTAACCCTTACTTTACTACTAATTTAATCATTCATTTTGTTTTTCATTAAATCGTAAATCTTTGCAAACTATTAAATGAGCTGCATGTGTTGTTGCACCTGGGTCTTGGATCTAAGAGTCTAGTTTGATATGCAGTCAACAATGAATCCCACCTGATGCCAATATCACTATGTGCTTCCTTAGACATACGATATAAGAAACATAATGCACTACATACAGGCGCCATCTTGGTGGCGCAACATGGACGCTAACCAAAGTTTTTAATCTCTTTTAGTACAGACTTTCGTGATTTACACAGCAAACATTACCGGTGATTTGATGGTAGAAGGAGTGGTTTACCGCCGAGAATGTTTTGTACGAATTTTAAAAGCGGACGCCATGATTTTACCTTGATTGATCACTTGCGTATCATGCATAGCTTCTCTTCCACAAACACATCCTCGGGCTTTGCAACAAACAACCCCTTCAAAACCACAAAAACAACCCCCATTATCACTCTCCAGGGATCCCCATCCCTTTTTGCACACATATACACACACCCAGGGAGACACCCACGTGACAAATCTCTCAACTAAACCCATAAAGACCTCATACATCAATCAATCTGCATGTTACATTGGCACATGGGCACACCCAACGTACACACAATGTATGGCTCGTCAGCTATGTCTATACCCACTCGTTACAAGGGGTAGTCTTGTACAATAAACTACTTGACTTGTTTTACAAGTCAAAGAATCAAGGATTGTTTTGAAATGTATCTATTATTTACTTCGATCATCTTACTACTTACGTTTATAGTGATATGTAGCATTCTGAAGATAAAACAGTTTCCGTTTACCTATTCTGTTTGCATTATTGTTTTTGTCAGATATTGTTTGTGTATGACATCTACCCGGAGATAAAAATAAACAGCACAAATAATGTTTTCAAGATGTGGAAATAATCATTCATGAACGAAACTTATGAGAAGCAGAAAAGACACGACGTGAGGAAGTACATATCAGCGGCGGACACAGCGGCATCAAATGTGACTCACAATGTTTTCACGACACAGACTCTAACTTGGAGGTTAACAGCTAAATAATTAAGAAACACCAAAGTAAATCTATCCATTGAATTGAATTGATAAATCATCGTTGGTAGTTGGTTAATCGTTGGTTGAAAACACCGTTTTAGGTTTGAGAATGTAGATATCATTCGTATCCTTGATACGAGAATAAGTAGAATGTGGGTGTATAGAGGGAAGATAAGTACGGTGTATTATGCGGTACACAGGAAATGTATTTTGCAATACAATTCTATCGGAATTTTTTAATGTCAAAATATTTTAATAATACTCTTCGCAATATAAATCTCCAACTTCACAAATATTTCAAACGGAATGTCTCATTCGACTTGAGAAGTATTTGTGATCCATGAGAAGGGCGGCGCTGTTGTTGTACTGCAGTGGTTTTAACGCGTCTCGCAGGAGTCAAGACGCCGACAATTAGACGCAACCTCAACGACGCCTCGGGGACATTTGTCGAAGCAGATCGATCAAGAGACACAACTCCAGCAATCCGCGAGATGACGAGTCACAGAGAGAGAGAGAGAGAGGGGGAGAGAGAGAGAGAGAGAGGCAGAGAACACGAGCCACATATTGTCTCAAGCCACCAAACAGCGAGGGAAAAAACAAGAGTGGAGAGACGGTGATGAACAAGAAAATTCCATGTGTCTCGAGTCCATGTTCATAGTATTATATTAGAGCAGGAGTGAACAAAATTTGTGGCGTGTACTTTTTATTTTATGTTGTATACATTTTGTATTCCCCACAATCTCGACTTCCATTTTCAACAAGCGACGATTTAAAGGAGGAAAGCAACCTGGTCTGCTATAACTAGGGTGTTATGTTTAGGCGCCATATGCATACTAATCGGATAGGTGTGCTCTGCGGAAGATACTTTAATACGAACTTCTAGAGATATTGCAGAATCGTGTTTGTTCTCCCTATGCCTTCCTAATTGCGGAACATTTAAAACGCTATCGAGCTATAACAAATTTCAAAAACATTAAAACACAAATTACCTTCGAGCGAATCCCCTCATGAATCATAAATAATTATGAATACCATGGACTGGTACGCTTTAGTTTAAATAGCATCATGGCTCAGAATTCAAACAATATTATTAATATTTGAGAGTCCTCGAGATTAATAGAATTATGCAACAAATTGGAATCCAGAGAAATGAGTATTTTATTTTATTGATTTTATACAATTTTTGGAAAACTTTTAATTTTTTTGCTTTGACTTTTTGCTTTTGATTTTGTTACTTTTTCAATAAATTGTTTGAACTTCAACAAAATACTTCTCCCCATAGATTTCATAGCTGAGTATTATCATTCGAAAGTCGAACGATTTAAAAACGTGTGGTTGACCCGAGACAGCGTCGTCTTATTGCTCCGCGAGAATTTCACACCCCTGGCGCGAAGCATTCGAGTAAAGGAAGGAATTTCATCGTTTATAGCTTGAGACTGGGAGAGATTCGACGAGTGATGTGGTGGAATTCGCAAAACACACGCATCCCGACGTTTTGACTTTTACTCACTTCTCTCAAACATCTCGTCCGACCACAGTGTTAGATTCCTGGCCTTTATCAGCTCATAATAGGAGATCCTTTGAATAATAAATATCGTATGAAAGAAGCCGACGAGTAACTTCTACAGTCTCTTTTCGACGATGCGATAGCGAACGTAATAATCTTTTACGTGACTTATTTTTGTAAATTTATGAAGAAAAAAATGAATTCGTCCCACCATGAAGTTAGAAAAGATTTTCTGTCTCTTTTGTAAGACGGAGACAGGTTGACTAAATAGAAAATGAGGGTGAAAGGCTGGAGTCGATATCCACGAAATGAAGAGAAAGATTCAAAAAATTGTGTTTTGCTGCTCGGGTAGTTTACTATTTCCCAAGACTAAATTGAAAATCAGAATACTGTAATATATTATCCGAGATCGAAATTTTCGCCCGATCTGCTGCCAGCTTTTCGTGTACAACTCATGTATTTGATATCCCGGTCTTCTCCTGTAAATCTAAGCTGAGACGGTGCTTGAAAAATACAGTTTGTGCCATACGCTGCGCCCTTCAATGCTTTATAATTTTAGCCTTCTCCGGACGTATACATTATAATATTGCAATTTCCTGTTTCCTGTTCAACAATTAGGTACATGCAGCGAGGTACGGAATGTTTGTTCTTATGCTGTTTTCAATGCAAATACATTGCTGTGTAATTGATATTTACTTAATAAGCTCCTGGTTCATCCAGCAAACAATGGCTGAAATGTTGGAATGGTTTCATAAACAAATATTCTACGTAATTTGTATTGTTCTAGGATAAGTGCCACAGTTACCTAAATGCACAATATAACAATCATTCGAAGTGCTAGCATAAATACGAATTAAAAATTTACTTGAGGTAATTTTATAACTACTTTTGTTGTTTAAAAATGTACTGTTGATTTTGAATGGACACACTTACCATTGAAATAACAACTCCCCTTTTCCCTAGAGATCTTTGATAAATATACATTTGGGGATGAAAAATAATCTCCAAAACAATACTTACAAAAAATGGTAGTCTCGATTTTATCGATATTTTTGAAGTAAACTAAAAGGGGCAAATATAGTTTTCCACAAAATTTTATTTAAATAAAAATAAATATTACGAGTTGATTTTAATTTTGGGAAAAGCCATAATAATAGATCTCTTCGTTCCATTAAATTTCTATTCAACAGGTTTTTAATGCTAATCTTTTTCTAAACGCAGCCTGTAATACACATGAGTGTTGCGGGTTGCATTCAGAGGAACGGCACCTCCACTCAAGAACTCGTTGTTACATTCACATGTAAATTGTTATAATTTGTAAGTTACTTTAGTTTCAATGTCTTTTCTCTCACAATTCTGAACAGAAGAACGAATTACAAGCATTTAAATCAACACTGATTCATAGAGACAGTCGTGAACAAGAGTTTATCAAATTTACTATTATCTTGATACTACGCCATTCTTATTTCATTGAATACCACTTCTTTCACGGTACCGTTGATCATCTCTAATAATGGCAGCAATAATCACTGTTTTCCGGAAGCCGAGAGTACACTGAATCGAGAGAATATAACACGGCGTATTATTTATGCCTTTCACCATCATTATTCACCGAGAAGTGACGAGGATTGAATGGAGGTGATGAAGTGTTTTTGGGGGGTAGATTCCGTGTAACATTATTGCATGTGTGCATAAATGTTAACAGCCCCGTTCGAGAGAGTGTGAAGTGTGACGGTTACATCGCTCGGACGCCGACGTCGATTTCCAATAGCGACGTAGTACAAGACCCATCCCTAATAACAAGAGCATGGCTTATTTTCTGAGCTCTTTTACTAGTCGTAGAAAATAACAAACGGAGTCCGTTGTGTGAGCTTTTACTGGAGCAACGTTTTTTCAGCTGACCCAATTATTCTACCTCCGGTTTTCACAATCGACGAAATCGGCGGAGGCTCGTGGATTTGATTCGTCGAAAGTTCGCTCTTTTTAAACTCACAAAAAGGATCTCGGGAGTCCTTGTGGCTGTGCCAGATCGCTAAAATGATCAAACACTCTCGCTCCAGGAAAGGGAAATTTGACTGTTTACATTTTCTAGCGGACGAAGAGAGCGTTTATATTCAGATTTTTGCGTGTGTTCCTGCCCTCCAAGCTAACACGGAAATCTGAAGCATTCTACGATTTCAGAGCTTTTGTTAATTATTGTAAAGATGACAAAATATGACACAACTGTTTTCATTGGATTTCTGCTTTAATTTAAATCCTTATTACGTAAAAAGGACAAATAAATGTGTCCCCCGTCAATAGATTATAAAACAATCCCTTCAATGCGATTGTTTCGAGTTTCCTTTCAGACCACGTGGAATCGCAGCGCTTCCTAGTTAGGTTAATTATCACCCTCCAAGAGAACATCAACTCAAAGTGAATGTTCGACGGAGACCTCAGGTTGATTAGTGCCGAAGCTTTGTCTCTTGGTGTTTGATCATGGCGAGAACAAAAAACGATGCGTATATGAAAGTACTGCAGTAAATATCGATTAATTCTCCTCCCCTCCTCCTTCTTCCTCCCGTGGCTCGGCGTTTTGTTGCGAGGTCTGGAATATGAAATATGATTTCAAGCCCAGGCTAATAATATCTACAATATTGGATTTACATCTTACACTAAAAATTTTCAACAAAAACATAATTTATTGCGTCTTATCCATTCTTTCTTCAAATCAACGTCCCTTGAAAGTATTGAAACAACACTTCACGGCTAAATTTAGTGTTATTTTTGCACAATGGAACACAACACATTGTTCCGTACGATCTGCTATTCTTAATATTATTCATAATTATGTTGAATACCACTAAAATTAGTTACATTTAAATACAGAGATGATATAACACATAATAAACACCGAAAAACATTCTTCCTTTATGCATCTTAGCACTGTCAACCAGGCAGCTGTCAAACTCTTCACATCCTAAACCCAGAATGCAATGTTGATAGTTGTAGATGGCGCTCGGGGTTTAAAATGTTGTCTATTGTCTGAAAACCTGTCAAACTTATCCGACCGTCAAACTTTCTGTACCTACGGAGTACGCTACAATAGAGACGCAACTTTTATGTTCATGGACTGTGAAGACTGCGAGATTGGAGAAATTGATAAATATTAAGAGACAGCTCAATATTGGCGAAAGATTTGCTTATTGGTAATAAAATAAAAGTGTATCGTTTCTAGCTAATCTTATTTTAACTTTCTAAGTGGGATTACAAGTTTGAACATCTTTTCTGAAGATTCTGTAATTTCAGAATAATATGATACATTAAATTGTAACATATTTCTGTCATATTATTTCGAATGCTTGTACAATTCTCAATTATTATTATTCAAATTTTAGTAATATTTTTGACCGATTTCTGAAATAAATTTACATAAATTAAGCTGACTTTGATGTTAGTAATTACAAGAACTCGATGGAAAATTGTTTTTCAAAATTGTAATTAATCAATTTTTGTGCTCACAGTATTCTAAAAGTCAAGCTACGCACATTTAAAATTCAAGTATCATTTGAGTTATTAAATCATGAATAACTAGAACATCGTAAAATTACCATAGAAATTACTTCCTTGGAACATATATTTTTAGATGTCACGTTTGAAGCATGACTCGATATTGATTTGACACTCGAGTTTTCTGCTCCCTCCTGTAATTTGGTTTCGAATAGACGAACCGAGTCCGGAACGCCGAAGAAAATCATATCGTCTCCGGATTTGATACGAAAAGATAGAGGTGACATATTGGAGTGGGCAGAGTGATAGAGAGGGTAGAGTGACGCGTACGAGAATGATAGATGCGTTGTCAATACGTTTTACCAACCGCGAGAGTTCGTTATATTGCACGTGATGCGATTCGACAAAATGCGCCCTCAGTTAAAATAACGGTAACTTGACTCAATTCGATAAAAACTTGGATTTGAGTCGAAGGGTAGATAGAAAGCCAATGAGCAAATAGACCTCAGAACTTTTTATCTGTTGTTAGGTGAAGGCGCTAATTGGTGATTGGAGTTTAAACATTCTTGTGCAGGTGTACTTGTCACAAAGTCATGTTAACGTCGCGGTTTGTCGTGATTCCCACTGTCTATAACTCAGTCGACACCCCTTTTACACCGTTCCCAATTCCTTCCCACACCACCTTCGACGACTGCTGGCAATCTCTTAACATCCCTTCCCCATTCCCTTTTTGGAAACGGTCCACCGGATGATTGGATCACGGTTTTTTGGTGGAAATCCAGCGTGGAAAGAGATAGATTTTCAGGGTGGATAGGAAAGTGGGTAAGAGATAGGACGAAACTGTACTCTGACCCTGCTGACATTAATTCCCCAATCTGGCTTCACCTCTTACCGCCTGACAGATAGGCTACCCACTTGTCTCACTCTAGAAAAAAAGAAAAAAATGTAACAAGAATCAAAACTTCCAACATATGAAAGTTTAGATGTCACTTATACTCGGCCAGTCATTTCTACTCTGGATCTTCTTAAAACCCTGTTATTGGATTTGTCATCGAAAGTGCAATTTTCTTTCCTTGGGAAATAAAATGTTTAATAACACGATATACTTTTATTTCCTCCTTCATAAGCTATCTTGGTGAGAGAGCGAACGAGACAAATATACGAACAGGCAAGGCAAGAGCTTTTCTAGAGCTTTGGGCACAACGAAACTCAAATTTATATACACCTATGAATCAAATGTTGCAAGTTGAACTTATGGTGGAAGTGCCGTATGATGCGGCAATATGTCACAATTTGGTCCTGTAGCCATTTTCTATGTCCTTTTTAATACTTTAAATGTTGTGAACGCTTGGAAAACGCTGCTCTTGGCGTTTGTTCATACACTTTAATAGTAGCCATAAAACCTTTATAATTGCAACTCAGTATAATTTTAACCCAGAATTCTAATGTACGTCAACTTATGCTTACTTAATAATATAATTTAAATTTGAACCATTATTTTGACCCCACTAATTTTAAATATTGTGTACTGAGCAAGTTCTTATCTGGAGGTCAGTCAAAAAACAATTATTTCATTCAATTGCAAATACGCACAACAACGTTTTTTTATTAGAAGCTGAAAACATTTTCATTTCATCAACGCCCAAATATTTCGAGCAGATTTCACACAAACGTCGAACGCCGTCGACTCTGAGAACCTCAAGTGGAGGCTCCGGTTCCGCTCGCTCAATTAGTTTACTTACACTAAGATCCGTTACTCAGCCACTAATGAAATGACCAATCACAGTTTAATGCTTCTTGACAATATTGTCTTTGCCAATCTATCATGTAACATAAACATGCCCCTCTAAGCAGGCGTCTTGTTAATGTATCACCGCACTGTGGTGCTCCCTGGCGGTATATTCCATGAACTCCGTCTTGACGGTTGTTTCTTGCTACTTGCTATGCATTAGTCGCTGCTTTTGTTTTCAGCGCTGTAGACATGCTAGTTAGTGCTGATGATACATTGGTTAGGTCGTAAACCGCCAAAGAACAGACCTATGTTTTATACGTACGTGGATTATAGGGATTCGGGGGATATATTCTACTGAAGGAATAATTATTCGTTAATCAAAGGAATTTATTTAAAACGTTACCCAAGTCCTGTTCGCATTTTTATATACATATTTTCCATGACTTCGTTTTATGCAAATAAACACACATGTATATACATGGCAGGCTTCTTTTGATTCATGCGCACACGAAAATATTCTGTGTAAAAGTTGAGTCTGGTCTTTATTCAAGATTCAGGTAAAGTGCTTTCATCAATGACTGGTACATATATAACTGGTAATCTAATGACTTATATGACTGGTAATGTAATGACTAATATGACGATTGTTTTTGCCGTCATTCTCATGAAGCTTCCAATAATGTTCATCATAATAAAATACTTAGGTACGACAATTAGTTCGTTATGAACTTTTAAGCGTTTTGACACACGCTATGCCTATACTATAATTACACTATTACACTATTATTTATAATAAGTTTGTCACGTATAGTCAAGTCTTCCTGAATCATTAATTTCCACAAAAGCATGAATGAAGTCTGACGAATTCTTGGAAAATACCAAAAGTTTAAAGAAATGCTTATTTTATTTTATTTTATCCTGTACAACCGTATAGCAATAAAATTATAACAAGGAATTCAGTTACAAATTTGTTTGGTAATTTTGCTGATAATAACCCAAGGAAGAAGATAGCTTTCAAGTAGTTCAAGAGCAGTTTTCTTTGCAGTTACATCTGAGAAACTTTATCATTCGTATACATACATCTACTTCTTGCGAGCTCTGAATTCGTGATCAAGTTTAATTAATAATTTCCAGCAATTGGTTTTATTTAATACATATAATATCTACAAAAATATTTCAAAGGTTCTAAAAGATCTGGAGGAGATCTGATAAAATAGTTCCTCTCTATGGACTCATTACTAATGAGCTCTGGAGGAAACTAACATAAAAAACAAGATAAAATAGCTCAGAGCAAAACGACCATCGAACTAATGAAGACTTACTTACATCTATCCGGCCATTGCTGCATTAATTTACTAACTTCTATAATATGCTACACTATTTACGTATTACGATCTTGATTAAATAAGGCTTACATTAGAGGATGTTTGCAAAGGAAATCGACCGTCTTGATTAGGATAGGTCGGCCAGCTTGTTAGCTTGAGGGCGAAGAACTTGATGTTCTGCTAAGCTAACAATATCTTCTGTATTTAGCAAACTATTCAATATTTTAATGGGGTCGATCGTATTATTGTTATGCAAGATATCAAACCTTACAAATGTAAGCAAACAAATGATTTCTATTGGTTGCTATTGGTTCCGGCAAAGGTAAACAAATAATGAATTATTTTTGTTCAATTGAAAGTGAGCTGTGGGCAAGCTATCGACCTATTTTAATGCCGTATTTCTGAGATAGAAGTTGTTTTAAAGTGCACACTAACCAATTGGAACATTACCATGCCAATCACCAGCATGCTTCTTAATCGATTAGTGCCAAAATTAGAAGTAATGTCTGTACTCAATTATCTTCAAAAAGTGGTGTATTAAATCTAAAAAAATTAAAAATAATATGTCAAAATATTAATGAGTGTGTAGCCGTAAATGAGTTGCCTAAATGCAAAACCGAACCAATTTGCGTGGTTCTGAGCTTTACACTGATGGACGTAAGAATTGGTTTTCAACCAACATTTTTAAAGGGCATGTATTTTCTTGCACTTTTGGGTGTATTTAAAAGATATAGAAAAATAAAACAGTTCAGAACTACTCTAACACAAAAATGATTTTTATTGATGGCCGGTTTTGAATCAAAGCAATTCAAATACGTTATTTGCAGACAAAATGAGCAGACCCATCCCTGCAAATAGCAGGACATAATCAAATGTTGTCTTTATTTGTTCAAATAGGAACACTCTGTTGGTGAAGACATTTATTGAAACGGTGTGATGACTTGTTGAATTAGTTGCTAGGGCTAAGTACCATTTTTTATATTAAATTGCTGTACATTTTTGGTATGAGCAAAGAAATTCTTTTTAGACGAAGTATTATTAGAGTTCAATTTATCCTTATCTTGTCTGTATTCAAGAGTAAACACTTAAATAGAATAGTTTGTTTTACAAATACGTTCACTGTCAAAATTACTCGTTGGTCAACTAACAGGAAATGAAGGTTTGTCTGGAATTGCATCGCATAGCTGGAAGTGGACCTAAAGCAAACATGACAAACATAAAATTGCATTTCTTCCTCCGACTCTTCGTGGAGTACTCAGTATCTTCACTCACACCGCTGTACGTGTTACCTTTATCTGCACATAATTTATATCTCGCCCACTCTTTCACCGAATCTCTATTTATTATCTCTCTTTGCGTGTACTGTGTCCCCATTGAGTTCGGCTTTGATCACATTCATGTTTATTTAACAAATACCTGGATGCTTTAGTTAGAGTATAGAGGAACGTGCTTCAGTATTAGCTTTGCCGTAGCTTTTGATGATGTTTTGTAAATAGCATCCTAATCTTGTTAACTTTTGGTGAAGAAAATCCTGAAATATAAAACATACGAGATACGTCGAGGTGTTTCAGTCCGAATTCAATCCTTTACTTTTACTAAATTAACATAATCCGTTAGTCAACGTAAGTGAAGATCAGTACTCGAAGTGACATCGTTTCGAGCGAGTAGTGTTTTTAACTACAGTTTGTTCACTTTTTAGTCGGCAATATAGACTGTCGACCCGAGCTTTTAAATCTGGAAATAGTAAAGTAAACACGGATTGACGGGAACACTTTTCAAAATGAGCCGGAATCAAACGGTTTGCTTTGCACAGTTGTGTCCAATACTCATAATTACATAAAAGTTTTAAATTAAAAACAAATAGAGCTTGAGTGGCCATTTGATATTATTCACCGAGTCATAAATAATGAATCAATCTAATTAACAAGGTGTTGAGATTATTTTGTCTCTAGAAATTATGTCTAAATCAATAATGTTTCGACAAATAAGACGGAATAAATTTTTAAACTCGACTTTTTTGTACACGGTACTTTAATGTCTAGTGGCAAGACATATAGATATACCTTAATTTAATATAGACCTAGTTATTCTTGCAAAATAGACGCTATACTTATATTTGTTTAAAATTGTTTGTCACTTTACCCAAAATATAAAAGTGAATGAAGTAAATATCGCAGAAAATTACACAGTAATTCCCAGAGTAAACGATTAGTTACGATAAATTATTACTAGTTTCTACGCTAGCCTCAAGGACTAAAACGAGACTAAATTTTGTGAACAAATATTTATCGTAATTCTTTACGAAGCCTAAATCCTCTAGTTTCGAATTAATACTCAACATCGTTAACTAAAAGTTCATGATGTTAAAAACAAAGTGTATACGTTGTAATTGAAAACTTCAATTCCATTAACACAGCACCTCCAGCGTCCGTCCAGCATTTGCGCATCTCTAAATAGGTCAAGATTTTCTTGTGTGTGTGACAATTCCATATTTTATTTTCTAGCAATTTTCCTCGTATGTAGCGCCGTACTTTTTACAGCCACAAAAGCTGTTCGTAGAATGCAGGGTCGTGTATTGCGGATTGCAGTCTGCAATTCGTGCAGGGGCAGGACTCATCTACCCAACATCCATTACTGTTTCAACCAACCACAAAATATCAGCGCACACAAAATACGACCCATACAATAATCCTAACCAAACAACGTGCCTCCAAGGCAAATGACAAGTAAATATAATACAATTTGTATCAAATATACACTTGTATTCATGATTTACTAGACCACCCGTAGTCTTCCTAGGACAATAGAATTTTGGATTTCGTTTTCGCAGAGGAAGTGATTTATTTTGTTAGCGGTTAAGCAAATGGATAATTACCTTTAATTAATGATATTTCATCTAACACCGTGTGTGCGCCTTAAAGTTATGTGTTTTGTAAAACCAACAACATTATTATTGTTATTAAACCAACGGCAGTGCGGCGAAGAGGAGGGGGGGATTCTAACGATGTTCACACATCGCCTTAATGCGTTTGCTGCGTGTTCATGGGGGTTGGGGGTGGGCCGGGAGGGGGAGGGGGAATTGGGATGGGATATGTGTCACCAGGGGTTCCGCTTTGTATACTATTATTGGCATTGTGACTAGAAGCGTTTCCAATTTTGGGTTTGCTACAATGGATTGAAAATAATTTCAACGAGAATCAAGTGATTATTTTGAAGGAACTAACAAACTGAAAGGTATGTGTTGTGTTGGCAGTTATGACTTAAATATATTTGATAAGCAATCGTTAGGAAAACATGTCCTGAAAAATATAATAACTGATTTGTTTATAGGCGAACCCATTTGTGTATTGTTATCATTCAACACAAGAAGGTATTTTTTTAGTTACAAATAAGAAAAAAAAGTAATACTACTATTCAAGTGAGCTTTTTCACCTGTACAAAATCTTCGTCTCAAAACAATTTCGACGAAATATTGGTGTTTCAATTGGAATCTTGTAAGTCCCGCAATTATCATTTCTCAGACTTGCATTTGGGCTCTTTGTCTTTGCTATGAATAGGCAAATAAACGCAATCGTTTATTTTAAAAATGTGTGTGAATTTTTATTGCAGTCATTCTAAAAACTAAATATTAGCATCCCTGATTTTTCATCGATGAAATCCTCACTTAGTGACTGTAGCCAGATAATAAATAAAGTTCTTGAAAAATATACGCCGTCGCTTTCATCGCTAATTCACAAAAAAACAATGATACAACATGCAGGTCTGTATAGAATGATAATTGCGGGACTCAAAATATACCCATTGAAACAGTAATATTATTACGGCAAAATATTTTTGAAACGAAACTTTTGTGTGAGAATATGTTAACGTGGTTGTCACTTTTATAATAATGAAGAAAATACCTTCTCACAACTTTGGGTGCAGTATTTTAGCCAATATCATATTTTAAATTTAGAGTCTCGTGGTATCACTGTAATATACCCTTAAATCATGCGTAATGTTGACGTCTGCAATGGATAATTCCAAAGAGTTAGTAGAAATAAAGTAGGCAGCGATGATATCGCAGATTGCAACATTGACCACTGAACATGACTTGATTATGAAACGTATAGCAATAACAATGTCCTAAATATGTTTTCGTCTCACAAACCATGCAGATAGAAAATATTCTCCTGCTCATGGACCAGGAGGATGAGGAGGAAAGATGGGATGACATGGACTAATAATACGCTTCGTCGAATTCCTTCATTTCGCCATCAAGGATTGCTGACATGGTCAAGATTAGGACGCGACCAGAGATGACTTCCAGAATCCAGAAGACAAAACGTAATAGAGAAGAGTAGACGTGTTACCGAACAGGGGTGGGAAAAACACGTCAACAAATACCACTGTGTTGTTGAACAATGGGGATGTTGTTGATGATTGGAATACCCTGCAGATTTGTTTGTTACTTTACTTTCTACTCAAATCAATTCTAGTGATAGGAAAAAAACTTTTCTGAAACTTAATTTAGATCCTAGATGAGATGGTTTGGGGTCTTTGCACCCCTTGCAAAGACAATAAGGAAGAGGAGGATAAAATCGCAATAAAAACGCGAAGAAAACAAACAGAACAGTCTTTAGAACAGCGTGTCATCAATGAATCGTCCCCCTATTCTATTCCGTCGTCGTAACCGAATTGCTGGCGATTTTTACTTGTTTCTTGTTCGAAAAACGACGCCGAGTTTTGGTTTCTCCGCCGCCGCCGCGACGTCCGTCGTCTTCTACACCCGTGCGTCGGTGTAAACAAGTGAGCTCAACTAAACGTCGGGAATCGATCTCGCGCTACTCTGCCAATAAACTTGCGTCGATCCATCATCGCGCAATAAATCGGTGCACATTGGAATGGTTGATAAACTTCGGTAGAAATGAAGAGCGAGACATATCGATTGCTTGACGGCTGTCTTTGGTTCACTGGCTCGAAGCTAATGGAATATAGAACTGGCAAATCGTATTTTTTCTTCCGAAAAAAATGATTTTTATAATTCGACTACTTTGTCTTTGTCAGTTCTGAGTGTTTTCATAAATTAGGATATTTGTTATTAAGAATCTGATTTTATGCATGCGATTGTTGAAAATTGTTATCCTAACAACATTATAATCAGGTAACAATAAATCTTAAAATATCTTATTTTCATTTCATCATATTCTGAATTAATTGATCGGTAACTGATATCGTCAAAATGAAGGATTATAAACTAGGAAAAGTAATATATTTCGCATGAAAAACCAACAATTTGATGTATTTTTGAATGTGCTTCATTGCCTGATTACATCAAGTCTTCCCGTTAATTTTAATTCTGCTCTACAGGATTTTAGTAAGCTATTCACTCATGTTACAATTTATGTCTGAAAACCAATCAGTAAAATCCAAAGTTCAAAATGCCAAGAAGATTAGTCATTTCATTCAGCTGTAGAGACGTCCTAATGAATATAATTAAAACAATAATTATTAACATCTGGTAACAAATTAAAATCCCCCTCTGCATCAAGATCTGCATTCTAATAGGAAGCATACTTTACTCTCATTCCGAGCAAAGATGAATCGTTCCGGATGCTGAATTAAGATTAAAGTGACGTAGATTAATGGCGAAGAGAAGCCACGATTATGGAAATCAGAGTCAGCCAGATAAGAAAATATCAGATACGGTTTCCATCTAATCTTATTATAGCCAATAAACCTCACAATGGTACAGGGGCGATATTATTAAATGGTCCATTAAAAATATATCCCTCGGTATGTTGATCTGTGTATTCCTTGGAGACAGATGTTCCCGTCTGGACCCACATGTGACGTCATTTCTCCTAGAGATCCACCCTAGCAATACTACTTAGGGGTAAGCTACCCTTAGTAGCGACAATAATACATGGCCCGTGGCAAATGTTATGACTGTCATAACAATAACGGGATATTTTCAGGTTAAGGGGAACAATGCGTATATGGGATGAAGTTTTCTAGTGTAGCAATCAAGGGAAGAGAGATTTCGTCCAGACCGAGTCGAAAGCTAAAGCGCAGCTCCATTTAAAATAACGTCAAATAAAACTGGAACTAGTTAAAATAAGACTCACCATTTTATATTAACTTTACCTAGTCGATGAATTCCTATTTTTGTCAACCAAGTCAAGCACCTTTATACAGTTATAAGTTCGCCTATTCATGGCGAACCCTTAGAGCTATGTTTATCAGTTGTGCAAAACTTTTTCACGCAGCACTCTTTCACAACTTAACACTTACCAAAACTTCTAGGGCTTAGAAAAAACCGCTCTGCCATTAATCACTTGGCGTTGAAGTTAAAATGACCTTAACGTTGGCGATGGATTATTATTGTGGCAGACCGAAGCATTCAATGGGTCTAATCTGTTAAGCTAGGGGATGCAATTTTAACCCGTGTTAATAGTACTCATCAGTCCTGGATTTGTATCGGGGAAAATCCTCGACCAGGGATAATAAATCTCTGGCACGGGACTTCTAGACTGTCCGATAGATAGCGAGGGAGTCTGGGAGATATGGGGGGGGGGGGGGGGAGAACTCCCTCTTAACTCGCCCTTTTCGTACAGACGAATTTCTGTTTTATGAGAATGTACGGAGAACCGCGCACAAATATAGTGGAAACTTAATAAATTGTTGGAAGTTGCATCAAAACCAGGTCAAATCGTAACGCTCGATGTGAAATAAAAGTTTTCAATAGCGATAGTTGCAGCGTGTCACGTGACTGACAGAATCCGCCGACCGAGGGCGTCACTGATGTAAAGACGAACTTCCATAGATCAACGGCGATTTGAGTTATTGCAGCTCGACGGCATTCAGGTTGGAACGATTTATTGGAAGGTATTTGGTGCATTTATTTTTAAATTGTCATTGAAATGTGCTTGTTGTATCGGTGAACGGCTTGACATATTTTTTAATAATCGATGCAAGTTAGTAAAACAAATATGTCGTTGGTAAAGGTAAAAAAAAAATGCTTGCAATGAACGGACATAATGTAGTTTTTACGAAAATGTTGATGTACATAATAGCAGAAAACATATAAATATAATAATTTTGTACAAGCAAAAAAAGTAGGATTAATCAAGAAATCGACAAACGTCATCATCGCATCATAATGAATCTTCAACCTACAATGTATTTTTTGTGGGAAAATACTTTTTTTACATTTATTGACGAATCTTTATCAACAACTATACAGGTCCAAATTAAAATGAACTTAATGTGTGTGTGCAAAATTTCAGATCGATACGATCAACGGTGCGAATGAAGCGACAAAAACACATACAAACAGAGAAAGGGCCGCATGAGTCAAGTGGAGACGCTCGTCCCACTCACTTCAATATTTCATACCGACGTCAAATTTTAAAAATGTGTGCATGTGTTCAAAACTATTAGTGTGAATATTCAGAGATTATTATTAAAATGACATTGGGTGACGGTTGTTCCAATAAAATGATTACAGTACTGAAAATGAATTGCTCTTTTAGGGCAACCACGAAGAAAGACGGCCACGGAAATAGAACCCAAGCCTGAAGAGCTCAAGTCCGTACCCCTGAGCCAACTGGTCTTGTCACAAATTCAATTCTGCATTATACGCTCGTCATAATCTAATACAATACTTTATTAAAACTAGCAATATGCTCATACCCACTTGAAAACATACTTTTTTTTTATATCGACACATTCCTTTTTACATATTTTATGTCTCTTGTTGCTGTGAATTATGTTACCCACTTCAAGAAGTAAAATCAAAAGCAAGTATTTTAATGTTTAGAATTCTCCAGAATTATAACTATTTTTACATTATAAATTAACCAGCTTACACTTGTCTTCTCAACTCCCATTTATTTTGGGAAGTTATATTTTCGTAAATAAGGATATCCGTTGAATTAACTATGATGTCCCATTTATTACGGACAAGAACGCTTAAAACTAGCCTTAAAATGCCTCTCTTTACAACTCAGGCTACAATGATAGAAACAACACGAATTTAACACCCTTGTATTCGTTCAGATTCAATGACGAGGAATTTCAACTACAATAACATTTTACGATGGAATCAACGTTGAAGTTATAAATGAAATTACAGTTGAAAGCCTGTTCGCAGTCGTAACGCGTACTGCATTAACATCGAACATTGCAGTTACTTCCTGACAAAAACCTTCAAAAGCCGTAAGTTATAATAAATATTTATCGACTGCACAGAAGTCTCAGTACCAAGTTATGCGATTTAGATTCCACTTACGTGATATAGACATGATTCATGTCACAAGACTTGAAGATAAATCAAATCGTATTAGTATGCTATAAATCATCTATGTTTTATGCAAAATGACTTTGTGGTTCTTGTAATTATGAGAATTGAAGATACGGAGAAATGTATTGATTTGAATAAGATTAAAATAGCAAGACTTCTGTTGCTTTTTATTTGGAAAACACTTTTCGCCTTCCTTGATTACTCCTTGAATTAAACGGAGAAAACTTGTGTTTCTAAGGAATTAAGACATAAGTTGTCACTTAATTAGCTACAAAGTTTCTAACTAATTAAAATCTATGAGCAAACTATTCGGCTGGACCGCGGATTCCAAGACGTCAAATGAAGCTGGTAGAGCATATTCATTAGCTAAATGTATAGAAGGGTTAAGTCAAAATACCTCACTTCATACATAATTAAACGGTGGATAATTTAGTTCGGAGGTGTGATGCGTTTAGTGGAAACAGGGTGTAAGTGAACATTGAGTAAATCCCTCGTAAGTCGACGCTGGAGTATTAAATAGTGCGGAGAGTTGAGGATGGAATGGAAGTGAGTGTCTTCCTCAGCTTTAGAGCCAAGTTTCAAGTCTAGAGCTCAGTCAAACTTGAATGTGAAGCCGAAGAACTTGGATTTGTAGTGAACGCAATGTTAGTGTAATTTTCAAGTTAAATCTTTGAAACACGCGATACAAAGAATCGGGAGTTTTAGAACTCAAGTCACATACTAAGGGCTGTAAGTATTGTACTAGATACACCTAAAGATATAACTTAATTGGTAAGACGTTCTTAGAATAATTTAATTTTTTAAAAAATATATAATTTTAAAAACATTTCTACATCATATTGTTTTTGACTGAGTTATTACATAAAAAATATGCACATAAATAATAAATAATAAAACGATTTTTATAGTAAATTAATACCGATATTAAACACTTACATTTTACGAAGCATCTCAAGGACAGTTTTTAAATAACTTAGGTTTGAGGTGTTTTGTAGCACGAAGTTGAGAATTGAAGAGACCTACAGTCTTATATTCGCTCTGAGACGAGTGGTTGCTTCCAACGCAAGTCCAATTAGGTCGTAATTAAGAACAAAACATTCCCCTGCTGCATTTTATGAAACTTATCACGATTAAGAGCTTTTACCGACCGTTAAGCTAACCCTTCAAAGTCATGAGACATCTCCAAGAATATTTCAAATGCTGGGACAAAACGCGCAAACCCGATCAATCGATCCAATAAGACTTCAGCATGTGAAACACGCAAATATGAAATAGCTATAAAATAGAATACAGGGTCAAGGTAGATAGTAACGATTTTCACATTTATGGTTACATGATCATAAATTAAGAACACTTCCCTTCTTGACGTATTTTATGTCAACGTCCACACAGATATTTCTTCCTAGAACATCATGGTGAATCCGAATATTTTCTCTTATAAGTTGGTATTCCATCAGTTACTACTTTCAGTAACCTTTTGAAGATTTGAAGTTAAAAATGCTATATGCAGGAGGAAGCAGTTTTCAAGCGTTTCATTTTAATCTAACAAGATAGAAGTATTGATTTTAGAAAATACGAAATTTCATTCTACGCTATGTTACATTATAGTTTTAGTTATTTTAGTACTTTTCTAATTGTTAATTAAAGCAAATAAGAGTCCATACTCAAAGTTTACAATAATTATTTCCATTATTTTCATCTTAAAGCATGTCGCATATTGCCATCAGTAAGCTCTGTTTGTTTTACCCTATGAAAAGTTCAACTTTTCTTCACCCCTAATGAAAACTTCAAAATTAATGCGCATACTAAATAATTGTTGAAACACACAGCAATAAGCTACGCATAATTTCCAAAGCTTTTATGATATCTCCTTGTATATCCTGACCCACTCACCTCTGAATGCCCAAACAACCGGTGAAACATCCCCTAGTTTCCTATTCACATCACGACAACATTCTGTACGACGGGTATTCTACTCTAGTCAGAGCTGACTCTTGCGTGGTCATTGAATGAAGTCTGCCATCTCGCCGTGGAGGACAGGTCAATGGGAGCCTGGGGGGCCGTTACTATCACGGCAAGTAGTGTTAAGGGGTGGTGAGTCGGGGCTGGGGGTTCCAACTCCCCCTCCCCCCCCCCCGCGCCATTCATGAGGTGGAGGCGCCGGCACGCGAGACTCCGCTCAACATCTTCCGTGATTCCAGAGGAGGGGAAATTAATTTGAGATTTCTTTTCAATTTCAGAAGGAATGCTTGGGATATTACAGAGATCGTGAGTTATTTTTATGTATTTATTCTTATTCTACCTATCGATAACAATAAACTTGTCAAAGTCTTATAATTTAGATTTATTGTATTGCTTAAAGTGTGGTCGACATTATATTACGTCGCATTTTCCTCTTGATGGTTGTAGAACGAAAAAGTCCTTCCGCATTCTACAGTTGAACGTCTTATTATTTCTCAGATTTTAATGATTGACAAATAGATTGTCCGTGCAATGCATACGGCCTGAATGGACCTAGTTACTCGACGTCGACGCCGACGTCAGGATAAACGACGTGAGCGACGTCGGAACGTATGCGTCTTTCTACATCATATAAAGCGATAAAATATTCCCTGCTCGTCTCGATCCGCAGTCATTCATCATGGAGGTGGGATTGCAATAAGGCTGCGTGGGTGGAGGGGTGGGGGGAGCCTTCTCTTATCTTACCGCATTTACGTGCCACCCCCTCCCCCTCACCCGGTAGACACGGAGTAACACAAACCGATTATAAACTATGCATGACGACTTTCGCCAAGGGCCACTTTGTCATTCCAATCCACAACGAAAAGCTCTTCTTTTCATTTTACATGAGTCTCGTAGGACCTCTAAAATGGATATCTTTTACTTTGAGTGTGTGTATTTGGAAATCTCTGCCATTGGAGGAAGAAAAGACGAAAGAGACATAGACTCAAGAACACGTATCTATATATATATATATTCTTTTTAGGTATTCTCTTTTTTATCTACAATAAGACAATTTACGATATTTCTTTCGTTCAAGATTGGATCTTTATATGCGGACATCGGCTGTAAACAAAGCAATGAATTTGCTTCATGTCATTCAAGTTCTGTCAACTTGAAGCTCTTCCTTACTACGCAGGCGCCTCCAACTTCATTGGCAAATTTACCATGTTCGAGTTCGCACGTTCTGATGCGACCACGCGCATCACGATATGATGGATGACAGCAAATGGAAAAGAAATGGAAGGAGAAAAGTTTAAAATGACTCCCGAGTAGACTCCAAGGAATCAGAATCACACGTATCACATTTTTATTTTCACCCTTCGTTACAAAAAAAGAACACGTGGAAGAAAGAAAAGTGACTATATTTTTAAAGTTCGCGCGGCGATATTGTGTATAGGTGGGGATACGTTGTGTGTCGGGTCATAGTTCAAATAGCGACGTGGATTCGCGATATAAATCCGAAGTGACATAATGATGTTTGTAGTCGCGTGTATCACTGGCATAAAGTTGCCCCTAACTCTGTCCATCCCACTCTCATACATAGATACAGATTACAACCCATATATCACGAAATGTTTTCGCTTCGATTTCTGTGTCAGTGCAGAATCATGGATGTAAATCAAACATGGGAGCAGGAATGAGCGTTTTTAATTATTGCTCTGCATCCGGCACAATCAATTATATTGATTACAGAACATAAATTTCAGAGAGAAATTGCAAATTTTAAATAGTAACGATAATGTTTGTTTGTCTACCTAAACAGCGCCATGCTGTGTTTGTTGAATCAGCAATAAATCACTACTCAAACTTGTAGGATAGTTTGTCTAAAAGTTCAATAAACAGCGCAATTCAATGTAACATGGATACCATCAGAGAATTGACATGTGTAAACTACATCGATCTACTATTATGATTATTTAATTGCAATCGCCGATTGGCGAACAATAAACCAACATTAGTGCCCAGGTGTTCAATTAATGACAATGACAACCTATTCAACGCAACGAAGCAAGATTACAACTATCTCGTCTGTTTTCATTAAATTTCCGTGAATTCAAGTCGCCTTTATCCCAACTTCCTCCCCGGGTCCTAATTTAGTTATTACGATTTCCTTTTCCATTCTCAATTTCCTTTCAATTTGCATCCCCCTGTTTCAGCGCCTCTATCGTTTGCTTTATGCAGGTTAGGGTGATGATTGATTTGATTCGTTTAGCTTCAAGATGTGTGAGATAATTGCAGACTTAATCACTTTATAGAAGAGAGAGTTACTTATTTATCAGAATCTTCATTAGAAAATAAGACTGAGAAAAAACTTCATCACAGAATTTAAAATCTTGATAGTTATAAAATAAACAACGAGAAGGTTTAATTAGAATTTAAAATCTTGATAGTTATAAAATAAACAACGAGAAGGTTTAATTATGAAATGTATATATTTAACGTTATTTGACGTTAATGACGCACGGTACTTCAAAGTGTTTAATGACGTAGACTCGTGTTAATTGTTGAGATGGTTATGAAGTGGTGGTGCCGAGAAGTTGCAAGGAGCGGTCGTGACCTATTAGCCACATAGATTGAGACGTCCCAACAGAGGAAGAGTTAAAGACAAAGTGTCAATTAAGGCAGTAACAATTAATTGTTGGAACCTGGGATCGAACTCTAGATTTGCGAAAATGAAGTTTTTTATTAGAATATTGGTGGAGGCGCCAAACTTTTGTTTTCTTCTGTAAGCTTTTTTACCAGAGCTTTCTGCATATTTTGGTTATTGATTTCGAGTTTGTCAACGTTCTTGGCTCACAAAACGTGTTTTTCCATTCTTTTTACAACATCTCATGTTTTCAACAAAGATATGTAACGTTTTTGCGCATCCGAGTAAAATTTTGTTTTAATGAAATCGAGATTTCGGTGTTGTGGACCCTGGCTACCCTGGCCTGTAATTAAGTTCTATAAAGTCTGGGTAATGGGCCACTCTTGACCCTCGGCGGCCAGCGTATTGTTCATTACGTCGGACGGAAACTGAACAAACACTGATTGCGAGGAAGAGAATAGATAATCCCGGACCGCGCGCATCAGCACGCGTGCGGATGCGGATTCGGGCGCGGATTTCAACCTGCTGGCTTATAAATGACTCCAATTAGTAGAAACACACAGAGTGCAACGCGAGCACGCAGCGTAAACGCAGCACGCAGAGTGAGCGCGGACAGTATTTAGGCTAATTCAAACTGTTGTTTTCAAGATTTTAATTGAATAATTGATTTATTTCCGATTGCATTTTCCGTCAGCGCTTTTTCACCGGAAATCAATAATTAGCTATAAAACCCATTCTGTTGATTGTTTCTATCTTGTAGAATTTTGCTTTCAAATGTAGCACTCGCCTATTTATAGTAACAAATGCTTTCTTTTCACTTAATAATAATAGAGGGGAAATTTATATCGACCAGATTTATAAGAGCTTCGGTGTTAAAAATGTATAATATGCTTCACTACGATTAAAATTTTATTCAGTTTGTATGACGTCACCGAAACATAATGTTTTATGGGGGTTTCATGTTTTATCTCAAAAAATAATATGACGTTGTTAAATGTTCGCGCATTTTATTCTTTATACATTTTTAAACACAAACAGTTTTACGTGAATTAACCCTTACAAAATTAACCCCACGTGCATTATTTAACCCAATAAATGCCATAACTCCATTCAACTTTTACTATTTTTTTATGATTTGGATTAAAATAAAACTGTTTTGTTACTACTTTTGGACGCATCAAGGATTTACAAAGTTTGTTATTGATCATGACTAATTAATCATTATTGGTGTAGTTTCAACTGCCGATGGATTAAACTATTTTCCACAAGATCTCGTTCTATTCTATGTCTAGACAAGTGCTACTTTTGATTGCGATGCGTATATTACAATTTTCGTTTCCAAATTACAAATACATTCATCGGACATAAGATATTTAAACACGACTCTTCCAAAGAAATAACTTAAACACATTAAACTTATAACCACGTTTCAATTTTGTTTTACACGTATTGTTCACGTTTATATTGTCGTACTTAAAAAGTTATTACTACTTATATCTTGAAACATTTAAGTACCCCCTTGGATGTTCGATCACAATATATTTCATACTTTACAGCAGACCCTTGAATTATTTATTCTTAAGTCAACAAAATACCCTTGTTGCATCTTATGCAGACAAAGAATCGTAAATGTGCTGAAAAGTTTTCAAGTTAAAGTCGCGTAGGATTCTTTTGCAACAGACTAGAAGGAATAATAAGGATAATTTGTTTTAATTGCTCATCTCTGTAGAGCCATAATGGCCATAATTATCCTCACAAGATTGTGCATGAGGGAAAGAAGATCGTCCAAGAACATAGTGTAGAAACAATGTACTTTATTGATTTCAGATTAGTAAACAATCATCAACTGACAAATAAGTGACTCAAACTAATATTTCAACTGTGAGAATGTTATTCAATATTTATCAAGTGGCTAACGATATAGGCTGGAAGGAAATGGAGCAGATAATAACTGGATTTCTACAATCTCTTTCATCATGTAACAAAATTGTTTACTGATTACGTAATTGCATTTTTAATTATTTAAATAACAAAATACCATGAAATGTTGTTCAGGGCCTTTGGTTTCCGTAAATAATAAAAGAACTATGGAAGTTAAAATCAGCAGATTCGAAACGTCATTATACCCTTTTAATATTTTTTAGGAAACATCATTGAAATTTTGCACTTATATATGCGGAAATATGTAGATTATTTATTTATTGCTGACTATGGATTTTCCTAAAAGATATTTTACACAGAGTTGCTTCTAATACATGTTGTGTGCATTGAGATAGATGATATTATCTTTGTCTCAAATTTGACCAAAACTGACCAAATATTTCCAAACAGTATCACTGAAAAGTAACAATTTATTTATAGGATATCGAAAATTGTGAATCCCACATCTGACACCATATGAAATGGGTTGAATAAAGGACTTTATGCAATTTTATAAATCAAACCTTTACGCATTTCAACCCTAATCCAGATTTCAACGTCTAATTTATTTCAGTGACGCGTACGAGTATTGCCACATGTGACTGTAATTACTTCACCCCAACGTAACATTTTACCACCCTCACCCACATACCTCCGCTCTCGACTAAAACGTACATTAAACTGTAACCTAGAATCCGCATATTTGTGGGTTGACTCACCAGTAGTGGCTGAAGCGGTGGCAATGTTTGCGGCTAGAAGGGCGGCAACGCACACTAGGACCCACAACCTCATGTCTGCGGTGGAGGACGTCGTTGGGCCTGGCGTCGTCGCGACGACAGACTCTCGACGCGGCTTGATATTCAACAGAGGCGTCGCTTCGGACGTCGGCGACGTCTCGGGAGACGACGGACGACGCTTCTGACGACGAAACAGCGAGGTGATAATTTGAAACGGCGACGACATCACGGAGAGAGAAATTATTCTACTTTTGAGCGATTTGTGTGCAGCTATTATTTAATTTGCTACTTTTCAGTCACATTGTTTTGTTAATAAATTGAGATGAAACCCACAATAAAATAAAAAATTTTGTTCTAAAATGTTTGTTGATAACATGAGATTAAAATGTTATTTCTATTTTTTTCACCACAAAATAACCTCATGTGAATAAAATAAATCGTCGCATCAGTCCATCATCTTGTTTTGTGTTCGTGAGTGCGAGATCGTTGAGCGCGAGCGAGCGAGTTGTTGCCACGACGGCGTCCGGACGAGCTCTGAGACTGACGGTGTCGACGGCACGAGAGCCACTGACGCGACGCCGGTGTCGAACTCTAGTCGCCGTCGTCGGGCGGCGGGGAGGAGGGGGCAGTTCAAGACGCCAACCACCAATAGGCAGCGAAAAACGACGCCAACTTGAACCAATGGGAACTAGGCGGAGGAGGGATTTGGCGCTCGAGTATAGGTGTAGTATAGAGAGACGATACTTGCTCTCATCAGAAATATATAGAAAGAAAGTTTCGTTTGTGGGAAAATCACGTGTTAAGTTTCCAGGTGGGGTGGAGAGTTGGTGGGGATAATTAAATACTGGGACCGAGATTGGAAAGTCGAGATTGATGCAGAATCACAACAGACTGAAATGAAAGAATCGGCAAATTCGTTGTAAATTCTTTTAGAATTTTCATAAAATGCTATGCTATCCAAATAATTAAATTGTATTGAAAACAAAGTTATTGCTTTTTCTTGGAGATTCTTTTTCTGGAATTCCGCTCATGCTGACTTCATAAGTCGTTACAATAAAATATATTATTTATCTATTGGCCCACATGAATATCTCACCAATCATAATATCGAGACTCTACGCATGAATATTGCAGAGGACTGATTTGAATAATGTGATACTGATTCGCCCCAGGAGAGACCGGTTCTATTGTTTTAGTACGCTGTTCTTTTCGAACAGAAGACATCAATATTCGTATATCTTCTTCTTATTCTCAAAGTCCTTCGTACGTGTCACGTGATGGAAACGCAAGTCCGCGGCGGACGTGCTGGACATCCTCTCAAGTCTGAACAAGAACCAAAACCTTATGCCTATGCGGTCTCTTACGATTCATATCAACAAGATGTCTACAAAGTGGGATGAGAGCATGAGAGGAGAGGGGGGTTGCATCCCTCGGGAATAGATATCAGTGGGTTTAGATGAGATGTAACTCGTCCTGACAACTCCAAGGGAAGAAACCCTCAGGATCTCGATGTACTCGAGAGGGTTCCGCTCCTTGAGAAAACCATGGGTTTCTTTTTCGACATTGCGTAGAAAACTCGAAGAGGCGAGCGACCGTGTGTGAATTTCTCTCCGAGAGCAGAATTCGTAAATAAAAACTCCACGTATTAGATAAAGAAACTTCGATATAATACACGACCGCATTGGACTATATTATTATAATATAGTCAGGCGATCTCTCGAACGCGGTCATTAAAATCTCGCGCCACTGCACGCTGTCGAGTATGATGGAAATAATCTTTGAATGTCACACAGAACCTCGAGTTTCTTTGATGCTTCACGACATAAGGTCATGTTTTTTCATCTGAAACCACTTCAATTATAATATAACGAGATCATAGAGTTCTGAATGTGATGTAGGAATAATATAATGCGGTACGTATGAATGATCATGAGAACTTTCCAAATAAGGGATATTGACAATGATAAAAAGAATATTTTTAGTATACCTATTCTCCTGATTTGTCAGTGTTTTTATTTAGTAAATTACAATATAATGTTGTGCATGATGATTGGTGTTGCAACATAAGCATGAAGGAAGAGAAAACCCATGACATTTGACCTCGAACTACGCTAAAGGCAGATAACAAGGATACGTCAGAGGTCACGATACGTCTGAAGAAGAGACGGGAGTTTTTAATTTCAATGTTTGTTTTGTTTGTCGATTGCAATGATCTTGGAATTTAAACTTATTATCAACTCTTCAATGTCCAGTTATCACGCGTAGTAAACATCCATAATAATATCAGATTTTTACATAATCATTGGCAATAATTTCAATATTATCAATTGATCTGAATTCCGGTTGCGCTTTCAGTAAACTTGACTTCTAAAGAAGTTATCATTGTACACCAATATCTTTTCTCAAACCTGTATCCTTTTCAAGTGTCAGTGTTGAAAAAAAATTCGCTTAGCCTTGTGAGCTCGGCAGAATAGCAATCAAATAAATATGGAAAATTGCAAAAATTTAAAGAATTCAATGTCACTTTTTAACCTCTTGATCAAGTACTTACATGATAATTACGAAGCAAATAAATGTTATGATATCGAAACGTCATGTAAAAATGCAAGTCAATTGCAAAAATGTAAATAATTTATTGTCACTTTTTAACTTCTTGATCAAGTACTTACATGATAACTAGGAAAACGCTCAGTGTAACGCGTTGATGAGCGAGCACGGGTACGTGCAAAATCTCGAACCGGAAATGCGTACACAACGCACAGAAAACATATACATCCATATTGAATTGATTATGATATCAACTTAAAAGTGTATGCTTTTCATCGAAACTTTAAAATAGCATCTAAGCACCTGCAAAAAAAAAAGCAACATAAAGCAAATCAGAATCAATTTTCAATTGGCACTGGAAAACATTCATTTCGATACTTCATTACTGACAGATATTAAAAATGTAAATAACTTCATACGTTCTTAACTGATTGGGATGAAATTTTGTAAAATAAGAGACAATATTGGTCTTAATGATCATGCAAAATATGAGTTTGATCAGAATTATCGAAGACCGTTTTCATTTTTCAGCCTATCAGGAGATATTTATTTAAATTTTAACCAATGAATGGATTTAAAAAAAAAATGGTATGCAAACAGAGAAGGTTGGTTTTACATGTGTACAACATTTCAGCTCGATCAAAGAAAAACTCTGACCTGTATAGCCAAAAAATGAGTTTGATCAGATTTATCGAAGACCAGTTTCATTTTTCAACCTACCATCAGGAGATGTTTATTTAAATTTTAACCAATCAATTTTTTTCAAAAAAATTAGGGGTCAGCAAACAGAAAAGGTTGTCTCCACATGTGAGCAAAATTTCAGCTCGATCGAAGAAAAACTCTGACCTGTATAGCGTCAGTAAACGGAAAAAAACAAAAAAAAACAGAGGTCCGTGCCAAAAGAGCCAAAAGGAGACGCTCGCTTCGCTCGCTCAATTACGAAGCAAATAAATGTTATCGAAAAGTCATGTAAAAATGCAAGTCAATTGCAAAAATGTAAATAATTTAATGTCACTTTTTAACCTCTTGATCTAGTACTTACATGATAATTACGAAGCAAATAAACGTTATGGTATCAAAAAGTCATCCACGGTGAGCCAAAATCGCCCCAGGTTTACTCATTTTTTTCTGAAGGGACCTACCCACGCAAAACCAGCTTGACAATGTGTCAAAATACCCTCCACCAGAAAGCGACATGAGGCGACAAACAAATCAAACTTTTGACATCGCTGAAATGTGGCCCTTCATCGTGAACGCAATCACCGGGGTGAGAAGGCAAGCGATCACAATTCCTGATCACATCACACATTTATTCGCAATCTGCAGTTGACTGGCGATGCATTATTAGCGGCCAGCGCGCTGCCGATTCCATTAACAGCTTATACTAATTACTTAGAGCGCATCGATGTGGGGATCGAGTCATACTTTCAATATTACAACGGTAGTGTGGTGAAGAATACACGATGACGGGTGGATAGGAAGCAATTGCATAACTTATTATCAGAATCCCTTTCACGTTGTGGCATTGCGATGATTGGAGATGCGTTTTACTCGGTACTACTGAATACAGGTAGTTGACCAAACACAAATCTGAGATTGGGCTTCTAAGGCCCAAAGTTAAAACGAGAGCATGTAAAAGGTTTGCATTGTGACAGTTTACTAATCAGCTTTAATGTTTTGATAAAGTAATACACTGATTTGCATTGATTACAATACTACTGATTTACAAATGGTGGCAGAAGTGGTACTTTTTGTGTGCTTTTCATTGCATTCTCTTTTCTTCTCTAGTTTCCGTTAAAACTCGGTCTTTGCTACTAAATGCTTTACGTCCGAATCAATCATTACTCATGCAAACACTTGTTATCAGTTACTGTCTGTTCACCTGATGAATAAAAATGCTTAAAAAATGTCCCATTGAAATGAACTACAGAAACAAAATTAAAATACAAATATTTAATACGAACATAAAATGAGAAGGAATGTTCCTTAAACGCGTTTTGGTTACTTCTTTATTGAGCGAGCGAAGCAAGCGTCACCACGGTACTCTTATAGCACTTTTTTTTTTTTTTTTTTGCCTGCACTGCCCAGGTCAAACCGCACAACCAATCGATCTGAAATTTTTCACACATACTAACGTAATCTATGCGGTCTCTGGGATCGTTTTTGAAAGGGATTCTGTGATTGGTTCAAATTTAAAAAAAACTTTCGATTGGTTGGTCCGATCAATTTGAAATTTTGACAAGTCATTACGACCAACATTGTCCCCAATCGAACAAAGTTTCAGCCCTTTAAAAGTGAGGTTATGCTCTCTAAAAGTTTGTAAAATTGCATTATATATTCCCCAAAATATGGAGCATTAGTTTGTTGTTTATCGAAAAGTTTAAAAATTGTAGGAACCGTCATATTTTCTCTTCATAAATAACATTATATTTATAATCCAAGAAGCGAGAGAGAATTCGATAATTAAAATAATGGTTTGATTTGTGTAACAGAGCCGGAAAAAATCAGGTTCATTAGGTTCAATCTTAAAAAACAGTCAAACTGCCCAGCCATTTAAAAAGTGTCCAACATACGTACGTACACAATTCATATTTCTGTGTTTGATTTTAGAAAGCCAAAGCAATTGGACTCCTGCGAACCCTTATAACTTCTCAACAGATTTTTCCACAAATTGTTTCAGTTGGCGTGGTGTTGAAGTTGCAGCTGAGAGAGTTGCAGCTTCAATCGCCTCTCCTGAAACTTAATTAACCGACGTCATTAACTATGATCGAAACCTAATAACAGCGTTTGCGGTCTCCGCGAGGGTGGCGGTAGGGGAGAGGAGAAGGGGAGGGGAGCCTTGTCAGGGTTGAAAGAAATCGTGATTGGCTAGTACGTGTGTTTGACACTCGAATGACATGATGTGATGGCGCTAGTAGCGAGGTGAGTCGCCACTAGCGCCAGAGAGCTCGTTCTGCACATTGTAAAAGCAAGTGCATTCATTTGACCGCTTGTTTGCAGTTGAAACCTGCGGGATTTGGCTCAGAGGGTAGAACACAAAGAATCAGCAATATTATAATTTGTTTATTACAGAGAAAATAAATGTTCATTGATGTGAAAAGAGCAATCAAAAATTATGAAAACAATATTACGTTCGATACGTCGGCAGTAGTGATGATGTCGTCTGGTTTGTTTACTTCCGCGTAAACAAGTGGATGGCGTTGACTCTTGCGTAGTGTGTCCCGTGAACTCCAGTCCACCAGCAGAATGAAATGACTGGATATGTCACCTCCTTCAGCTGCGATGCGATGATGTCGTCGAATAACCCCTTGGTTACCAGGACGTCCAGCAGTCCGTGCACAAGGAGTGACCTCCTCGAGCAGTTGGATCAAGTTGGCTCAGGCTGATGACGTTCGTGGCTGCAGACTCGTCGGTTTCTCCCGGAGTTGCAATTCACTAACTTTTATACTTTAACATTTACTGACTTTAATGTTGAAACTGTTCAGTTGATCACTTGTAACTTGAAATTGTCTTAATGCGATATTATTTGCCTCAGCATTAGGCTTGAAGTTTGAATTTACTGGGTTGACGTTTATACAAAAATGTTATTTTAATGTTTACTTTCGATCACATCGGCACTGTCTCGCTGAAATTATACTATGTTGCGTGCACAAGGCTTCACGGTTCGCGAGGCAGGTCTCACTGCTCTGAGAAAACTCCGACTGATGAAGTTTGGCTGGTAGCCTGACGTTTTATACCCTCTGACATCGTTTTCCCTCCAAAGAATCTGATTGGTTGGTTTCGTACACGTGATAGCTAATTTTAGACATTCTGTCATTTCTAAAGCCCGCGAAACGACTTTCTTTCTGCACGTAGGCCCATGCTTTTCTAGGAATCACTGAAAACTAGTCTGGCTGACTGGTTTTGTAGCGTTATCACAATGACTGGTTCACTTGTTATTACGTGGTGACATCACAATTTAGGTAAGGTCACATACTTTTTATATTGATTCACTCACTTTCTTGATATAATTGCACATTGTTAAACTTATTTGATTGCTCGTTATATTTTTGTCTATATTTTGATTGCTGTTAAATTTTAAAGATTGTAAGTTTACATAATGATTCTAATTAATTACTTTGTGTTCAGTTAACCTTGACTCTAAGAATGCCATGCTACAAGCTTGTTCATTCTTTAAACCTATTTCAAGCAAACATTATTATTTTTAAAGTTAATTTCCTAACCTAGATAGGCCAACTTGTTACAGAGCCCCCTGAATTCTTGTTGTTCACCTTTTGACTGAAGTCAAATTTGAAACACATTGAAATTTTGAATGAGAAAATGGTGATAAAACAAGGATTCACATAGAGACTGGACTATCTAGCAGGAATAATTTCTTCCTTTTGACAAACAAAAAGTTTCCTTCAACAGATGCAAGTTTATTTCCCCTTACAGCTGTCTAATCTAAACCTGAATGAATGAACTCACCCCTCCATCTACCAAAACAAAAACAAACCTCATCCTACCTCCCGGAAACGATGCTCGACTCAACCCTCTCTCACGATCCCGTTATTGGCCTAGTGACCTACTTCTGCTGGGTCATCATACCAAACATCAACATTACTTATTGTTGTCACTGTGAGAATCAGCTGATCGATGTATTGTTTACTTTGTTTCTGGTGGATGATATTTCTTTAATCTCACGATATTATGTGTTCCCTTATACACATTTCTTTCGTCGACTAATGCATAGCTGTTATTATCAAATACTTTCTTGACCTTGTATGGGCCTTCATACAATTCAAAAAACTTCTTAATTACCTTGTCCACAGCTTTTGATACATTTAGTGCTTTAAGTAATACTAAATTACCTTCTTCAAATACAGTCTTTTCAGGATGCTTTTTATCGTGTAGTCTCCTGCGTTTCCTTGCTTTACTGCACAAACGATTTCTTGCCATTGCAATCTTCACGTCGGTATCCTCCAAAATCTTCACTCGATCATCGGGAAAAGATATTAATTTTTCTAACCTACTCTCTGGTTTTATGCCAAGTTGTAGTTCGCATGGTGCACTACCTGTTCCCTCATGTAATGTTACATTGAGTAGATTCTCAACATCAGTAACATATTTTGTCCACGAAGTATGTTTACGGTTGCAGTAGGCTCGGAATATCCGCCCTATCTCTCTCATTACTCGTTCAGTTGGATTACTCTCAGGATGTCGCACAGATGAATAGATGGGTTTTATTCCATTCTCTTCGGCTGTTCTTTTCCACAGTTTTGACACATACTGTGTCCCATGGTCAGCGAGTATTTTCTTAGGACATTGCACGGTATTAATATATTCTTGCAATCGATGTGTTATAGCCGCCGCAGTTGCTTTCTTTAACGGATATATCTTTACATGTTTCGTCAAATTGTCTATGAAAACAATAAGATATTGCCATCCTAGTTGTCCTCGAGGCAATGGGCCGTATATATCAGAGCTCACTAACTCACCCTTTTCAGTTGGTAGCAACGAATGCATGTCCCCATGTAACGTTCTTACACTACATTTGGTCTTCTGACATGTGTCGCAAGTCCTCAAAATGCTTTTGACGCTTTTATTAAGACCTTTCCACCAGAATGTTTCCCTTATCATGTAAATACATTTTGCTGCCCCGAAATGTCCCAGTTGTAGATGAGTGTCCCATACGATGTCGTGAATTAATGCTCTTGGAATGCAAGCTTTCCAATTTACTTTTTGCTCGTTATTTCGGTAGAAAAGTATTTCGTTATGCAACGTAAAATGTTTCTTCAAATTTTTCATTCTTTCAGTGTGGCTACCTTCATCATTTAAACATCTTATGATTTCACGTAATTCATTGTCTTCTCGTTGAAATTTGTCTAAATTCTTCAACTTTCTTCTCAATTCTACGTTTACATTGCTCACTATGTTTGCTACTAAGATTTCCTGGTCATGATCCCCCGGCACTAATAGCGTTCCGTCTTCTTTTTCGGGGTATCTACTCAGTGCATCCGCCATTATGTTGTTCTTGCCGGCACAAAATTCAGTTTTGAAGTCAAATGCCTGTAAGACTAGGATCCATCTTGCGATTCTCCCTGATATTAGCTTCATACTCATAATGAATGTTAATGCTTTGTGATCTGTAATTACCGTGAGATCAGCCCCCAAGATGAATGTCCTGAATCTGAGTAGCGACCAAACAATAGCTAATAACTCTTTTTCTGTGACACTGTAATTCAGTTCTGGGCCCTTCAGAGTTCTTGACGCCATTGAAACTATTTCCATCTCACCATCTTCATCTTTCTGAAATAGTATTGCTCCGATACCGTGATAACTTGCGTCCGTTTGAAGGTAAAATGGTCGCTCAAAGTCTGGATGAATCAGCGTCGTAGTCTTCTCAAATAACCTTTTCAACTCATTGAATTTCGCATCCAGTTCATCTGTCCATCTCCACCTGGTATTTTTCTTGAGCAAATGTTGAAACGGAACTGTTTTATTCGCATACTGATTAGAGAATTTTCTACTATACGAGCACATTCCTAGGAACGTCTTTAACTGTTTCTGATTTCTTGGTGTCGGCCAATTACTTATCACGTCGACCTTCTTCGGGTCCATTTTTGTCCCGTGTTGTGTAATAACGTGTCCCAGAAAACTGACTTCTTCCCGGCAAAACTTGGATTTTTCTATATTAACTGTTATTCCGGCTTCTTGGCATCTCTTTAAAACCATTCCTACATGTTTTATATGTTCTTCGAATGACTTTGAGGCGATCAAAATATCATCCACATAAATAGTTATGAACTCCTTAAACTCGTTTCCAAAAATCTGGTTCATACACCTCGTGAAAGAAGCTATTGATGTTTTTAATCCAAATGGTAGGACGTTGAACCAATAAACTTGTTGGTTATACTGAAATGCACAATACTGTTTGCTGTTTTCTTCTAATTTAATCTGCCAAAAACCTGACGTCATGTCGATGGAGCTCATCCACTTCACACCTACAAATTTCTGCAGCAATTCGTCGGGTTGATTAGGATTTTCTCTGTCCGGTATGATTATCTGGTTCACTTGGCGAGCGTCTAGACATAGTCGTACAGTATTGTTTTTCTTTACCACAACAACAAGTGGGTTTAGATATGAACTCGTTGCTCTCTCCACTATACCATGTTGAAGCATTCGATTCAACTCCTTCTCCACAGCTTCTCGACATTTAAAAGCTACGGGGTAACTTCTTCCTTTAAAATGCGTTTCATGACTTACTTTTATCACATGTTCATATTCTTGAATTAGGCCGGGTTTAGTTGAAAAAACCTCACGAAACATCATCATTGTTTCTATCAGGTCTTGTTGTTGTTCTTGGTTCAGTAATTTGTTGTTGTTGACAATTTCAAGTATTTCCTGGTTGGTCGGGTGGCAATCTTCCTCCAATTCTTCCCACGCTGTTTGGGCACATATTTCATAATCTACACTGTCTTCTTCTCTAATATATTCGTAATCTTCCTTTATTATATTTCGAGTCAACTCTTCGCCGTCTTCACTAAATTCTGCTACTCTTCTACTCATTCTTCTTTCATTCATTTCAGAAACACAAATGCTCTGATAACTGCTTCCGAGTGGCCCACCTTCTACTTCGGATTTCATACTTATTTTCATTTCACCACCAAATCTTATTTCTTTCTCTTGAAAGTCTAGACTCACGTTATTCTTGACCAACCAGTCTATGCCCAAAATCAATTCACATGCCAAGTTTTTCACAACTAGACACACCGCCTCCATTGCCACATTTTCAACCATGACCTCCAAAAATGTTTGTTTTGTCACTTTCATTGTTTGGTTTAACGAACATTTTATTGAGACTCCCACTACAGGTAATATTGGGAAATTCTTGAAGTTATTGTTCAGGAACTGTTCGTTTATGCAGGTAACCTGGCTACCTGGGTCTAACAGCGCATTGACCTCTATCCCATCTATCACAACTTGACATCGTGGGCTACTAATATTTCTGCTTTTCGTAATTTCATCTCCTTCTTCTGACAGCAGGAATTCTTCAGGTTTCTGGAACATCGCCTGTATGTTATTGACTACTAGCTCGTTTTTTTCTTCTTCGTTTTCAATTGTAAGCTCTAATTGTTTGCATAATTCCTCCCATGATTTTTTTTCGGTCGGCGCAATGTCACTCTCTATTTTCCTTTCTGTGCCGACCTCTGTCCGTTTCCCTGAGTCTCATTCTTCATTCCGCTAATGCCTGGAATTGGTGAGATTGGTAGCGGTGGCGGATTGATTTTACTTTGTTCGTTCTCGTTTTGCCTACTATTGCCGTTACCTTGAGAGTTGTCTCTTTGATTTTGCCGATCATTATTATTCCTGTTTGCATAGCCATTCCCGTGACCATACCCATTTCTGTCATAGTCATTCCTGCCGTGACTGTTTCTCCCGTAGTTGTTGTTATTGTAATTTCTGTCATAACTATTCCTGTTATTATAGCCGTTCCTATTATCATTGTAACCGTTCCCGTTACGAATTGGCTCATATTGCTTGGGATCTCTGATTAGTTTTTCAGTGAATTCATCATGCTCTAAGTCAGTCAGCTCTTTTATCAACTCATCTTTAGTTTTGACTTTGCCACGTACTATCACCCTGATGTTTGGTGGTAAGTGATTAATCAATATTCCAACCAAAACTTGTTCCGTCATATTGACCAATTCTGTCACATATTTTGCCTTGTTGATAATCCGATTGACATAGGTCACCATGTTTAGGTTCGAACTAATTTTGTATTCTCCAGCATAGATTGATCTGATTAGCTGATGCTGTACAGTTTGCGACCAATATTTATCTTTAAAAGCCTCTTCAAATTTATCAATATTCTCAACGGGATTATTTACATACCAGTCTGCTGCTTTTCCATGTAAACACTTGACAATGATTCCCAGCTTCTGATTGTTATTCACATTGAATGTTGAAAAACGCTCTTTGATTAGCTTCAAAAATTGCATTGCGTTTATTGGGCAACTCTCTTCCCCATTAAATCTTATTGCCTCTTGTATCAGCGACTCAGTACAATGTTTTGCAAATTGCAACTCGTTATTTGCATGACACATGATATTCGATGTCGTTCCAGTCTTCTTGGCATTCTCATCTACCTTTTTACTTACGTCCTCTATTTTCTCCTTCATAGCTGAAATGCTTTCATTCTTCTCTTTATCCTTTCTTTCAAATCGCGAGCTTAATGAAAATAGCTCCAGACTGAGTTTCTTGTCACGCTCATCGATCTCAGTGTTGATCTTTACTAATTCGGATTTTACTTTTTCCTCTACACTGCTCGTTTGTTCTCCAATTGATTCTATGTAAGACTTAATAACCTCCAACTCTGTGTCGACTTTATCATTTATTCTCTGTACGCTCTCCTCTACATTTGAGACTCTAGTTTCGACCTTTTTCAATCCAGCTTGAATTTCACTGACGATCTCCCTGACGTTTTCAGTTTTTAACAACAACTTTTCCATCTCCTTTCCTCTTTCTTCCTTTTCCTTAATTTTCTCTAGTTTCCTATTCATTTCCTTGATAGCTTCTTTTTCCTGTTGTTCTTGCTGCATTTTCATTAAGAATTCCATAACTGGATTAGAGGATTCTTTCTCACCGAATTGTGAATATATACTGTCAGCCCTGGCTTCTTTTTGTCTCTCTTCAAAGATTGGCATTTCAACATGAGGTAGCGAGTCATCGTGTTCGTCCTCCCCTATCACCTGGCTCCTAGTTACCTCGAGTTCACTAACCACTGACTGGTCCCCCGCCCCCTCTATAGTCTCATCTAAATCTACAGTTGACGCTAAACTTGCATCTCGATCTGCCATCGTAACAGATGTAATGAACTAACATGCACAAATCTACAGTTGGCTTTATCTTTACGTTAACGGGTTGATTCTATGTAAAATTTCCAAATACATGAAAATTTTACGCAATGCCTGTGTCCACAAGTTTCAGAACAACTGAGTAACTCTTTCACAATCAAGAAAACAATTATTTCTTTCAAAACAATTGCTCCCAGGAATGTTATTCGAGCCCCACACGTTGAGCGCCACTGAAACCTGCGGGATTTGGCTCAGAGGGTAGAACACAAAGAATCAGCAATATTATAATTTGTTTATTACAGAGAAAATAAATGTTCATTGATGTGAAAAGAGCAATCAAAAATTATGAAAACAATATTACGTTCGATACGTCGGCAGTAGTGATGATGTCGTCTGGTTTGTTTACTTCCGCGTAAACAAGTGGATGGCGTTGACTCTTGCGTAGTGTGTCCCGTGAACTCCAGTCCACCAGCAGAATGAAATGACTGGATATGTCACCTCCTTCAGCTGCGATGCGATGATGTCGTCGAATAACCCCTTGGTTACCAGGACGTCCAGCAGTCCGTGCACAAGGAGTGACCTCCTCGAGCAGTTGGATCAAGTTGGCTCAGGCTGATGACGTTCGTGGCTGCAGACTCGTCGGTTTCTCCCGGAGTTGCAATTCACTAACTTTTATACTTTAACATTTACTGACTTTAATGTTGAAACTGTTCAGTTGATCACTTGTAACTTGAAATTGTCTTAATGCGATATTATTTGCCTCAGCATTAGGCTTGAAGTTTGAATTTACTGGGTTGACGTTTATACAAAAATGTTATTTTAATGTTTACTTTCGATCACATCGGCACTGTCTCGCTGAAATTATACTATGTTGCGTGCACAAGGCTTCACGGTTCGCGAGGCAGGTCTCACTGCTCTGAGAAAACTCCGACTGATGAAGTTTGGCTGGTAGCCTGACGTTTTATACCCTCTGACATCGTTTTCCCTCCAAAGAATCTGATTGGTTGGTTTCGTACACGTGATAGCTAATTTTAGACATTCTGTCATTTCTAAAGCCCGCGAAACGACTTTCTTTCTGCACGTAGGCCCATGCTTTTCTAGGAATCACTGAAAACTAGTCTGGCTGACTGGTTTTGTAGCGTTATCACAATGACTGGTTCACTTGTTATTACGTGGTGACATCACAATTTAGGTAAGGTCACATACTTTTTATATGGATTCACTCACTTTCTTGATATAATTGCACATTGTTAAACTTATTTGATTGCTCGTTATATTTTTGTCTATATTTTGATTGCTGTTAAATTTTAAAGATTGTAAGTTTACATAATGATTCTAATTAATTACTTTGTGTTCAGTTAACCTTGACTCTAAGAATGCCATGCTACAAGCTTGTTCATTCTTTAAACCTATTTCAAGCAAACATTATTATTTTTAAAGTTAATTTCCTAACCTAGATAGGCCAACTTGTTACACAGTTATAAGCACAGACGACAATTAACAGTTGCAGACTTGGAATATTGATAGATGAAGCTGTGCTTTATTACAATACATACCTTCTTTTTTATTATAATGTTAATGACAGTTGAGACTGTGAGGGTGATAATGCTTACTGACCGTGATTTTATTTTTGAAGAGAGAAACTAGAGTATTATGTAACATTGAAATTAACCATATTTTTTCTTTGTAATGTATTCGCGAAAACAAGGAACAGCACTGACCTCTGGTGGATTCTTTGGTACTTGAGATAGGGTGCATAATGGAGGTTAAAAGGGGGTTATTTATATAAATAAATTATATTATATTTGCTTTAAGTTGTTTGTTATGGCTGAAAAAGTAAACTTACAATACAAACATCTTATTCACACATTCCTCTTTATCGTAACATACAAAAGAGATTAAGGCTGCAATAGTTCATCCTTGCAGGATCTTTCTCCCCAGAATCTTCTAAAAGTGCTCCGCCACTGGAACATCGGTCATTCACCCCTGGCACTCATCTTCACACAACCATTATTATCTTACTACTCCTCTTCTTGAACCCCTTTACAATAGAACAGAGATCCTCCAAGCCCAGCAATTGCATCAAGTAATACGTTGCGTCAGGCTGAGAGGATATTGTCACCGACATCCTGGGAATTAGATGAGTTGACACCTAATCATCAGAACATTATTCGAAAAAACTGTTCACTGGAACCACTCACATCGAGGTATATCAGAGTGGAAAAATAGAATCACCAAATTAACTTCCCTTTCAGAAATTTCTTGGAGCTCTCCTTGGTTTGATGGAAACATGAAGGAAACATATCTCTTTGTTAAAAATATGTATTGAATATTACCTTTTAAAACAATTTTTTTTATTTTTCCAAAAAAATATTCTTGTAGATCACAGAAACCCACACGCCTCATTTTCAGTTTAGTGTCCAATGTTTTGATACAGCCTGTCCTCTTTGACCTTTGAGGTCACAATTGAATGATAGGCAGCGTAAGTTTTTCCACAAGAATTGAAATGACGCTGGGGGTTGAAGAGAAAGCCGACGGTGAAAGTTGCCCGCTCAGATCAATTGAGCTGCTTTACTCCAGTGTATTGTCATTCAAATATCACCTCCTAAGACCAACACACCAACCAAAAGAAGTATTTCCTAAATCGACAGTGACGTGGTGGTTTCAGAAGCAGTCGACAAACTGATCCCTCTGAAGTCTCAAGTGATTCTTTAAAAAAAATCGTGAATATACGAATAATAACTCAGTGAAAACTGTTTGACAATATAATGCTGGAAAAAGCCGACTTTCATACTGAAGGGTGAATAGTCAAGTTTAAATTAATGATCACCTAGTGAACCCAATAAACATTTAAATTAAGAAATAGAAAAAAAATCACCTTTACGTTATTATGTTTAAGGGCCAGTTTTGCAATGCCTTGCTAACAATAAACAGTTACTATAACTAGATTGTCATGGCACAACCAATGACAATCCTGGAATGACCGTTTAAACCTTAAAGTTACTGGTTTAGCAGGGCCTTGAAATACCGACCCTACCATGCAAAGCGTATACCATGGAGAAATAACGGACAAACTTACCAAACGTGTCAAAGGGCAGTGATAATTTCCTTGAAATGTATTTGAATACATTTTGACAAATATTTCAAAACAAACATAAAATTTCGAAAAATGTCAATAAGTTATTGACGGATTTGTCTGAAAATTGTCAAAAACACCTCAAATGTTGATACCAATGACTATTCAAAATTTTAAGTTCTTTTAAGAATTTTAATTTTCAACCAATCACAGGATATCGTTCAAAAACTACACATGGGACCACTCATATGACATTAGTGTGTTTGCAAAATTTCAGATCGATTGGTTGAACGGTGTGACCTGGACATTGACTTCAAAAATACATACATACATGAATCTAGTGGAGCGGTCGCTCCACCCAGCCAAGTCGTACTATACACTCACAGTCACTCAACATACCGTAAATGCCTAATAAACTGAGGAGCAGACCAAACACTTTTACTGTAAGCAACAACATGGCATTTTCGGCCTACTGGATCTCAAAATTGGTAAATCTCACATTGTTGCGAAATATCTTAATTTCGAGCTATGGCCCACCCCACTACATATACCAAATTTGGGAACAATAGGTTATGCCATTTGCGCGCTAGAGGACCGAGAAAACAGTGAAATTACACCACTTTCTGATTCTGAAGATGATGATGATTCTGATGATATCACGAAACGTCGCTATCACCGCCACAGCCTAAACGGCTGAACCGATCGACCTGAAATTTTTACCACATGTGCACTTTTGGCGTCTGAGGTGCCTTTTTATAAAACCAACCGGAAGCCGCTATTTTGAAACCGGAAGTGACGTCATAACTCAAAAACGTCTGGACCGATTAGAACGAAATTAGCGCCATTCGATTTAGATGGTCATCTATATGAAGTATTAATAAAAAAAATATTATTTTCTTATTTTCTAAACCGGAAGTGACGTCATAAATACGCAATATTTAACTTATTTCAACAAATTATACTTAAAATACGTACATAATTAACTTACATTGTAACATAGACAATACAATTTATATATTCAAGGTAGCAGTGTTCTCGGCCGCCATTCCTGAAACCGGAAGTGACGTCATATATCTAAAACGCCTGTACCGATTGCAACTGAACTAGCTCCTGCGTATTCATTCTGCTATTTATTTGAAAAATCAATTGTGAAAAATGAATAAATAAATTAATGGTACCGGAAATGGCGGCAGGAACCACTAAATGAAACCGGAAGTGACGTCATATATTACAAACGGCATGACCGATTTTACGGAAATATAGGGATTAGGAATTCAGATGGTCGTTCATGAAGGTATCAACTAGATAAAACTAGATTGTTTTCTTATTACCTATACCGGAATTCGGCCGCTATTTCAAAACCGGAAGTGACGTCATGTATCGAAAACGGCTGGATCGATTATAACGAAACTTAAGCTATTCTTCTTGGATAATCATTTTCATCTTATACCAAACGCAACTTTTCATAGTAACCAAATCGGTTGAGGCGTATTTTTTTAAAGAAATTAGTCCCTGCTCGGACATGTGCTACAAGCTGTATGAATAAACTAACAAAAGAAGTGATATCCCAGAAAAAACACTCCGTGTAAAAATACCAGCCAAGTCTCTTTAACTATAAAAAAAAATAGAAGAAATCTAAAAATTCAGAACTGAAAAGGAGTGATATCAAAAAAGGAGCCAAGTCAACGAATTTTCCAAATTTTAATCGTACCATTGAAATAAAAATATCAACCCCCGAGAAATACTTAAAAAAAGGACTTGGCGCATCGTTTTTTTAAAGACATTTTTCTATTCTTAAGCTTATGCCACTCACATACTACGTAGTTCAGAAATGCCTAGAAAAATTGGGACAAAACTTTCAAATTAAATATTGAACATTCTGTAAAATATTTTAAATTTAAATATAAGTACGCAAAGAAACATAGCATTGTCTTACAAGCAATAAATACAGAACAGTTGTGTTTGTGATTGGTAGGTACCTATAGTTTTGTGGGTACATCAACATACCTACTACAGCATTATACTTTGAACCTTCTCGCCGTGTAATTAATTGCTATTAATTAACATTTTATACCAAAAAAATTCATAAATTACATAACGTATTACTTAAGATAAAAATCTAGTCAGTAATTATTTGAGCAGCATGGCTCAGTGCACTAGTCACTTATACAAATCTCATTGACGGCCTTCTTGTAATGAGCGCTTTCGCTATTTCCCTCAGTCACGATATTGAGAAGTATGATTGATTAATATGACCCTAGAAATAGTGGCAATAACGAATAGACTAGGCCGCTTCCGTTTATTCGTTATTCGTTTATCCGTTTATTTCCTCTGAATATTGACAAAATACCAAAACTGCCAGTAGGTAAGAGTACTAGTTATATTAAAACGTAGTATGATTCGTCGATAATGAATGTGATATACTCAGGAAAATATACTTGTAGAGTTCTTCCTATACTTTTAGGATAGAAAAGTGTCTTTAAAAAAACGATGCGCCAAGTCCTTTTTTTAAGTATTTCTCGGGGGTTGATATTTTTATTTCAATGGTACGATTAAAATTTGGAAAATTCGTTGACTTGGCTCCTTTTTTGATATCACTCCTTTTCAGTGCTGAATTTTTAGATTTCTTCTATTTTTTTTTTATAGTTAAAGAGACTTGGCTGGTATTTTTACACGGAGTGTTTTTTCTGGGATACATACTTATACAAACAAATAAAAAGAGAAAGTGTCACAGTAGTATTGTAGTAACGCTCGCTACGATCGTTTCCATTCTAGCATACAACAGTTCTTCAAACATTCATATTTTTACTTCCTTTATATTTTAACGATTATTCCCCTTTTTGCATTTTACAACTTGATTCATATAGTGTGGGAACTGAAGGGTGGAACAAAGATGGCAAACGTTCATTCGAAACGTATAAACAGTATAATAAAGTCTAGCTGTGGCTAAGCTCTGTTTCTATCTCGTCCTCCTGGTCATAAAACCAGGCGAGGTACTGGCGTGATGTCATCAAACAAAAGCGCGCCAAGAATACGAAAAGTACGCGTCATAAAAGTAGAGAACATCGAACATATTCTTCAAGAGAAATTAAATGAACAACGTTTTGGTGCGAATTGTTGACACATTCTAATCTTAATAAAGTTTCGTTAGGGTCATTAGTGCCCAAGTGGCGGAGTCACTAGACGCCGAAAGGGAACGAAAGAGAAAGTTTTCAGAGTCATCAGCCAGAGTCCCTGCAGCACAAGAAACCCTTTCAGTTAAAAAGAAAGAAAGAGAGAAAGAAAGGTTTTTCTAAGTTATGCCTGACGAAAATAGAAACGAATTTAGTACTCAGATAAGTTTCCTCTTATGTTTTTCTTGCAGATTTGAACTAACCGATTGACAGCAAGAATAAAGACTTTGACCTATATGTTCCCCTATGACAATTTATTAAAGTTTCATATCACATCTTGGGAGGGAAACCCCACCGCCTCGTCATTCACTCCCATGTCTTCCCTGATTGCAACTGCTGGTGCTGTCGAGATCGAGTCAACTTGGCAAGAAACCCGTGGAACATTGCAACATTAGATTTCAATATGGCCATACGAGTTCTTCAATTTCCGGTGCTCTGCTATCAATTCTGTGGATTCAGAGGCAGAAGGCGACCAATCAGAATGTGGTCACGTCTTGACCGCTAAACGAGGTGCGGTCTCTCGTGACCAGGTTACAAGCCAACTTCACTTCTCTTAAAACTTTAACGAACCAACTTTCCAGGGGAACCCAATAAAAAAATTACAATTCTTAGTTGAGGACGATTGCAAAAGAAGAAGTTCACTCCCCCCCACTACCCAAGTTTGGAAAAGTGCGTTTAGTTCGAGAGGGAACTGTTCTTAACTGCTGAACTAATGAGAGTAAGATGGTTGTTAACGTCGTCAGTTTTTTAAGGATTATATCTAAGGCCGGTGTAAGTACTTGTCTTACGAAGTACAAGAGGGTAAATCCTTTTAGCTCCCCTCTTACAGTCTCACACCGCTTAAACAACAGAGGCGCCTTAATTTCTCCCCAGCATTCGCCTTGGATGAGTGGATTAAATCTTTCTTAACGCCACCTGTCAGCCGCGGTGAAAACTAATGGTTTAATTAGCTTAATTAAAACGACAAACTAGACTTAACTTCAACGTACTTATGACAACTAATTCAAACACAAAATAATATAGACAAAATATGAGAGCCAGATACCAAGATGATAAGTGGTGCCATTAGTTTTATCAAACTTCCGAAAGTAGAAAGTAAAAAACCGGTATACAAACATTTTGACTTATTTTGCCCTTGCGAGAAATTAAAATTAACCGACTGCTTCTGCGAGGAGCTTTCTATGAGTAGAATTAGCATGAGCAGACACGCACTCTCATTGGAAGCTGCTTCTCTAAGACCAGTGATCAAATAGGATGAGGCAATCAAGTCCTGGCGATATAAAAGCTTAGTCTTCTCCAAGTTGTTTAAAATGCATGTAAATGCAGATACAAGACAAATAAAAGCAGGAGAGGTGAATGCACAAGACGGTGAATAGGCCCAAACATTGATCTTAGATGCAAAGTTCAAGGAGGGTAAGTTAATTAGGAACGAAAAGAAAAATAAGAGTAAGATGGTGAACAATTCAGAGTGATGTATTGTATCTCAGACTGGTAAAGTAAAGGTTTGTTTAAATATTGTGCTGAGAATAAAACCTGAAGCACTTTAAATGTTGAGCTTTTATAGCTGTTTATATGACGTGAGGGATGCAGTGGGGAATACGTATATTGTGCATGTTATGCTTTACAATGCAGGGCGATAAACGCGTTTATGAATAGAAATATTACAGTTTAAAGCTGGGAGAAATGTGGCGTAAAACTTTGGACACAAAGACATGGAACAAAAACAGAAGAAAAGCCGATGATGAAATATTAGGTTCGTTCTTAGACTTTGTGAGGAAAACAGAGTCATCAATATTTTTTATCAGGAACTATCTTACTGCCCCTTGCAAAATTCAGCTCGAAACTCTTTTATTGGCCCTATTTTCCAGTAGCCCTAACTCGGTCTTTCAACCTTCCCAACGACTTTGTTCGCAGGACAACGGTGATTGGCCCATTAATTTATGGCAAGTTAATCCCGCAGAACGTTGGAGACGGCACAAGTACAGTCTGTGGAAATTATTCACTCCAGAGGAAAACTAGCAACAGCCACGTTTCGTCGAAGAAAACGTCTCGAATTATTTCTCATCTAAGAAAATTGCTGGGATGGCATTTTGTCATCCCACGTTTTGGCCACGAGATGTCGTGCGTGAATTGAGAAAAATAAAACCGGAAGTTAGTTGGGAAACAAGATAAATGACTTTGAATGTTCGGTCAAATATCATAAAAGATGACGAAGGAGAAAGAAAATGCGTCGCGGCTTTTCTTCTTTTCTTCGGGAAAGTCTTGTCAAAAGATCGAGAAGAAAGATTTCATCGAGAAAGTTAATTGTATTGTTTAAGTTTACCTACAGATACCGAAACTGAAACACAAAGGTTTTATTGAAAATAAATAGATATTTTATACAGAAAAAGAAGAATATTTTAGTAAAATTTGCGAGATGAACAGGGGAAAGAAACGATCGATCAAAGTCGTTAAAAGCGTTGACAGAGAAAAATCGATTAAGTTATTGCAGCACAAAACGTGAAACCATTAGAGAACCGGAAAGACAAAATGAACAGAAAGGAAGTTTTTATTTTTGAAAAGAGCTGTAGGACGAATAGTGTCCAATGATCCATTACGAATATATGGATCTCGTTACCAATTTAATGCTCGAGAAACTAAGAGAAGGAAAGTCGCATGAAAGAGAAGCGAGTATCAAGCTGAGAAAGGAAGAAACAGACAAATGGGATTATTAAAGTGTGTCGCCGATGTCTTTGTTACAATCTCAGAAAATTAATCATCGCAGGAACATTATCGGAAAATTGGGGTCCCCCACTTGAAAACGTATTCGCCGTCTGTAAGTCATAATTAGCTTCTAAGGGGTTAAATTTATGACCTGAGTTAACTTGAAAGGAGAACACTCACGGAGACAAAAAAAAACGTAATCGTTTGTCAGAAATGAATGAAAAATATCTTACAATTTGGCAAGATGCCTTTTCCGCGTAAAGTTATGCAGTGGAATAATTTATCGATATTTCGTTAGTCTAATAGACATAAAATGATTGGAACCTGATTGTTAACACAATCACAGAGAATTCAAAATTCCCATATTCTGTTGACAAATATTCTACTTCCCCAATGTGGAACATTCCTATATATTTTAGACAGTTTATCATTTTTGAAATAAAGTCATATTTATGCCCATTTGTCCGTGTCAGAACATTTATAATGATGCCATGAGAAAAACTAAAATCTACTTTCATGACCAAATATACTCTACAATCTAAACCCCAAGAACCTTGAAATACTTTAAATAACACATCAATGGCATAGTTTCATTCATCCTTATTTGAGTTGCTAAAATAAACCACAAATTATGATACTTTGAAGAGTCGTTTAATTTTCTTAAAAGTGTCTTTAATTGAGGTTTAGACTTTATTTAGCGCTCAAATAAGGATGCATCATTTCAAGATGCTTGGGGTTTAGAGTGTAGGCCATGCCACTTCAGATTTAAATGCAATAACAACATTCAAGGAATGTTTGTATTTTTGTGCCGATTACGTAAAAGGTCAAAAAATATTTTATTTATAGATCATTGACCTATGGTGTCAAGTACAATGCATAAAATAAGAGTGTATTATTATCTCCATTGATATAATTGATATTTAATACATTCAAGGGTATTGATTCCAAAATATATAATGTAAAAAAACCACACGTCACAAAGTTTACACATGCAGTCAATATCTTTCTTATTTGAAACCATCTTAACTTCCAACTTTCCGTTAAACCTCTAACCACCCAAGCTTCTACAAATAACCAAATATCTGTCAAACGTGGTGTGTTAGCTACGAACATTGCCAACTTAGCATAACGTTCCATATTACCGACGCCTCCGACGCCTGGTGACAATGCGACGTCGACGCCGGGAGTGTAGACGTCACAGATGTGACGTGACGACGCAATACTTGGACCTCGGCGAGGGCACCTTGGATCAACACTCAAGGGACACGACCACTCTCCCAAACAAATACTAGTTCAACCCGCAAACGTCAGAACTTTAGCCAGAGGTAACAGTTTGAACGGGACTCTCACGCACGGAATTGTCATCTCGAAGAAAATAGAAACCTTAGTTTGAGTAAGTTTTGTAAGTTTTATGTCAACAAGGCTCCCGTCTCTGCTGTAAATTACCGAATTAAGGTTACTTTAATTTCAATTAAACATTTTAATAATGGAAAGTGTTATTAAGATTAATTGACCTCTCTGAGTCGTACACATGTGAGGATATATCTCACAATTTATTGACTCACTGCAGTTACAATATACATAGCAAAATCTGCATTGAAGTAATGCAATGGTTTATTATATTTGTTAATGATTTCTGATTTATTCGACGAACTATTTATTTGTCAACAGCACATTGTTGGCAGTGATATATGCTCATTACAGGATTACGTACAGTGATTAATTTCAATCCACGTTTACATGTTTACTCGACTCTTATGCAAATGAGCGAATTACCGAAACAGTTTCAGTATTCTCTGCAGTATAGGTAATTACAACAATTTTAACCCATTATTCAATTCAAAATATCACTTTTGTTAAAAGTCTCACAATGTAACTGTGATCAAAGATAATTAAAGCAGGAAGATGTTTCATGTAAAGTTAAAATCTCTCTGTGAGAATTTGTGAAAAAAATCAAAGTCCCATGTCTCATAATAAACCTCACCAATAGATGTCTCTGATTCATATATGTCTGTCTCTCTCCCACTTATGTTATTGGACTTCAAAACCCTCAAATACAATGTTGCAATGTCTATCGAATACAATTCACAGTTTACCTTGAAAAGTCCAAGCTGGTTCTGAAGTTGCTTCAAGTTCCATGGCTCTGGTAATCGGCATTTACTTATTAAATGTAACTTTTAATGTACACAATTTCGAGCTGAATAAAGTGCAATTGATCTCATGTCATTTCGTTATGTATTGAGAGAGAAATTAAATAAAACCTAAGTTTTCATGGCAAAGAAACTTTTTTTTCCCATTTTTAATTTTAGCTGGCCATGGAATATTTCATAAGAAAATGCTGGTAGAGATAGTTAAAAACAGTCTATGCACCTTGAAATCTTGAAATGCAGTGCTGCCAGAATGATCCCCAAACACAGAGACATCTATTGGTGAGGTTTATTATGAGACATGGGATTCTGTTTTTTTTCGCAAATTCTCACAGACAGATTTTAACATTACATGAAATATCTTTTGCTGTGATCGTCAATAATGTAGAGCAATTATAGTGCACCCATGTAATAAAAGATATATGTTTTTCAGGCCATTAGGTACATAATTATTTTATCTGTTCATAGTCATAAAAAGCAACTTGATTTCCACAATATTTGTGTATTAAATATTAAATAATTTTAATGCAACATCAGAAACTATACAAAATCTCAAACTTTTTAAATTGACTGACACGTGTGAGATGTTCTATAGTGTCGAGTGATAGTTTGAATGTGATTGACTATAGGGATGTGATCCAGTTTCCAATATTTCTTAGTTAACGCGATATAACTAGCAATATAAATGTAAATGCAATGTGCCGAAGTAAAAGTGTTGTAGTTGGATGCGCAAGTCGATGATGAAGTGAACATTTGTGACTACGCAGCGCGAGGCGAGTTCGATAGATCGATAATTGTCAAGAAGTAGATAATCGAACATCCGAGATGCAGATCTGAGATTAAATCTGCGAATACAAATAGAAGATTGCATATTTCTAGTTACGAACTTATGATTAGAATGTGAAGATATTGAATTTTTTACAGGATATTTTGTAATCAAAGCAACATTATATTCAGAAAAAAATGTATTCATTTTAATAAAAATGCAAAATATCTAAACAGGACATTCGATATAATGCAATGCAACCAATGAGAATGATAAATCTCTCAAACTTGTCTAAACGAATCAGGTTCTGTATCAAATAATTATTACCTTATATGACAATGACATGTCATTATATTTGAAATGAACTCGCATGCTATGGGAAATTAACTATCCAACCCTGAGCTCGACTTCGAACCCCTCACATGCCGGGCGAGCTGATTACCATCTGAGCTATTAACCGCATTACGACATCTCAAACTGATGATTTTAGGTTCTTGAAATACTCTAAATCCCAGTATAGTTACAATGTTTATTCTAACTATTGAGAGTTTTCGACAAGAAAAAGGGAAGATATTTTTGCATAATTGACACACGTGTAAACACGCTAATGTTTATTTTGAGATGTTCTATTTATTTTAGCCAGAAAAAATTGCTACTGTAGCAATATGTAAGGATAGTATAGTAACAATAGTAATTCTGATTTAATAGCAAATATTTATTCCGTGCCTTTCATCACATAGCGGTAAATAAATACCCCAAATAAACATTTTCTCGCATTTCACAATGCACGATGATTTCACAATGTTTTAGGAAAGCGACCTCACCAATCTAAAGCGATCTTTTCAAAAAGCAAATGGTGTATATTATTATTACAAACAACTCTTTAAGTTTTCATCGATAAGAAAAAGCAGGAGTTGCTTCGATGTATCTCAATGTTCTTTTGTTAACCGATGTAATTTGTCATTTTGACGTTTTGACATTTCTTCGCCGGCAGCAAAAACAGATTATAGTCAAGGAGCCTGAATAAAACTTTTGTCTTAATGGCTACATAGGCTGATGAGTGATGATCAGACGAAGACTCTATAAGAAATAAAATATTGTGTTAATATAACACTGCAAGGTGAACTGAGATGAATATCATACCAGGACCCTACGTAAGATGGAAGTAAAGTTATATGGACCGTTTACATAATATCGGTGTTTCGTTACGGGTTATGTGTTTTTCTATTAACCAATCACAAGTCCATTAACAGCTCGTGTGGGTCTATTAATTGGTTTATATAAAGACTAGATTTCCACTTTCCGTGCTTTTGTGAACACCATATTAGTTTCTTAAGGCCCGGAATAACCAAAGTTAAATTGTGCTGGATTAACTAACTTTTGGATTAAATTCAATTGTTTCACTCATTTTGAGGTATCTGATTGGCTGTGCCGCCAATTTAGTCCTATATTAAGTTAATCCGGCTCAGATTAACTTTGGTTATACCGGCCCTAAATGAGTAATTTTGGCAAATACAAAATCAAAAAATTATTATATACCTATATATTTTTTATATACTTGAATTAGGGACTGTACTGTTTTTGCTTTTACCTATTTCGCAAGAAATGGTTAATTTACCGGTAAATATACTCGGGAACCGTGAAAGTAGAAGTAAGTTGGCAGATAATAGCAATTGTGTTTACATTGTTGACCTATTTTCAAAGATTGCATGACAAGAAGCAACGACACATGTCATTAATCGACCCAGTAGGCACTAGACCGATTATGATGTTCTTCTAAACGGGCCCCTTATTCTACTGTTCAACAAAGTGCATATATTTTTAAAATTTATATTGGTTACACATTGAAATGCACTACCTATATAGATACCATAAGTGCACCATATGGACCTTAAGTACAACACCGTGATATATAATTTTCCTGCTAAGTCTCTCCCAGACTTCTCTGCAGGGGAATTTCACAGTACTGATGACAATATTGCTCTGAAATGAATACAAACATAAATTATTTCGTTTTAACAAATTAAATAAATATCAAATTAACAGGATTAAAAATAACATTCATTATTTTAAATCTGAGTATTAAAAGTCTTAAAAGTTTTAACAAATGATAGAAAAAAATTATGTGTGACGAATTTTGCTAAAAAAAATGGGGAATAGGTGAATATTGAGATTATATTTTGTTTATATACAGAATAGCCTCAAAGAGCTATGTAAAACTTTATTATATTTTTTTAATTCATATATTTCCCATAATTAATGTATTAGTTTTCGACATTTCACTCCTCTGCAAAAACAAGCTGTACGTCACACGCCGTGTTTCCTGTGTTACGGGATGCATAGAACTGGCTCTGGCTAACATTATCTATACGGCCCGACTCGGCGTGTGACGTCAAATTGTGTTTCATGGACAGCTCTTGAAAACTATTCATAACACAACAAAAATAATACCACATATTCTATCTTCAACAACATTTCAACTTTCATAAAATATTTATTATTCTAAAATCTTAACTTCACTTCACTTCTCTATTGGTTATTCACAATTTATCGACAAATCGAGTAGTTCATAAAAAAGTAATATACCAATTGTTAAAAATCAAATTGTACAATAATTTCGATATATTTGTAGCCTGATCGAATCAAGGTTTTTATGGCGACATAAACTCAGATAACAATTATTTTGCATGAGTTGTTGTAGAAATCACGTCCACAGCATCGATGATAAACTAATATGAAAACCGCGCGATGTTTGATGGGAATTCGAATTCGATTCACGCGACTAGATGTATATAAAAATGGAATGTCGTGACATCCAATTTCAAATCAAATTTGTTTTCTTTCCTTTGCTCATGACGCGCCGCATGAAACAGGCCTCTGATTGGTTGATTGGGAATTCAAACATGACTCTTATTCTGTGAGATGCGATTCTGAAAAATATATAAATATATTTCCACTGATTTGATTTAGCAGATCTACTTGTGATTTTGCCCAGCTTTAGTTTCTGACAAATATTATTCACATGTGTTAGTGAATACTATCGAATTTCTATTTATGTAATTCAATTTCTCTAAACGAATTTAAACATTTATTCCTTATTTGAATATGGTAAGTTTATCGTCTCTATTATTATATAAAGTACTGTATGGCAGTAAACTTGTTGCATATAGCTCTGTAGATACTATTTGTGTTGCATTATTTGAACAGAATTGCCATCTGCAAAGTTTATACATCCAAAACTATTGTTTGGAGTTGGAGCATGTTTCTTCTAATCAGTGAATGTGAAAACAATTACTTAGAGTAATTTAATTATGCTTAAGTGAAATTCAAGTTGACACCGTTGCATAGAATACAGCTCTTTAACACCGGTTTCAGCTTAACTTGAATTGCTACACGTACTTGTGTATTAACTAATTGTTATTTAATAATGGATTAAGAGTTCGGGTGGTTTTGCTCACAAAGAGTAGCTTCAATTTCGCTTAAGGCTTGGATTTCTGTTCAAATTTTATGAAGTACCAATTAAATTAAAATGGTTGATTTTCACTGGAACAAAAAAATTATGAAACAAAAGTTATTTTTTTTCGTTTACTATATATCTATAGTGCGTAATCTTTCCTCCGGCATCCTCCTCATGTACCCGCAACCGACCAAGGTTTTATACAAATGAAAAACTTTAGTCACACTAAAATATGGTGGAATAAGTGGAGAGAGACATATCATCAAATTTTAGGGACGGTGTTGAGGTTACATGGCTTGAGGTAGATTTTGAAAATACTACTCCTAGTGTCATATCAGTAATTAATTAAATTTGAGTATAATATTGAACTTTGAGTGTTATTTGAATGCACTTTACTGCAATATTTTAAATTAAGTGACTGACTTGACTTTGCAAACAACTATTATAACAACAAAATTGTTTTTGTAAAATATACCTAATCTAAGTCAGAATGAAGAAACAAAGCAAAATTCAATGTTGAAGCGCACAAAGTTGTATTTTGTTTCTAGTAAAGACTTAACTAGTAACTCAGAGGAAGAAGGATGGCAGTCCATTTCAATGATTTTTAGGTGAGCTCATAAACCAGTATTTCTTGGTTCATCCAATTCTATTTGCAATGGTGGCATGAGTCGGTGTGTAATATAATACTACATTATAACTGTATTTGTTGGCATCAGTCAAATGCATTTTTGTGTGTGTATAAAATCGAGAAAAATTTACTTCCGCTATTTTACTGAAGATTGTCTAACTAAAGTAATAATTAAAAACGCTTGCTTACACCATCTTAAGACGGGAAGGTACAAGTAGGAAAGCAATGAAATCTTTCCTGATTTTGCATCCAGTTTTGTCTTCCATTTGATTGTATTATTATTACATCAAGCAAAAGCCACCCCAGATTTCCACACCTCGGGCGATCACATCCCGCTATATCGTCGACAGTAGAAAAGTGCGTGTGTATAAGTCGAAAGCGAGGGAGAGAGAGAGAGAGAGATAAAAAGCCTACAAAATCGAAAAGTAACAGTGGCCCGTGCTGTTTCCCGAGGCTCTAGAAGGCTCCCGATGAATAATTGTCCTCCCCTCCTCCCCCCGACGCTGGTAATATAAGCATTGCGTCGTATAATGAGCGATATTCATATGCACGTAGCGACGCTCTACGACGCCCTGCTCGCCATACAAGTGGCTTACTAATCGACCATTTTAACCAGAACAGATCGGTAAGTGCATCCGCGTGATTCATCGGCCAGCTATATACAGAGTAACAGATTGTCGTTGATTAGAAGCCAAGTTTCAACAGCGTCTTGCAACAAAACTGACCCGAACAACTTGGTTAATATGTTCATAAATTCAGTGATTTATTAACTTGAAATTGTAATTAAGATAATATATTTGGTAATTTACGCTGATATTACGTGGATTAAATCGTATGGTACCATAAAATATTTAAGGAAAGCAGTAGAAAAAGCAGTCCTCTATAACGCTTCATCTGGACATGTTATGTTGGAATTTTAACCGAAAAATAAACCATGATGACACTAATTGTTCAACTATTTTTATCATTCCAAATTGGAAAGATAGAAAGTAAAAGTTGTGAAGCTAGAAATCGCCAACACAATAATTAACATTTACACAAATGGTGGCAGAAGTGGGACTTTTAAAAATAATTTTATAAATGCATTAGTCTATATGATTTGTGAACATTAGTAATGACAGTCATATTATGGTAAACTTACGTAAGGCTGTAGTTAATGTTTTATTTTTACTTATCAGAATATTACTTCACACGGGATGTAATTCTTTTGCAATAATTGTTGAAATTATGGTAATAAAAACCCCTATTAAATCACTCACCAAACTATGCTTTATAAATACAATTTTGTAAAGCATTTAATATTTGTATACGTCTCATTTAAATATTGTTGCCTCGCTTGTTTATCCAATAATTGGTGAAAAACAACAAATCCTTGTCTTTATTTCCTCAAGCCTCCCTGTATCATGGGCGTATGTTGGTCTTAGAGGGTATGCCTAATGTTGGCAACTATTGTAGCGTATTCCAATATGCAACCCTCTGATCCTGTTTAATTTCCTGTCAGCCCCTGTGAAACACGATCCCGGCACAGCAGCTCAACATGTTTGCATAACAAAATCGAGGCGAACACTCTTTTTGTAGATATTATAAAAAGAACAGAATTTTACCGCCTGCCTGTTAATCCCTTGGAAGAATTATGTTTAAAAGGAAAACTAATAACTCAAATTATTAATATTTTGCTTTGTTTTAAGTTTAACACAAACCACGATGATTTAACGTGCAACAATTTGCTGATTTTTCAGTTCACAGAAAATGTAAAATGGAAATAAAGGACATTATGACTTTGAGTTGCTTCCTGAATATTCGCTTTACGTCAGAACATACGAAGTGAAAATTAAATGAAAAATATTGTTAACCTCATTGTTGTCACTAACTAAATCTACAAACTCATTAGTCTTAAACAAAGTCCAAGCAAATATAGTGGAGGTGCCGGGCTTAAAACTAATGCGTTTGAGCAACTCCTATTGATAAGTTACTGATAAAATCCATGAGAGGTACAAAGCATAATTCTTGTAAAGTGGGACAAATGAAACTGGCTGGCTTTCCCGTTTCAGTTCAACAAAAGCTTGTGAAGAGTTATTCCTTTTTTTGTAATACATACAAAGTTGATATTTTCCTAGTTGTTAATGTGTTTTATTTGAAAGCTCGTGTGAGTAGACAAATGAACACCAGCAGTGTCTCACTTTATGAAACATGGGTGGAAATGAAAAGCCAATTTCAGGGTTGTGTTTCGAGGAGAGACGTGAGTGATTCGACAGATGGTGTGAAACTTCTCTCGATGTACTCCACGGAGCTGGCAATATTTTCCACCCAAGCCATCATTGACACGAGGAAATGAGCTACACAATACAATGGGAATGAACGGTAGATTCGCACCAGGAAATTGGTAGAAAGTTTCTATTTTGAGAGATTGAGAAAAAAATGTGTTTTAACCAGTCATGTGCAACAAGTTCCCATTGAAAAACTATTGCTTTATTGGAGAGTTTTGAACTAGTATTCGATTTATATTGGGCAATTGCAATTGCCGGGAGGAAATTGTGTAGTTCTATGTGCAATCATGTTGCTTTGAGGAACCTGGTCTGTCATGACAACTTAATTGGGAGGAATTTGATTTAGTGTAGTCGCCTCACGCTATAGCATAGTCGTACATTGCAATACCATATAACTAACTGCATGAACTATACGTACAGTCAATGAACATGGACTGGGGAAAAAAAGAAACACCTTTAACAAGCATTCATTCACATGCATTCGGCCTATGGATTACAATAATGTAGATTATTGTTGTTACTATTGTTTTTTAAGTGAAATGCAATAAATTTGAGCTGACCGTACACATAAGCTCTCTAGGCCCACCAAAATTAGGAAACGATGCGTTGCGTCGGTAGAGGGACGCAATTATTACGAAATTACACAGTTTTATTATCCGTCTTCATCCATTCTTTCAAAATACGCCCGGATTCTGATCAACCGCTTTGAGCCTCTTTTCCGATATCACTCCTTTTAGTTACGCAATGTGTATACTTTTCTAGGCAACAAAATGTCTGTTTTTACATGGATTGTTTAATATTTATCTTATTAAACTCAATTTATTTTGTGACCATTCTAATTATGAAATAAATTTTGTCCTAAGCTTTCATCAGGAATAATGTCACATAGTTTTGTAAATGTATACCTAGGTAATATGATTCAGATTATTTTAAACAGTTGTGGCGATTTTTAAAGGGTAATTTGAATGAGCTATTTAGTTACTTCAATGGGTTTAATTAGTTTATTCAAATTCCATTTTGTATTGAAGGCAATTGCTACAAGATTTGCTTAATTTTATACGTTTACTACTTGCATTACGGTGATGTTCGTTTGCCTGTTGGCAGAAATAAAATAAAGCTCACCTTTAGAAACTTGCATGTCACAAGAAATGAGCAGATCTAGCTAATTGCAATGAATATGGCACTACCGTGTAGTTTGCGTTAAGCCGTATTTTCATTGAATTCAATTCCGATAGGTTTCCAATTAGGCGAGATGTATGCAAATTCGTTTAAAGGGGACAATTTGAATTTTGTGCTCGTCCTCCCCAAGTGGGTAATTGGATGGGGATGGTTTGGAAGGAGCCTCTCAGTCGACATTGAGGCACAAAAGTAACACTGATGAAAATGCTTCTCTTGTTTTGCTTCGGGGCACAAAACTGACACATCTGTTGCCATTATTATTTTTGGATTGTTAATCTACCAAAAAATAAACAGAATATAATGTTGATGTTGTGGTGAAGTTGTATTTATCTACGAGAATGTTCGTGTAGACCATGGTGTTAGAGTAGAACTTGGTGTTAGTGTAGACCTTGATGTTAGTGTAGACCTTGGTGTTAGAGTAGACATATTGCGAGCGAGAAATTCGACTTGTATTCGGTTGTCTCATCATCGGAAAGTGGCTGAGAAGACAACGCATCTGCATGCGAACTCACTGTATTGCACATTTAATATCAAGTAAGAAGATTTAAATTCAAACTAAAAAGGATTATATTTCATAGAACAACGTTTCATCAATAATAAGAATATAAACAACTACCAGCACTTATTCTTCAATCTCTAAAAAGACGACTCATCTGTTGGTTTATTTTGCATAAATCTCTCCGATTTGTATAATAAGTTGTCTTGTTGTCTTGGCTTACCTCTTTATTCACCGCTGTGCTTTTACCAACAGCAGTTTTCCATGGATTACTTTGTTTAAAGGATTTATTGAACTTGATGAAAGTCTAAAACGAACTTAGTTTTATTTGACGTTAATATCATTATAATTCCCGCGGCATTTGCTGGTGGCTCTGAAGTCGGCTTTCCAACCTGGATTGACGCTCTAATGATGATGGCGCTGAATCCGCTTCTGATATGATGGTCATGCGATCTGTTTGTTTTCTAGTGCAATTAAGAAAAGTACGCACGGGAAATATGATTAGTGAATTGTTTTGTCTCGGGAAGAAAACGACCAACGCCTTGTTTCAAAATACATTTTCCAATCTGTCTACAATGAAATGTTGAGGTGGATGGAAAAGAAAATTAATTAATTTTAACAAGAAAATAGAAGACATTCTTTTCATATCAAAGTAAACAAATTCTAATGTTACTTTTCTTCTTCTTCTTCTTCTTCTTCTTCTCATATTATATATATAAATGTAAAAACGGAAATAAGTTTTGCAATTTTTCTTATCAGGGGCGAGTTTTCAACTTGGACACGTGGCATTGGGCTTATGTACAGCTAGTAGAAAACAATATTCCTTTAAACTCCGAAACTCAAATCAATTTCAATATACCAACATATTATGAACTTTGCCGAAAGTTTTTAATAAGTCTTTTTGTTATATAAACCAAACAATATGGGTTTCTACTTTGCAGGGATCGAGTTATGAATGCTATATTCAACCTCCCACCACCCTCTTTCCTCCGCACCAATTCAAAATTCAAATAAAAGTTAGTCTAACTTTATTCCCAAATCTAAAGTATAAATCTTATTTCATATCATGGTCTCCGAGCGGTTGAACGTGTATAATAAAATGTAATTTGATGTGGCCCCTTACGGGAGAATGAAAACGGACAACTAAAATAAGAGCGAACGCCAAAATGCTCGTTGCTATTTTAAGTCGGAATTAGATTGAGTTTTAGCAATTTTGTAAAATCGTCTGAAGATCAAATTAATACCTGGACATATATAAATGTTGAATAAATTATTTATAATAACATTATATGGTAGAAGAGAAAGGCAGAGAGACCGAGAACGACGTGGATGAGTAGAGTGAAGGCTGCTGCAGAGGAAAGAGAGACTTGGAATAAGATCCATCCAAGAGGAAAAGTGGTGAGAAGACATGGATAGATGGAACGAGTTTGTTGAAATAGAGAGGATGAAGAAGAAGTGGACGAGACAAAGAAGGAGACGATGAGGAGGAAGAGGAGCGACGGGAGCTGGAAAGTCAGCTCAACTAGAAGTAGATGCCTTAGTTAGCGTAATTCACCCCATTACCTAACATTAGACTTGGAATTGATAAAGAAAATCACACACACACACATAGACTTGAGTTTGTCCATAAATCAAAATGTTTAACAAATTGAAGGACGAATGTTTAGTAACGAAGTGTGAAATTGATATTGAATAAATAAATATTTCAGTTAATCATTTCATTAATTGTCTGATGAAAGCAACTTTAGTTTGATCTAATGCAATTCCAAAACATAAAGTGACACTTGACTGCAGTTGCAAATCAACTTTTGACAGCTTGAGCCAACTATCAATCTTTTATTAAAATAACTTCGGACACAATTAATGTTTTTCTAGTCCAGCGACGAAGGGAAAAGTTGTTCATCGGACGAGGGTGGTTACTGGCTCGGATTGGAAGAGGAAGGAGGCTGGGGTTGATGAAGGACAAGGAGGGGAAGGAGGCACATGGACGAGATAATAGAGTTACCGTCGAATAGCTAGCTTTGCGATCCAGGACCCTCCTAGCGACCGAGACAGAATACTGATTACTGTTCCGCGGCCTGTACAAGGTCTGCTACTGGATTACAGACGACACGGGAAGTCTGTTTTTGGCACTACTTTCACCTGTCGTCGGCCAACACATTTCCCTCCATCACGGATTCGCGGCTATGAATCTTGCATAATGTTCTGCTTTGTAAAAGGAAGCCAAAGAACGAAACTAACTGAGTGATTTATTCGATACTTTAGTAACAACGAAGACAGTGAACAGTAATGAGTATGACGTCTGGAAAGAGTATTGCGGTTTTGGATTTAGTTTTGGCGAAGACTAGGAACAGGCTTTGTCGACCGTCCGTCTGATGACCAATAAATGATTAACAAAAAATTACAAATTCTGGTAGTAAATGTGCAGGCTATGCCATTACCATTCCCGCCATATTTTGATATTTTTAATTAATTTTATGCACTTCTCCTTATAGCTTACGGATTTAGGTTTACAACGGCTGACCAGCTGATTCCTAGACATTTTGTCGAATATGCATCTTAAATTCCACACTATTCAGATCTAATAAAACGTCTGAGTCTATTTCTGGTCCTATACTTGAGGTATAAGGTGTTAAATTGAGGGTTTACCGTAAACCTCCTCTTTTCAAAGAATCCTCTGGACTTGAAAATGTAAGATTTTCGTCTCACTCCGAGCGTAAACGCATGGATACGTGATCAATTCACACGTCGGCGAGTGCACCTTAAGAAAGTGATGGACGTCCCCCTCCCCCACACCCTTGTCACTTCCACGTGACTCCGTCGGTAATATCCGCAGTGCAGTCACATGTACCGACCACTGCGCACGCGCATGCGCGAACAACATGTCCGGACTTGTTACCTTGACAATATGTCGCACTTGCCAGTGGTACATACAAATAGATGGTTTTGTGCTGGGTACAAATAAGTATTCTTTTCATGCAAGTTGCGAAAAGGTATCAAATAGAATATTCGAAAAAGATCGTGTAGCTGGATTATTATAATGTATGGGTGCTTAGAATATAAAATAAGCTGTCGACATATTGATATTTGAGTCAGAAATAATATAGAGTGACATTATAGATGTATCCGCGCTGTATACGTCCTCGTTGTAAATATTACAATAAGGGATAAGTAGTCGATAACATATAAAGTAACTACAGACAGGTAATTTAAAAATTATTGTATTTTGTTTGTTCCTCACATTCAGTTACTTGTAGTCTACTTGCTCTGTTTTGTGGAGGTGCCGTTTTTAGTGTATTTTATTACAGTTAGCAGAATTTCTACGTGAATTATTAAATACATGTGGAGCTGTCATGATTCATTTCCCAGGTTATGCATATTGGATTGAGTCATTTCCCAGTAGAAGTTGTTTGCTGTTACAAGTTTCATGTATCAAAGTTGTAAATCGAAGTGCTGTTTGTAATAACATGGAGTGGATATCAATCTCTAGCATGTTTTTGTCATTCATATGCAGAAAATAAATGTTAATAGCACCTGCTTCTTATGTAGTGATTGTAAAACTAATGCACTTGAAAGGAACTTAAATATGAATTACATTTCTCTGATTTACTGAAATAAATTTAGTATTTTTCGCAACGCGATTAAAACAGAAAGAGAATTTCGTTCGGTAATGGAAATAGTGTATGCAACTTCTACAGAACTACTTAAAGAGTTGTGTTTTGAACTACTTAATATAAAACTTTTTTGTATGAAACAACTCCTCTTCTCGTGCAATAACATGTAGTGGAAGTTAACATCAACATCAATTAAAACAATATTAAAACCAATATTTGAATCAATTCATTTCAAAGAATAATTAACCCAAGTAGGAATGAGTGTATTTTCTTCAAAGTTTCGTAAAGTTTATAAACAACTAGAAATTGAGTCAGCACTGGGATCGTATAACTTTTGTCAACAGTCGATCGACAACCTCTTATGGGAGAATAACATTGACACGTCATAGTCGATCGACTACAAAGTCGAGTCAATGCTAATCTCTCATAAGAGTTGTCGATCGTTTGTCGGGCAAAGTTATACGATCGCAGTGCTGATCAAATATGTATAGCTGGAAACACCGGTGATTAGCAGAAAGTTCGCAAATTGTAATGGCTTTTTCGAAAGAATGTATACTATTTTCGAAATTTAGAAACACAACGTAGCAATGTTATACTAACAAAATTATCAAATATGTGGCTCTTTCGTGATAGAATATTAAATCTAATGTATTATGATATTCCAGCTAATATAAGACCAGTGACTCAGTTTGTTTTAACAGGTGTGGGCTTTGAGGGTTAATTGTTAATATTTTCATAATGAAAATATCCCAAAAGTTCAATCTACAACATTATAAAAATAGAAACTCGATTTTGGCATTGAAAGAACGAATCAGAATTATTATCTAAATTGGTAAATGGGAAATGTAGAAAACATACATGAGCAATTTCCTCTGACTTCCAAGTTCAATCCCAATGAGCATTGAATTGTAATAGAAAATACTCTATTCTTGGTGCTCATGAACCATGCTCATTGAAAATGCGTTTGAAGCCGAAGCCAATCAAAAACAGTTGTTCGTGGATAACGCCACAAAGGCATGCTTTTGTTCAGATATTGAATGCCGGGGACACAAATTAATTTCCCGAGCTGAAAGCTTCGCAAGATTTGATTATTTTTTATGACAGTTTAGTTTCTTTTTTATTACATTTTTGTTCCGGTGAAATAATGAAGTTCGTCAGACTGAGCTTAACCACAATGTGCTTTGTTTTCAGAAAGTAACATTATTCAAACTCTTGAAATGCAAATTACCGCTAGATTTCTAAAATATATCACCTTGAGAGACTCTACAAGTGACATTATCATATTTTATCATGCACACCTTCGCTGCATCTTAGTTTCGGATCTCTTCTATAATGCGGGAGGCGCCTTTACGTGCACACACATAGTGATCTTGATGAGTAGCATACTGAGAATCTAATGTGAAGTCGGTAGCTTTGGGGATGTCTTGGCCCCTAGGTTGATTTACATACGATGATTGCCATATCTTGTTCACCAGTAAACCATGCCCTAGGCTTGACAGCCACGTTGCCATGGTACCATGGCTATGGTAGGAATGCTGTTAACTGTTGTCTCCTCGCCGTGTATAGAGAGGGGGTGAGTGTGGGGAGGGTGGATTCGGTAGGAGTGTATGGATGGGATTTATATGCAGCATATTCTATCCATGGAAAGCCCCGAGGAGGTTTAAGGGGGTGTTAAGAATGGTTTTAGTTTGAGTAAATCGAGGGTAGCGACAATGTAACCAATTTTTATCACAGAAATGAGAGATTATTTTTCCCCAATTCATTTCACTAATTGTCTTACGCCCCGTTGTGATGAAACTATCCTGATAATTGCCACTCTCTTGATGGTGAAAGTACACCATGTAGACTACAGGAAGTTCTGGTTTTTCGAAGCGTGGGTTTAGGATGTTTGTAAAGGGAGATTGAGAGACATGATTCACAAGTCGTCCTTAAGGCAACAGACGAGATTTCTATAAAACCAAATCCGGAAGCTTAAAACATTGGCCGCTCTGCATATTCGATTATGGCTGGTGTCGTGTGTATACACCGACAATGTAGCTGTTTAATTTGCGGAACTTGTCAAGCTGTGACAGACTCCGAGGTATTATCTACAGAGAAAACAAACGCGAGGCTTCGAAGTTAAAAGCTTGGCGACTTTAATCCTTCACCTCTTGCGAGATGTTTCATCTACATTCTTAATTAGCTAATCCACGTGATAACTTTTAGTGAAACCACAGAGAGAGCGTTTTGCTCTGATGAAACAGTATGAAATATGTTTAGAAATATTTGCGCGCGCAATTTAATGTATAAAATGGTGGGTTTTATGGAATTCTTATGGAGTCAGGGTTCTATAAAGGGATGTGCGATGTGAAATATGTTTAGACGAACCGGGACTCGAACCCGGGACCTCGTACTACCCGGGCGAGAGCTCTACCACTAGCCGGACGGACAGACATTAGACGCAACGCACTGATGAAGATTAGAGCTACGAGGAGAATTAAATGAAGATAGTGAATGCCGAATGGTCACTACGAACTGTCATACCACCGATGACGATACTGCCACAATGTCTCATCGAACATGCGTCCGCAACCTCCATAAAACCCAGTTTCTCATGAATGTTAACTTTATTTTGAAAAGTCAGTATTGTGCGGTATATTTTTCTGTCCCGTATTTTAATTGATGTTTTAGAGCATCATTCGTGTGGTATCACTTGTCCGCAGTAATTATGATTAAAGGTAAAATAAAACAGTTTCAAGTTTGTTAGCATTTTATGTTTTTTCATCAAATGACTCGTCGAATGTACATGCTTTTTCAGAGCGAAATATTTGAGTGGGAGCATCAAAATCGTAAAAAATCAACAAACAAAGATCCATATCCTCGAATATGATTCCGCACAAAATAAAACTCTCACATCCCCAATATTCCGTAACAAAAGTATCAAGCGCATGTCCTCCCAATACCCAGTCTTTACTCTCAGTAAATTCTATTAATTAAAAGTACGGCTTATAAATATATCATCTCCGCTGATTGCCTGATTGGGAAACCCCTTGTGATAGAGGATGATTTCATCCGCCAGTAGATTTGTAATCAGTGCTTGTCGGAGATTTCGCCTTGAGCCTTTTATCAGCCCCCAAAGCAGTAGCCTCTGAATATTGCGTGATAATAGTAACGGGAAGGGTGGCCTCCTATCCATTATAATGAGCTATTAGGTTATTCGGCCATAAGGCAAGGCTTCTATATGCTAATGCCGGCTCTGTGCTGGCTACATCGTTGCCGCCATACATATACCATACACACTGCTGTGATATGGCCAAGCAAATCTCTGATCAGAACAATACATTAGATAATTACATTGCTCTCAAAGCTCGTTACGTTCGAAGGTTTTTAATTTAGATCTTTTCTTCGTAAAAGTGAATAGAAGTGGATTTCCTATCAGCTTTTCACTAGATAATTAGGCAATTAAATCAATGCCTATTTGAGAATTATATTTCACTTTATTTGGTGCAATTCACGCAATACATTATGAATTTAGAATATTTCAATCTACTTTGGTCTTATTATCACGTAGGTGTTGAACTTGATTGAACTCGACGTAGGTAGTTGTCACTTTTCGCCAATCAGAGAAAGCGAACTGTTAACTGAATAACGAATTTAATGTAAAATGGTTATAATTCAACCGTTTGACATATTAATTATTTGTGCCAATATTTTTCTTTATTCTGCATTTGTAAGCACTTTTTTGATTTCTATTGAATATGAAAGCCTTCTCACGAAAGAAATGATATTCAAGTTGAAAAGAAAATACTTTTCAATAAGGTATTTTTCAATTCATTTGGCATGTTCTTTATGACAGCATTAATTTATGCCCCTTTTCCCGATCTGTGTGGTGGACCGCAACTCCCACGGCAAACATTTACTCGCAATTTAAAATGTCAAAGAAGCCTCCTTCAAAGGCAAGATTTTTTTCTTATTATTATCGCTTTTAACTAAATACTTAAGGTATGTATTTCCGCTCTTGCTTTATGTGCATAGAGTTCATTATGAATGCAAATAAGAGAGGGCTCGCGGAATGGGAGAGCGTAGAACGCGTCTGTTGGGAAACTGTGCGGGGAAACCGCGCTCGTCTCAAATGAAAAAGAATGAAGTAGGGAAAGCTACATCAATTTCTTGCGGCATGAATTTTGTGAGTTTATTCAAAATATAATATAATTTTTGAATGCGAATGTGAGTGGACAATATTGTCAATATTTCTTGATTAAGCAATTTCAATTGAATTAATAACGAAGATATTTTAAAAGTCATGTCGGTTTTCATATTTAAAGCTTTTTTTTCTTTGTTCAATCAATGAATTATACTGCATGGAATTATCGCAATTAAATGTCTCACCCCAAACAGGTATTAATTAACACAATTTGATGATTAATTCTTTGTGCTTTCTTTGTGTATGAGTTATTTGACTTACTTTCCTACAGTCTTTTCAATTCATGGGATTGAAATTACGTGCTATATTTTTTCAAGCGTAAATTGAACTTTGTTGTTAAAACACATCTAACAATGTTCCCCTACAAATATGTACTCGGAACAAATCGTGTTTTCTTGTAATTCTAGCACCATGCATCTTAATAACATTCTGAATAGATTTGCCAAGATTTCTCTACACAGGCCTGGGCGTCGCTTCCATGGGATATGTTTTCATTTGCGAATTGTCTCCGGCGCGTTAACTGGATTATCGTTCACATTAACTGCCTAAACTTAGTTTGCGTCTTGTCTTATTGTTTCAGAAGCCCTAGTTCCTTGTACCTCACACAGAATTCCAACTAGTTTCAACCATCCGCGAGACCGTCTCACGAGCTCATTTACTTCCATTAATATATTATTATCATATCCAATCGAATTTATTGCTCTAATCAGCATAATAGGTAGAGAGAAGTGGGTTAGAGACTCAAGATGATGGAAGCGAGGCTTGAGGTGCATTTCTAAGCAACTCCACGAGCATGATCAGGCATAATGCTTTATTCTGCAAATGTAGTTATGTTCGGAGTGCAGTGCAAGTTGTAATGTAATCTACACAGTATATTATTACATGAAGAAAATCTTACTGTATTATCTACAAGGAAACTGGCACCTCCACAATGGGACCAGAATTTATTTTGTATAGTTAGCACTAATTTTACTTAAAATAAAATAAATGTAATTTATTCTGTACTTGGTAAAGCTATATTTTCTTTGATTTGACCTAAACAGAATATATCGTACTAAAGAGTCAACTTTTAAAATATAGTTTTTGGGATAGTGATCTTCTCGTTTATAACTGTGTGATAATGCGACCAAATTGTTGCGAATTGCTCTCTGAAAAGCGTGGACCAATCCGTCACACATCTTGATGGCCTAAAAGTTAAGCAAGACTTCAATGTTCAAATTAGTTGACTTTTAAATTCAATGACTTTTATGCAAAATATAACCATATAGCTCCAAAACTTTTAGAAATCCCCAAAGATGGCAGTGGTATTCATTTTCATAAACTCATATTATTCACGAATCATGATCATAAACGTATTATAAACATTTGACATTTTGTTAAATTTCCTTCGTTTACAAGGATTATTCGTTAGTGTACTATTCCACCTTTGAACTTTATTCTCAATGAGAATTATGTGCTGTGGCAAATTCTGGGTGTAACACCATTTGAAGGTATTTATTATATCTTTATGAAGTTAAGCCCGTGAAATGAATTTGTTTAAAGCAGCATTAGTCATGATATGTTAATACTACGATTTATTAATTATTAAAAAATGAAGGAAAATTTATGACGCTCAGTACTTATTTCCCTCCCAAATACAGTATCGTGTTTTCTGCTTATGAGTACAACTATAGCATCTCTGACTGTTTGGTTTGTCTACTCTGACTGTTTGTGTACTCAAAGTATTGTTTTCAGATAATTTATTACACCGCAAACACAAGAATATTTATGGATCAGCTAAGCTGAATCGCGCTTACCAAATGAAGTATGAACCTGACAGTCGCTTTGGTCACCAACTTTGCACTCACTCATTCATCGGTTCAAGGGAATGGTGACAGCGAAAATAACAGAAAGAGACATAAAAGTGTGCTCCAGGGGAAAATGGGGAAAACAAATAGATTGAACAAAGAAGAACGACAGGCTTAAAGGGTTCTAGTTTCTAATTGAATTATTTTCACCCTTCACACAGTCTTGGCGTCGCTCTTTTGTCTGTCACCAGCGCTACGACTGTCACTTTGAATAATTCCAACTCTAAAATAAATTCAAACCGATTAACAAATTATACTCCACCTCTAAGAAACATTTTGATATTCGAATCAACTGGAATATGCTGTATAAGATAACATTGATATAACCTATTTACTCGGTTTCATTGCATCATTTTAGCGTATTTATTTAGTAAAAGCAAAATCCTAGCTTAACAAATCAGAATTAAGGCTATTTGGTACGTCATAGGAAATTACATTAACTTCAATTCAGCCGACAAGAAAGAGCAGCTCACTTGCTAATGCCTTGTTTTACATCCTGAAAATTACAAGACAGAAAGAACTCCGGTCGGAACAAAAGAAGACGCTCTCCTCTGAAAGTCTACACAACATAACTACTAACAATGTTTTAGTAATAAAACATTCGCGAGGAAACGTTTTTATATTGTGTAAAATTCTATTCTACCAAGCAAGACATCAATCACTTAGTGACTTAAAAATTATTAATGTGTAGTGCAGGTTACTGACGGAATATAAAATACTTATTTATGACAATGAGTAGAAAACTTAATCACCATCTGCTTTCATCGGGAACTTTACTCGTCGCAATTAAAGTTATAAGCCTTCACGAGCGTGCATTTATTCATGTACAAAACTTTTCTAAAGGTCTTCTCTTCTCTCTCTCTCTCCTCCTCTCTCTCTCTCTCTCTCCTCTCTCCTCTCTCTCTCTCTCTCTCTCTCTCTCCTTCTCTCTCTCTCTCTCTTCTCTCTCTCTCTCTCTCACTCTCTCTCTCTCTCTCTCCTCTCTCTCTCTCTCTCTCTCTCTCTCTCTCTCTCTCTCTCTCTCTCTCTCTCTCTCTCTCCTCTCTCTCTCTCTCTCTCTCTCTCTCTCTCTCTCTCTCTCTCTCTCTCATTGCATTTTTCAGCCGTATCAGAGCTGGAACTTGTGAATTGGGTCAGCAACTCAGACAAAACGCAATACAATTACGGCGAATTGTTTAAACAATATGTAACGAAAAGACATTTTATTTACCATTGTTATAATGACAATCATCGCTACCACAGTAAATCAACGAAATATTATTTCATAACGTAACATTTGAGCATGGGCTTTGGAAGCTCAAACTGGATAACGATTTGTCAAGTAGAAACTCGTGTCTTCAGTCGACCTACTAATCAACAGTGCTGGTTTTCTTATGTAGGTACGACTGACTTGGATCCGCAAGTACATCCACGAAATAGGGGATGAAGATTGGGGTGATGCAGGGAGGAGGGAGGGGGATACGTGATCAGCACTCAATAATGAGAGAGGCTGCCTCCAATGCTCGGGGGATGAACTCGAGGGGGAAACTTTGGCAAATTAAAAGAAAAAATCGATGTGCAATTTAATTGCATTAGAACGAAGAAACAGAAGACGGATTCGGCCCACAGTAATTGGTGGGTTTCCGAGGGTCTTGACTAATAAGGTTTGTGGCCATACAAAATGTATTGTCGATTTCGTTTTACTCAGTGGACTGTCACATGTCTCTCAATACCATAAAACATGCTGGAATAGTACCAGATAAAGAATGACGACTCTTCCTCATTACGCTTAAAGCTTTTCAATTCCCTGAAATTATCATAATCAATCACTTATTTCGAGCCTCTGGTTGCACCACGTGCGTCGTTAAGGTAGCCGGTAAAAAGCTTTTCTTCTCTTGTCACGATACGAAGCGTTGCTGATAATATTACACAGTTGATTCAGGCAGGTTAGGCTTTGTTATCTCCGTACCTTGATACACAATACGATGGCTGTCATCGCTTTTCCAGTTAATTTGTATTAATGGATTGCTATCGTTGAGAGGCCCGCAGATAACAATGTGTGCAGCCTAGACCACACCCCCCACCACCCCCACATCCGCAATAGCTCTAATGACTTCCTAGGCCCTGACGTATAGTACAGAGAAAAGTAATGAAATTGATGCATTCTTGCGTTACTTGCCCTGGGTTTTTAGACGGCGAAAATAGATGAGAGTTATCTCGATTTTCGGGAGGGATACAACCTTTTGTAATAATGTGCTTTGTTAATTAATGAGAAGCAATTTGATTGGATTGATATCAGGTTATGGTATTTCGTTACAAAGTTTGCAACACAACTCAACGTGGCTCTTCGTTAATTAAAACTAATAGCATTTCGTAATCATCATTCACACTAAAACTAGTCCCAGATTTTGTAAATTATATGAGGAAACGCTTGATTTAATTAGTGTAAACTAAACACTATTCTCTCTTCTGAATCAACCAATTCCATTTTACTATTCTGCCCTTGACCCGTTGAACTTGTTTATTTGACTATGAGAATCATAATTTTGTGCACGCGCAAGCATATCACCTGCCACATTAATTGGCCAACGTTATATATTTAAATTTTGGTCAGTACAAAAATTTATCAAAAAAGTGAACCTGTGTTGGACCTAAACAGTCTGTAAAACCTAACTTCAATATTTGCATTCTTTATTATTTGTTAACATATAGGATGCTCCTAAAGGTACAAATATCACATATTTCTAACAACCTTTGACCAAAAGTCACAAAAAATATTTATTTAAAGTAAATGAAAAACGTAACATCCCGAACTTTAATATAAACTTAATAAACTTGCGAATTATACTTTGTGTCTTCTCGGTTCGCAAACCAAAACCTCATATGGGATGAAAAATAGCTCCAGAGGCTTTTCAGATATGCCAGCTTAGATCCTTCTTATTGCCTCGCCGAGTAGCAAGTTGTCTTGAGTTTACTAGCAAAGTGATTTGGCGGCAAGTTCCTCGGAAGTTTGAGTAGAAACAAGTCAGGAGTGAACTAAACAGGTGTAAAGCAGAGTGTAAAGCCACGGAAGTAATAGCAAACGCAACACACACATCGTTCGGCAAGATTTACTAGATGTGTCGACAGCCGACAACTTTTCAGAGAACCGTATAAGTCGATCGACGCCAACACAACTTATAACTTTGATAAGTAAATGCACAAGTTGCGATTGGTTCTTGGAGATCTTGCCGATTGGTCGAAGCGTGTTGGTTAAAGTGCATCATGGCTTTATGTTTAGAAAGAACAGGGGCTTGTTGGGTGAGATAAGTTCACTGATTTACCTAAGAGGTTCTGGTTGACGTCTTGCGGTTTTTAAGATAATTAAAGTTCTGATCTGAAACTCGTGACAAAAATAAAATAAATTAAAAACAAGATTTTAAAGCTGATATTAAATGTTAGGTTTTAAGTTTTAAGTAAATGAGATTGCGTAGAGCTTTCAGACAATGTTAACTAAATAATTTTTTTTTAGTGAAGACTGAAGAAATGAAAGTCGATTGAAGAAATGTGTCATGTTCCTTCAAACATAGAAATAGTATAAGATTTTCGCTGATTTGGAGTTTACATTTTTTTTTAGAGTTAAGTGGTAGAAAAGCCCATAGCTTAACTTCGCTCTAAATAAAGACCTTTATTATTATTATTAATTATCTCTTACCCAAATGCATATTGGAAATTGAATGATCGCAAAAGCAGTTTCTGTGACTACTGCAGTCTGACTCCATCTTGATCTACACATAGTAATGTCAGCTGCCTCTGGCTCTAGCCACTGCATCGGATCCATTGAGTTTCCGTTTAATCTGAATAGAATACAGTTTAACCCAGTATTTGAGTGAACCAGAAGCGATGCAACCAGGAAGTCAACAACATGCTGGGAGAAGAACGCGTTGCTCCTACAAGCAGCGAGACAAACAGCCACGTAGCATTCTGTCTCAAGATGGACGTGAAGACAGAGAGAAGAGGGGTTGGAAGGAGTTTAATTTTCTCCGAGATTCCATCATCATAAATCGCCGCTGTTTCCCGGAGAACCCCCCTTCCGCCCCTGGCCGATGGTGGCGCTATGCACGGCGCCCGACCGACCGCTGTCTTCGATTGCTACTTGGGTTACTGAATCGTGCAATCTTCAGAATTGCCTCCGCCAATTTCTTCGGCATCTTAGACACAACTGACGGTCTTTAGTCTACCCTTTCTTGGATGCACTTTGACCTGTCGGCATTAAATCCTTATCGGTGATAAATCGGACCCGATGACGACTCTACCTGGGATAAGTGATTTAATCACAAGAATGTGCCTATCTGTCAGATTTCAAATCAATTGAAGTTACATTCATTCCATTCCATTTCACTATGTATTTCCATTGCTTTCTGAACGCTAAAAGGAATTACAATAATAATTAAGATAATAAGGAATAATTAAGGAATAATTTTTGGTTTTGCAAATGTAATTTTATATTTTCACAAAACTGTTAGGGAACAAAATTGACATTTGCTCTTCTTTGCTATGACATACGCTGTAGAATCGTAAGTATTATTATTTATTTTTACTATTCTATGATATGACTTCGCTTTTTGTTAAATAGAACTTCAAAATCTATAGAAATGAATCAGCATTAAAGGAGATATTTGTTCTTGCAATTTTGAACTTATATTGACTATCAATCTCAAATTTCCCCAGTTTCAGCGACAAGAAACAAGACTTAAAAATATGATCAAAGTTTAACTCATAATAAAATGTTTGTTTACACCATCTCAATAAACTTGAACAACTTTAATTCTCACTAAAACCAATAAAAGTTGTTCCCGTGGTTTCACCTCCTCTAGGAACTTGATAACATGGCGAAGAAGCGCCGGCAAAGAGTGGACGTAATCTGGCGTCGGGACGGCTACCGAGTTTGCGGCAAGATAAAACAATGGCGTCTATAGGCGAGATAACATCGGCATTCGTCGAGATGGACGGAAAAGAGTTGATGTTGAGAACGTTACAGAGATATCGGGTCCAAATATCTTGTCATAACATTGTGTGAGTGGGATGCCGCAGCGATTCGTGTTCTTACACTGAAGATTGTGTAGAATATCCGTATAAGATCATCTTGAATACTTTGTGTGCTGGAAATAGTTTACTTTGTTATTATTTATTTACCTGCAAGATATAATAACATAAGTGGCGTGTACTTAGACTGTTTACATTGCATTTAGTTTACTTATGTAGATGTGTGTACTTTGTGTAAACATATTGCAAGACATATGCAAAACATTTACTGTTTCCGCGAGTGTTTTAAATGGGGAGAAATATACAAATATTATGGTTTAACTGATGAATATGATGATATTTAAATGTATTCATAATATATATTTTTGGAATAGTCGTGGACCAGTCAAAGCTTTTGTCTTTTTTTACTACTGTTGTGAAATTATAGTTCCGTATTACTTGTTATAGATACAGCCGATAAAGAGTCAGCAAATACCAAGTATTTTTATTATTGTTAATCACTCTAATTTAATTGATTAACAATATTTTTAGAAGTATCTAGTGGAGCGGTCGCTCCACCCAGCCAAGTCGTACCGTACACTCACAGTCACTCAACATACTGTAAATGCCTAATAAACTGAGGAGCAGACCAAACACTTTTACTGTAAGCAACAACATGGCATTTTCGGCCTACTGGATCTCAACATTGGAAAATCTCACATTGTTGCGAAATATCTTAATTTCGAGCTATGGCCCACCCCACCCCCTATACCAAATTTGGGAACAACAGGTTATGTCATTTGCGAGCAAGATGGCCGTGAAAACAGTGAAATTACACCCCTTTTAAAAGCTATCTGATGATGATGATGATGATGATGATGATGATGATTCAGATATCAGGAAACACTGTTGACAGGGCCACAGCCTAAACGGGTTAACCGATCGATCTGAAATTTTTACCACGTGTGCACTTTTGGCGTCTTAGGTGCCTTTTGCTATAACCGGTTTTATGCCGCCATTTTGAAACCGGAAGTGACGTCATATCTCGAAAACGGCAGACCCGATCGAAACGAAATTTGCGCCAATCTATTCAGACGGTCATCTATATGAAACATCAATAGTCGAAATTGAAATGCACTATTACTAAAACCGGAAATGACGCCATAACAATGCCAAATCTGACTAAAACCATCTCTTATAACAATAAATACATATTTAGAAGGCTTATAATGTTACATAACATTTATGATACAGATATTAGGTGGCAGTGATGTCAGCCGCCATTTTGAAAACTGGAAGTGATGCTATAACTCGAGAACAGTTGGACCGATTGGAACGATGCTTTCGCAATTCATCATGGAATATAATTTTAAGCTTACATTTAACACCAAACACAATTCTTTATTGCAACCAAACCACAAAGGCGTATTTTTTTAAAGGAATTATAGTCATTGGTGAAACAATGTTACAAGTTATAAGAATAAACTGAAAAAAGGAGTGATATCCCCATAAAAAACACTCCGTGTAAAAATTCCAGCCAAGTCTCTTCAACTGAAAAAAAAATAGAAGAAATCTGAAAATTCAGCACTGAAAAGTAGTGATATCAAAAAATGGCTAAGTCAAAACTTTTCAAAAAATACTTGGCGCATCGTTTTTTTTAGGACATGTGTAGATGAGTACATTTCATTTCCTGCCTACTTCTATACTATTTATATGCACGATGCGCCAAGTATTTTTTGAAAAGTTTTGACTTAGCCATTTTTTGATATCACTACTTTTCAGTGCTGAATTTTCAGATTTCTTCTATTTTTTTTTCAGTTGAAGAGACTTGGCTGGTATTTTTACACGGAGTGTTTTTTATGGGGTAATAATTACTTTGAACTGAAACACAGTTATTTTTTGTTTTTAAAACAAATCGAGTCTCAATCTTGGGTTATTTGACCGCTGATTTGATGGAGCTCCAAACATATTGAGATTCTTGGAAGTTTTGTTGGATCCCCAATCTTTATGGCTTTGGCATTGCGGTGAAACCAATCTCGTCAAATCTCACGGCAGTTAAGCAACCTTAAAAGTCTTTAAAAAAACTCTTCGCCTCCGTCTGAATAGATTTGACGTTGTCACTTAAGATCGTCGTTGAATAAAGGTGTCCACTCTGATTTGACGCGAGTTTACCGACGCTTCAACGACGCTTAGAAGAAGTGACACTTCTCGTTGAACGAGGGCCACGGAAATGACTAGCGCTTGTTGGACACTCAATACCGGAGCCACAAGGAAATTCAATTTTCGATACTGTCACAACAATCTCTCCTATATAGACACATACACGCTATTCTCAAACAGATGATTAAGATTGCAAACGAAACCATATCGAAATATTTGTATCCCGGTACGATATTTTTATCACTGTTCTCTATAAAAAATAAAACGTCACACTTCGAATACTTTCTAACAAAAGCAAACGCTAAAGTGTTGGTGGGAAATGTAAATCTATGTTGTAAACATGTTTGCTTAGTCGCACTTGATCGACTTATGTTGTATCTGTTTCCTGCTGTATTTTGGCTCGAGACGAATTGTTTTGAAAGTTTCTACAGCAATCGACAAGGATTTATCCCCCAATTCTCTTAAATAACATCACGAGTTCTAAGATGCAATCACCCTCTACAAATTACCGATGTGTCTCTCCCTAAATTCCTCTCTCATCGCCCTCCACTGATCAATTCCACGTCATTTCGTCTTTTTCCCCTCAAATCGTCGACCCTTGTCCCTTGATATTACCAATCTTCCCAATCCGTCATTCATTTATACCTTATTCACGGACAGCTTTGTCAGTTTCATTAGATCTCCTTGTCCTCACTTGTCATCACCAGTCTTATTGTCGAAAAATAATTCACTAATCGAAGCCATTTCAAAGTAATTTGTTCCATGAAAAGTTTTTTTTGTGCGAATTGTTCCCGAAAACCATCAGCTAACTAGATTGCCGGTAACATTTAGGAATTCTGTCACGTATTTACGAAATGCTTATTCTCATATTATTCTTTTCTTCAACGATAAATAAAATCTATGAATTACCTATCTAAAAAAAGAAATATCATTAAAAATCAAATTGATGTGTGGTAATAGTCGAGTGAAGTCATGTAATAAATCACATGATAATCAATTTGTATTTGTATGTTTGTAATACAGTAACTTACGATCACAACACAATATTTAATTCAGAAGCACAGTCAATGCGAATGCCTTTCATCTGCGCAGGTCTAATAGAATATATAATTGGTAAATTTGATGTCAATAAACAACCTGGATTGGATGGCGTCCGTGTGCGGGATCTTGTCCTTGTAGCAGATGCTATAAGTCCTGTCATTGCAAAGTTATGTAATTTATCCTTTAAAAGCGGGATAGTGCCTTCTAAATTAAAAACAGCTATTGTCCGCCCTATTTATAAGAAGGGTGACCATAATAGTTTTTCTAATTATCGTCCAATAGCGATTCTGTCAATCATAGATAAAATAATGGAGCGTTGCATATCACACTATCTAACCGAATATATAGAGAAATTTAATATCATTAGTAATTTACAGTTTGGTTTTCAAAGGAATAAAGGTACAAATGACCTCCTGCTGCAATTTGCAAATTTTGTGAATACTAAACTGAATAATAATGAGATTGTTTTGGCTCTGTTTATTGACTACTCAAAGGCGTTTGATACTATTAACCATGACAAGCTCATTATTTTACTTGAAAAAATTGGCGTTAGAGGTCCTATGTTAACTTGGTTTATAGATTATTTGCATGAACGATTAATTACTGTTAAATTGAAAGATGTCTTTAGTGTTTTAAAGCCTGTAAATTCGGGTGTTCCGCAAGGTTCAATATTAGGACCCCTTCTGTATCTCATTTATGTTAATGATATGCTCCTTTGTCTAGAGAAGTGCCATATATTTATGTATGCTGATGACATACTAATTTTATCATCCGACTTTAATTTCGATGTTGCAGAATCTTCTTTACAGTCTGATTTCAACCAACTTTTAAAGCTGTCACATGATCGGGACTTAATTATTAATGCTGACAAGACCAAGATCTTGCACATTTGTACACCTCAAAATCAGTTTAGAGACAGTTCAGTCAATATAATTTGTCATTCGGCGACTTGTTTGCACACTCTGAAGTATGGCAATCCTTTCCAAATTTGTGATTGTGTTATTAAAATTAGTGTTGTTGAGCAGATTGTTTATCTTGGGTTAACTGTGGATAGATTTTTTACCTGGAGACCCCATATCGAAAAGGTTTGTAGTAAAATTAGATCTTGCGCGTTCTCCATTTATCGCCTGCAATTTGTTTTGCCTTTTAAATTATTAAGTTTAGTGTTCCGCACTTGTTGAATCACACTTGTTATATGGGTTGTTAGCTTGGGGAAATGCTTCCGATTATTTCGTCCACAGGATTGTCGCTTTGCAAGATAAAATTATTAGTACAATTGTTCCTCATCACCTAAAATTCAATTTAGATTATAATATTTCCAGATATTATTTAGAATGTAATTTTTTACCTGTGCAATTACTTTATAAGTATCGTTTAATTTTAAAGTAATATTTCAGTGATGAACACAAAAAATTACAAAATCATCCAGTTAATACTCGCTTAGCATTGCTTCAAAAGTATTATATTCCTCCTTGGTGCAACAAGAATGGCAAACGTAGACTTGATTATATTGTACCAATTACTTTCAACTTACTTCCTGATAATCAAAGATCTCATGAATCCTTTTCTAAACTTAAAGTGTCTCTGAAATCATGGCTTTTCTCGACTATGTCTACTGATTAGTTTTAATTTTGTATGATTTAATTATGATTGTGTAATTTGGTAAAATTGTTACATGTAAAGAATTCACCCACTTCTAATATTGAAACCCGATTTAATTATTGTTATTTGCTATTTTTTTTTAATATGAATTGCCTTTTTTTGATTACTAGGTATAATGTGTGTATTTTCCTTTTTCTTTGTACATTTGTTTGAAACTCCGTAAATGCGTTCTATTGTTACTGTTTTTATTTGTGTGAATCATCTCCACAGATGAGCTACATGTAGCTTTGTGGAATTATGTACTTGTATTATTTTCTTGTTATTAATAAAGGAGTTAAAAAAAAAAAAAAAAAAAAAAAATTATACGTACTTCTTAATTGCCATCTTCGAAATAAACATTTCTTCACAATATTTTAAAGATGTAAGAATTTCTGTACCCAATTACAGTGTCACTTCTAAAAATGCTTGGATAATAAATGTTAGGTAATACAATTTGAATTAAGTTACCTGATGAAAAGCTTAGTTTTCAAAGTTAATGTATTCATATAAAAACACAATTCTTGATTTATTTCTCACCGTGTTAGCGAGGTTTAGTTGGGTTTAGTTGACAGTCTTTCTAGACATAAATGGAAAGAAGCGTTTCAATAAAAAAAACTATAATAATTAAGCAAATCTCATTTGCATAAAAAATACTCTTAGTTCGTCTCGAGTTAACTAAATGAAGTAAAGAACATTATTGTTAATGAAGAACCCTATCCGGAGTTCCAGCTAGCTTGATTTAATTATTTAGAAGTGATTGAAGTTCTTGTAGGAGGAGGCGGCGGTGTCATATTGTTGTCGAGAGAACAATGCCGCTGATTGTTGTAAACCTGACATCTTTTATTCAGACTAAATTAAAGTTGCCCTCCTTCTCTCGTTGAATACGTCTCAATTGAATCTCTTTAATGAGATTGAATTGTGCGTGATAATTAACTTTTATTTTTAGCGACTTTGCTTGAATACAACGGACGGAGTTTCCGCATTTTCTACAATCACGTCTCTGCCAGACTTTCGAAGACAAAACACAGAGTTTGTCATACAAATAGCTCTTATTAAATTACCTATTGATTGTACACTTTGCTGGGATCCGGAAACATTTAACTTAGGGTTTTTATGCGTTGGAAAGACTTTGGAAATCTTGAAGATTTGGCTTTTTCCGAAAAAGCAAGCGTTGAGGGATCATCATTCGCTGCAGTTATATCGTGCCGCTTGAATATTCTGGATTTACATCTATACAATAGGTCAAATGTATTTAATAACTATACAAACACTTACCTTTGGAAAAGTGCAGTAGCACGTAAGTTCAGTCCCACTGAACGACCATAAGCGAAATCGACTACGACCCTTGTTGACGCAAGAGTACAGGATATAATATTATTGAAGAATAAAAAATTGATTGGGTATATTGATTGAGTCAATCAATATCCATGAGTCATCGAAGAAGCAGCTCGGTTGACTGATAATGTTTATTGTTTTCAATACACAAAATAGAGGCAGCTTCAACAAATTTTCTTTTTCTCACATTGTTTCTCACAAAATTGAAGCTGCCCTTTATTTGGTGTAATGAAACATTATCAGCCTTCGATCTAGCTTCGATGAATCATGGCGCAATATTGTTCGGCGTTGTGCGACATTTGCTTATACGCGGGATGATAGGTCGTATGACAAGTCCGGTTGGACATACCGGTTGGTCAGTAGGGGTTATTTTAGCTAGTAGTTAGGTTTGTTTTGTTTTGTTTTGGGGTTGTCTTGTCAGTCTCGCCTGACCAAGCCGACAGAACGCGTCGGTGAAATATCGCTGCCCATTATATATAACATTTAGTTATTACAACTGCTTTTATCCTAGATCAGTGTGAATTTTAACTTAAAACTCTATTGTGTTTATAAACAGCCTGATAAGCGTGGATAATCTCAATTCAAGGTAAGGTTCGAACAAAGCATTAATTTAATTAATCGTGATATTGTTTTCTAACGAGATTATGAAGTGACGGGGCATGTAGTAATGGCCATATCACTAATCTAGCGCAATCTCAGCGGAAACCATGCACCGCGACGAGAATGATAAAATTTAGTAGAAAATAGAAAAAATGGTCGAAAAGCGGGTGGGTAAAAAGAAGAAGCGTCTGCTGTCTCTGGCCACGCGTGACTAGAGTGGAGATTAGGACCATTCCTCCATCTTCCACTTGCCTCCATCTACACCTTCACTCCCCACCACCATGACAAAGATAACGATGATACACCGGAAAAGAGACATATCAGAAGAAAAAGAACGAGAAATATACTCATATTGAGGACATTTTTGTATGATTGATGCGTGTGGCTGTGAACATTAGTCATTCATCTGTCATTTTATCGATTAATTAGAGCTTTCTTCAGTACTAAAGACCAAATCGCATACACTCTGCTCGTCCCAATACGCAATTCATCACTGTTTCTAAGTTGACTATCGTTTGATTAAAAAGAAATTGGCGGAGTTTTATCATCATGTCACGCCACTCGGCTAAAGATGAGACGATCTCCTGCGCTTTTTTCTTCCTAACTTAGTTAGCACTTCCCCAAGCAGATTCTCTTATCGCTTGAGGAGTTTAGGCCCAGGCAATTACTACAAGACAAATGGTTTGGGATAGGCGGTGTCATTTTTTTAATAAAGTTATTATGAAATTCATTACCTTCGTTTCTTTTTAACGAAGGATTTCCATAAAATATTGTATAAAAATCATGTTATTAAGAAACCACATAATTTTAGTAATGAATTAGTTAAATAGCTCTGATTGTGCAAAACGAATATTTTTCTCTGAGCAAATAAGAAGTGTAATTGGATGAAATCATCTGCACAAACGTGGAAATGCGGAATTTTACTTAATAATAAGAATTGTCTTATTCTTGTTCTTAATGTCGTATTCCTCATTCTACAGTAGATTATTCTGTTGACATAACGAAAGTTAGTAAAAATTATTGCGAATAAATGCAGAAGTCATGAGATAACGGTGCTAAAAGCGGGAACAGGAAGAGCCTCCGTCAAAAACAGTAATTATTAAACAGCTTTTCCCCAGTTCCTTATTTAAAATGAAAACGTATTTTCGTTTCCTTCACGACGACGACTGGTGAGGTGTGATGTTGTCGCATTATCTTCCAACACATTAATTATTCACCTCTGTTTGTGTACATCAGTTCATTTTATCTTGCAGTATTTCAAAAAGGATTTATATACGACTGAATCTCAACTGTCTTTTTTTCTTTCAGCAGAATAATATGCTACCGTGACTAAACAACCGGCGGAAGAGGATTATTGATTGACAAGAGAAGATTTAGGTAAGTCAATGAAAATCTCAATTTCTCTTAAACGGAAGTTATTAATTTCTGTTTGCAAAATGACCCGATAATTTTGAGTAATAATCTGAAAGCGTAAATTGTAAAATAATATATAAAATATACTTAATATTTATTGAATTTTCTTCGTAAATATAGGCAAGACTGAAGAGATTTCTCGATTTAAATTATTTACCAAGCGACAAATTAAAACACGGTATGGGACGAATATGAAAGAAAATGTAACAAGCAACCTACAAGAGTCTCACCATGCATTCAATTCTGTTTCACCAAGGTATTCATCCTACTTTTGTAAACAATGTCAACTAGAAGCCGGCATGCGCTTGTTGCCTTGCCCTCACGAGAAGCACTAGATGCATCTCGTGCGCTGTGTAACCACAGTGTTCGTAGACAAAGCTCGGAGCTTGGAGATCAGAAGTAGACGCGAGAAAACACCACTCAACACGCAATGAAACCACCGGGGCAGCGATCACAGAGGCCCATCTCTGACTAGAAGGGGCGTAGCGGAACATTTTAATTACAGACGCAGCGGTGCCGGAGCGTCGTCGAGTAGAACCTTAGAATAGGATTATTAATCACTAGGATTCTTTTGTTTTAGATTCACTAGTTAACAGGGATGACAAACATAGTGGGGGTTTAATTGGTGTAATCCTATAGATATAGTTGAGGAAAAAAAATATTTAAAACCCAATAATAACATTTTGACTAATTGACTCTAGTTGGAGAATTGAATAAAATCAATTGAAAAATAGAAGTTACAGATTTGTTTTGTTTAGAAATCACAAATGGTGACAGATGGTGGGATTTTTGTTCATTAATTTATCATACCTGAAAATTATTACGGAACTATACAATTCTACATTAATTTATAAATAACAACAAATAGAAGTTACTTCTTGCTACTTCTTGCTAGTTGCCTCCATGACCACAGTTTTTAACTATATTAATAAACACGATATTCATATCGGGAACTAGTAAGGAAAACCAAATATTAGGTCAACTGATAATATTTCACCACTAGTAGGTGTGAAGATCTTATGAAAAAGCAATATAATTGATGTAGGTACGTTTCTAAATGTGCGTTTCTAAATAATATTAAAAAAAATTGCTGGATATTTGGTACAGCCCTACATGTGTATGATTTTAATTTGATTCAAAAACAGAGCTTTAAGGGGCGAGTTTTCTACTATTATATGATGCTTCATTCAAAGTGAAGTCTCCTAGGATTATTATAATGAGGGATTGAAAAAGGTCAGAGATAGTGTGGTGTAAAGAAAATCCTTAGTCAGAAACGTGGATCATCAACATAGTGGACAAAGACAGAGACTTTTGCTGCCTATTATACAAATAACAAGAATAATGATTATAATAACGAGATCAAGATGGTTTTATAATACAACGTTCTTGGTGATAGCATTGTAATTTTACTCAGCGAAAAAGTAATTAATTAACATGAATATGTTTGAAGTCGATCTAAATCCTTTCTTAAATACGTTGAAAAATATTCTAACTTTGTAAATATCGTTCTTTTTTATAAATACAATCGAATTACCTACCTTCTTGATCGCAGTCGGTTTGTGTGTTTCGTTTTAATTTTGCATGCTACGTCACAATCGAATACGTTTTACAAATATGCGATCTTTCGTACTTGCAGTGGTCTTAATTGTGTACACTTCTTTCTTGAATTTAAAAGTCACTTTTATAGTTATATTATAATCGCGATTTCTATTGAGGAGAATTAAGAATAAGTGACGGAAATTATTTGCATAATGTCTCGTGAAAAACTAGTCTAAGTAGTTGACAAAGTTCGGTCTTTGTTCCAAGAAGCGACGTGAAACAATTATAGATATGCATGTAGTTGTAAAGTCAAAGGCCGTTATTTCCGCTGGGAGTAAAAAGTTTGTCATTCCATTACGCAGGTTAACTAAGCGAGAAATTAAAACATTTAGATTTGAAATCTTTAGCCTGTAGCAAAAATTAGCATGTCAGGCAGAAAAAAATCACACAACTTGAAGCTTTTGCGTTTTGAAAATCAAGCAACTCTCAAAGAAAATTATACGGACAAATTTATTAACTTTACCAACACGTGATGATTTACTGTAATTAAGAAATTAACAACAATTTGAAGAAAACGAAGTCAGAGCTTTAAAGATGAGCAACGTCATTTGCATTAGAAGAAGAAAATTGAAGTGAAATCTAATTTTCCATGCCAGCTAGTTGAGTAAATTACTTTCTTAAATTTATATAATGATAAAGTATGTCTAAATACAAAATTGTATTTCGGCAAGCTACATTTATTATAATTCAACGTGTGTTTTCGGTTAGATGGGGCGAGATCAGATGAAGGGGTTGCGGGTACAAGGGGGTGAGAAATGATTACTTTCCTTGTCAACAGATGGTGACTCGGCTACTCTAGACTCGAGATGGCCGATGAAAGTTTTACAGAGATAAGTTGATCGGTGACTTTTTCTCTCGAAAGCGAATAATGAAAAGATATTGTTATGAATGATTCAGTAGTGACACTTTTAATCAACGTCAATTACAAATTAGGGTTGTATGGAGGACGCAACATATTGATATAAAGTATCGAATTGAGATAACAGGAGATGATTTAAAATCCATTCATTATTTCAGTTTTATCGATGATTATCTTTTTATAGAAATATGGAAATTGAATATTATAATTCAGCTCAATGGCGGAAAAATTATATAGATACAGATATATTTTAAATTCATTGATAGATTATGCTTTGTACTAAGATGTACTAAGATTCCGAAGAATTAAAATATTTATTTGTTTCAACAAAACTTAATTGTCTTTTGGCTCTTTTGGCTCGGATCTTTGTTTATTTGTACCATTGTTGACTATACAGATACACCGTTTCTCTGATCGAGCTGAAAAATTACACACATTTATAATATATGTAAGTAGTGTATAGTTATAAATTAAAACATTCTCTGATAGGTTTATATAACATTAAAGGTAATATATTTTTTGTTGAAAAATCAATAGCATCCGATCAAGTTAGAAATTTTGACCAACTTTATAGAAATTATGAAATTTAGAAATTTATAGAAATTTATAGAATTTATAGAAATTATGACCAACTTTATCTAATATTTTACAAATTTTCAGCCAAATTGTTCAAGAACTTACAGTCTTATTGACATATTTTGAAACAGCTGTCAAAATTGATCTAACCGGTGTTCCCTAATCAACGCGTCAAACAGAACGTTTTCCTAGTTAATAATAATAATAATAATAATTTTTTTTTTTTTCCAATTACAGTTATTACTAGTTATAACTATAAATTAAAATTCTTAAATTAAAATAGCTAGCACTAATAATTAAAATTCCTAATCAAACATTTTAAATTTGCTCATCAATGTAAAAATTTAATTTTTCAATATTTTTTTCAATTTTGAATACATTAGGTATTAATTATTTAATATCCACGTAATATAAATATTAAGAATAACTATTTACAAAGTATTTTTTATAGGTATTCAATAAATATCACTAATAGGTACATGAAATCATTGAAGATTAGAGAAACTAACCCCGCACCACAGCTCTTGTCACGGCGGGGCGTTGGCGAGGGGGGGGGGGGGGGGAGTGGCGACAAGCGAAGAGGCAGAGTGAAATTACAGGATGTTCCAAGCACATGGGACCACTCCAGAGTGTCTTCAACTTTAATCATCGAATACTTCAACAATAGCCAACAATTAGTCGGCGAAACGATCGATGCGGATGCCACACAACGCTGCAGTCGAGTCCCTCTTCAAGTGCAATACAAAGTTACGAGACAAGTGCAATCAACTACTTCGAAAATATAACTATGGAACGACGAACACAGTACAAAAAGCAAGAAATACGACAACCTTCTATAGTGCCGTTGTGATTCTATAAAAAGAAAGAGTAGACAAAGCCGTTCTATTTTTTTTACAGAAAGCTAGGATTTCACGAAGCTATTGCAGAAATTGTGTTGATTTTACCACTTGAATACATGCCGCAACACACGTGTGTACTGCAGGTTGCGTCGGAGGTTTGGCCACTAAGTAATAACTATTTAATACTATTGCTTTCGTATCAACTAACTAGTAAATGAAAAACGACTTCTCTACTCAATTGTAACTGGTATGTCAAGTTTATAATGTAAGCATTGCTTCTTAATTTGAGTTAAGTTTGACATAGAATCTAGTTTAATGATTATTACTCAATTATCAAAGTTTACAAAACAGAAGTCCAGAATCAATATTTATTGAGCGAGCGTAGCGAGCGTCACCACGGTACTCTTATGGCACTTTCTCTGTGTGTTTTTTTTTTTTTTTTTTTGTGTGGACACAGCCCAGGTCAAACCGCTCAAGCAATCGATCTGAAATTTTGTACACATACTAACGTAATCTATGAGGTCCCTGGGATCGTTTTTGAACGAGCTCCTGTGATTGGTTCAAATTTAAAAAAAAATTATCTTTCGATTGGTTGTTCCGATCAATTTGAAATTTAGCAAAGTCATTTCAACCAACAATTTACCCAATCATAATAAATTTCAGCCAAATCCTCCCATTGGTTAAAATTTGAAACCATTTTTACGGTGATTTTTGTAATTTAAACTAGAGCAGATTGACCGATCAACTTGAAACTTCGCGTGGTCATTGGTACCAACATTTTAGATATTTTTGCCAATTTTCAGTCTAATCTGTCGTTATTTTCAAAAGTTTTGTCATTTTAAGGTCATTTTATTCCATAATCTTGAAAAATGTATACTAAATTGTCATCCCTGCCTTCTTTAAGCTTCTGTTCCAAGGCAAGGCCTGTAGAGCAGCCAAGCTATCCACAATGTACAGTAAAATGAAAGCATTTTTGAGCTAGCGCATAAAATCGGATGCAGTACGAAGGCCAAATCCTCTAATTGGTTTAAGTTTAAATAATGTCTTCTGATTGGTCGACAATAAAAATGTTCACATTAAGTTCAAATTTATGGTGATCAAGACCAACTTAATATTAAATTTTACATATTGAAAGCCCAATCAGTCAAGTATTAATTGTAATTTTACGAGTTTAGTATGGGATGTCACAAGAGATTTCTGGAGAAGGTATGTAGGTAAGACTTCACGACACAATGGATCTGTTATTCATCCAGAGTATTATGGAGATTGAAAAATTGCAGAGAAAATCGTCTTGTGCCGTGTCGTGCATCGTTACTATGGGGATGTTGCATGTTCTGTGCTCGCTCATCAACGCGTTACACTGAGCGTTTTCCTAGTTATTTGAAATTGTGTACAAGGTTTAAATATTCCACTAATTATCAAGTGCCGATCTTAATTTATCAAGAGGCAAATGAAAGAGGCAACAACAATATTTTTCACACTTCGCTTGATCTGTATTTTTCTTATTTCACTCTCTCCATTAAAATTATTTCCTTGCCTACCATTCACTTCAGACATGGTAAAAACGTCAAAGTATCTGCAAAATGGCGCGAGTGCTCTAGCTCATGATTCTGTGATGAAGGTAACTCAGAGGGACTTGAAAAACACGGGTCAAAGGAGGCAACGGTGGACCCGCAGCGAAATATTTATGACAGAAGTACAGAATACGTCTAGCAGTGGGTCGCATTGCGAACGAGTAAAGCACTCAATTGGTCTGTTATAGTTCGCTCTTTCTCGGTCCCTTGGGCATACGGCAAATGCGATCAGGCATACACAGTGGAAGTGGTCGTACTTTACAAAATCACTTGATTCGTTCTTGCTAAATACTTCAAAAATAATTGACCTCACTGAACCACTGAGAAATTCAGTCACTGGATAATTCGGAGTTAATTTGGGTGTGCAAAATAAACAGTGACCCTCAAAATAAAGGTACCAATAGTTTGTAAAAAATACAATAATTAAAATAAGTAAGAGTAAAATAAATAAAATAAGTAAACATGTAGTGTCTCTAAATATGATTATCACATATTGATTGAATAAACCAAATATTACATCATTGGAGTTCAAAGAACTTAAAACTTGGTTGAGAATTATTAAGTTTAGTCAGGAGCTCAGAATTCTTATTGGTAAAACATTAAACTTATATTCATACAAAAGTGCAAATATGAGCGTATTAAAGATACAAATTGTTCAAAATGTCTTTTAAAAGTATATTTTGTATGGAATAATAAGATGGGCAGCACCTTAATTTGAATAGCCTTTATTTTACAGATTCATCCTCTAAAACCACTCTACTTACGCACATTCTTATAATCTAGAACTATATAATATTATAACAATACGAAGAGACGATGAACTTAAATGTCGTTTATTGGGAGGAAAACTTACAAAATTAATGTTTATCTTTCATTTTCAAATCATACATATTCATTCTAAGATTTATATTACATTCTGCTGCGCAAATTCGATAGCATTCAAGCAAAATTCTACAATTCAGAACTCTACGTATTGAACAAAAGCAAGAGCAAACTAAGTTATCATATTATGAAGCAATCGGTAACAAAAGTTTCAAGTTCTAAGGAATCTTCAAAATGTAATTGAAATTGGGAAAACTAAATTGTCAGGAAGCTAGTTTAAAAATGGTGAAAGAATCGAGGTTCTCTTGTGTCCTGATACGAAGATTGTGAACATTGCTGTGGGTCGTAAAGCGGGCTTTCAATTGGCCTCGCCAGGTGGCAGGGTAGTTAGTAAAGTTTCTCCCAGATTGTGGCAAATAGCTTGTGTCGTGTCTATTCACTTGCTCGTCGACAGAGCGTAAAGGCCGAGATTAAGAAATCATACAATTGCCCAAAGGCGAAGCAGAGCAAATATCAGAATCAAAGTCTGAAGATTGGTACAGAAATATTTTATTTAAAACCCCATACTTTTTTATTTAGTTTATCAATGTTCCACTGCTGTGCTGACCCCTATGGTGCTTTCAAATAGAGAGCCTATATATTTTCAAAGAGTGCTTCTTTTGTCATAAACTGGACAGTTTCATCGATTATATTGTTGTTACAATTAACAGATTGTATCTTAATCGAGGTTTATTATAGAACCGTTTTATCGATCAACTTAAACTTTGCATGGTCATTGGGACCAACATTTTATTAATTTTTGACAATTGTCAGACTAATCTGTCGTTAAAACCAAAAGTTATTGGCTACGGTGAATCCTTTAAATGTGCAGATTTTATAATCCATGTGACTTGTACTAGCTCACTACATTTCTTACATCGGTTTCTTCACACATAATACAAAATCGTACGGGCATGTAATGTGGTACATTGATCATGTGAGGAGCTTACGGATCAAAACGTAGCTATTGCACTTATTGTCTTTTCGGTCACTCATACAGTTTATGAACAGGATTGTGATTTCTTTAAACTTAAAACAGAACTTACAGAAACACCAGAAGTGTTGGTCCCGATGACCATGCAAGATTTTAAGTTGGTCAGTCAAACAGATCCAGTTTTAATTTTCAAGAAATCACAATCCTGTTCATAAACTGTATGAGTGACCGAAAAGACATAAGTGCAATAGCTACGTTTTGATCCGTAAGCTCCTCACATATAATCGGTGAGGAATTTTCAAAATTTACTGACATTTTACGGATATTTTATGCGTTTTTGGAAATGGGTATTTGTCAAATTTCTTGATGTTATTTTTTTAAAGTTCGTTCAGTGTAAGAATAATACACCGTAATGGCAGCCGTAGAGACTGGGGGCCAGAGATACTGGGGTGGAAGGGGGTTAGTGTAACGACACCCCTCCATCTGTTATCAGTCTCTCGACGGGCGTTACACCGTCCTTGGGACGTTAAACAACAGCAGAGCGCACGGAGCTAACTACTCACTCGCATGACATCCCTAGTTACGAATCCTCAACCAACTTCACCTCCTATAATGGCGCATCGTCAAAGGAGCAGAGTTGTTGAGGCGGCAGTAGGACTACCAGTCCTGTAACGCCATAACAAAAAAAACAAAAAAAATGGCAGCCGTGTACTATTGTAGTGTAGCGAACGTATACCTACACATATAAATATCAATATAATAATAAAAAAATATGTATAATACGACAATATTGATTTATTTTTATCTATTTAGATAAAAATAATCAATTTTATTGAATTTTTATAATATTTTGTACTATTGAAAATGTGTATTTGACATAATTTAAACAATTTCAATAATACAAAGAAGAAAGTCTTGCCATTGGCAGGGCAGTCAGTGTTCACGTGAACGACCAATGAACGACGTGAACGACGAAAATAACAGAAATATTCTAACAGTAAACGAACTTTATCAATGCTTCTTTTATGCTCATTTCGTTTCGGCTCTTTCCAAGGTCTGTAGAGCAGAATTTGCATACGCTTATCTTTTTTTTCTGGGGGCTTAATGTCGCACTGTTCTGCAGCGAGGCTAATAGCGACGGATAAATGATTATGAGGATGATTGGGAGATGATGGTGAAGATTTGGTAAGGATGGAAGGTGGGAAGGAGGCGGTCGTGGCCTATTAGTAGGGTATCTTCCCAGCATTTGTCTGTCGACTGAGGGAATACCACGAAAAAAAACCCAGTCAGGGAGGACGGCCGCGGGAATCGAGCCCGGGCCTACAGAATACAAGTCCAGAGCGTTACCACTCACCCAACCTGTTCCGTCAAACGCTTATCTTTTTTTGTCTGGGGCTTAACGTCGCACTGTTCTGCAGCGAGGCTAATGGCACTTATCAATTCGCATGCAATGCGAAGGCTCGCTTATCAACGCGTTACACAGAGCGTTTTCCTAGCATAATTACAGAAAAGTGCTATTTTTAAATTAATGGAGCTTCTTCTTGACTATTTTCACAAAGTGCAAATTAAATTTTAACAAAAAATATGCGTAACCTTTGTATGGCCAAAAGTATTTTGGATATGGCAAGTTTTCAATATTACAGGGGGGAATTTTACTTTTATAGGTACAGAAAAAGTTTCTCAGATCAACACTGTTAATTTTATTTAAGATATTCTTTATGCTAACTTTTCTTTATTTATTTGAAATTATGTGTAATGACTTCCCAAAGTATGTTAAAAATATAAAAATTATATAAAAAATATCATATGGAAAGGCAAGTTTTGACAATTCCCAATATGATATGAATATGATATATTGATATGTAGGATGTACGGTCGGTGACAGGCAAAGATGAACCCACTCTAGCATGGGCCGGCCTATACCTGGCAATGCTAAACAGGGTTCATCTTTGCCTGTCACCGACCATAGACCCCTTTTTATTTTGGGAAGAAGACAAATTTGTATTTGTTTCAAACGCTTTTTAGGTGACTTGAAACACAGAGTTGAGGAGTTTTAAGAAGGTTTTATTATTCAAAAGTTACCGATTTAGATTGAGGACAATAATCGGTATAGTCAGTAGCGGTCAGTAGGTACCAGTACCACCAATAGTCAGTAAAACTCAAGTTTTTTGAATAGTGGACAAGGCGAGTTTTTATTCTATATGACTCATGTGTTGGTTTGCATTTCGTGCATATCGTGGGCAGTTTAAGTAGTTTCAGCGAGCGAAATGAGGGGCAATATGACAGATTGACGCAAGGCAGCTTCGGCGCCAGGAGATCAGGAACGTCCATCTTTGCTGCTTAAAGCGAACTATTAATCGGGTGATTCTGGACAACTGTGATTTCTAATCGTCCCCAGGACTCTTAATAAAAAACAAAACAGAGCAAATTATACCGCAGAAATAAATGTATAATCAACTAGGAAAACGCTCAGTGTAACGCGTTGATGAGCGAGCACAGAATATGCAACATCCCCAGTCACGATACACGACACGGCACAAGACGATTTTCTCTGCAACTTTCCAATCTTCATATAAATACTCTGGATGAATAAACCATTGTGTCGTGACTCTCCTACCTACTTTTTTTTCGGAAATCTCTTTTGACAACCCATACTAAACTCGTAAAATGGCAATTAATTCAAGACTGATTGGGCTTACAATGTGTAAAATTTTAGATTATGTTGGTCTTGATCACCATGCAAAATTTGAACTTAATCGGTACATTTTAATTGTCGACCAATCAGAAGATATTATTTAAAACCAATTGGAGGATTTTACTTCGTACTGCATCCGATGTGATATGCGCCAGCTCAAAACTTATTTCATTGAACTGTAAATTGGGGACTGCTTGGCTGCTGTACAGGCCTTGGAGCAGAACCTTGAAGAAGACAGGGATGAAAATTTAGTTTAATTTTTTCAAATATTTTAAGATTATGGAATAAAATGCCTTAAAATGACAAAAACTTTTGAAAATAACGACAGATTAGACTGAAAATTTGCAAAAATACCTAAAATGTTGGTGGCAATGGCCATGCGAAGTTTCAAGTTCGCATGGAAAAATGGGTTTAAAAAATTGGTTTAAATTTTAACCAATTGGAGGATTTGGCTGAAACTTTGTAAGATTATGGAAAATGTTGGTTGCAATGACTTTGCTAAATTTTAAATTGATCGGTCCAACCAATCGAAAGATATTTTTTCTAAAATTTGAACCAATCACATGATCCCGTTCAAAAACGATCCCTGAGACCGCATAGATGGCGTAAGTATGTGTGCAAAATTTCAGATCGATTAACTGTGCAGTTTGACCTGGGCAGTGCAGAAAAAAAGAGAAAGTGCCATAAGAGTACCGTGGTGACGCTCGCTACGATCGCTCAAAAAATGTATCTGAAATCAATGATAACACATCATTCTATCAACGACATTATATGTTTCTATTTATATTAGTGTAGGGAGGGAAATAAACAAAATAATCGATTTGTCGATGTTATTCAATTCAAGTAGGTCTGATCGCATTTAGCTTCGATTCAATAATTTTGCTTCAGTGCACACTCCTGCTGAGATTTAAAAGCTAGAACCCCATACAAGCAGAAAAATGCATAATTGAAATAATTGAATGGGAATATGACTATAACATTAAAATTCATTAAAATAATTAACCTTCAATTAAATATAATTTTCCATTCCTTAGAAATATAACAAAATCTAACGACAAGATTAGGAGTCACTGCTTTGGTTTTTGCTCTGCTAACGTATCTTATGGCAGAAAATTGTCTCATGGTTTAAGGGCTATTTTGCGTTTACTGTCTTCAGATAAGTTACTCAAGAAAAGTTTCATTCAATTCAATCAGCTCTCTCTCACTCGCTCCCGCTTTCTATCTCACTCCCTCACCACATTTCTCTGCAGCCCACCCATCTTCAAATTACTCTATAGCCCGAGGGGAAGGAAAAAATTGCTACTTTAATTGGCGACACAAGTTACTGCTGATTTCTTCTACAAGAAGTTTCGTTCGAACTTTGGAAAATCTTCATCGGCAAGGAGGCAATTCCGAAAATCTTGTAGATGGTTGCCAAAAAGAGTTTGCGAGTTGGACGTTGTAGAGATAAAACTTGAAGTAATAATACAATGTGAAATCCGAAGAAGAAAGGAGAGAAACGTTTGTAATATATAGAAAAAGAATAAGACCATAAATGGCTATGAGTTTAGTGTAGATTCCGGGTCAATATGTCGTAGAGAAGTCAGCGGAACTTCGCACGATCATCGAGCCAGGAATAATGGCAATAAACGTTCCTTAGTTACATTTTATTCTTCAATCTGATTGAAAATTGTGAAAAAAATCAAATGCTTCCAGCCACTCATATTAAGACATGGCCTCTTGAAGATGATAGGGACTTCGCTCGAATTCGAATTTCAGTACGAAGTCAAAGTTTGCATCTGGTTTTCAAGTTACTGCGGCGTCGTTTTGACCTGGTTGCTTATGCGTGGGGTCTAGATAGAGTTGGGGCTATCGCGATGTGGAAATGCCGGAGGGTAATATAAGAAAATGAATCACAAAAACCGACAAGAGCACGTACAAACAAAGGGAGATAGGTTAAACCATATAAATATGTTATTTCCCCCACTCCAAAGTTAAGTTCCCTCGTCATCGTTCCCCACCTCTTCCCACAATCCCGCAAACAAACCGTTATGTTGGCCGCAAAATGTATCTTGCGATGCACACGAAAATCCATTCAATCATAGCTTATTTCAACCTAATGACAATCATTGAGGAAGGAAAACATTTTTTACCAAATCTGTAAGGAAAATCGTTTTTTGCCACCTTCTGATTGAATAGAAGCTGATGGGAGGAAATCCAATCACTTCCTCGCATTCCGTCGAACATTCCGCGAAGAAATCGCTCGAATTTGAGGTAAAATCACACGATTCAAGTTCACTGCGACTTGCCTTTCGTGCGAGATTGTCACGTTTCGGTAGTTGATACGGAAAGATCCCCTTTTTCTTCAATCTTTATTTTATTTGTTTCATTTTTCATCCAGCTTTTTATAAGAATTTTTAGAAAGTTCGTACGTGTATCTTTTCCCCTATGTTCATTGACATGGATTTAGCTTCATGAATACTTTAACTGAACTTTGTTTCTTGCTCCATCATTCAGTACCTACCAAGATATTTCGAACGATTACTTTGTAGGTCCCATATTACCATTTTCTTGCAAGTAGGTCAATTTGGATAGCGTATCAAAAGCAACAACCATTTTGCAATTTAATTTCAGTTACCTATTACTGAGGATTTGAAATTACATATTGTTTCATTTCAGAATTTAACATTTTCTTCTGTTACATTATTTGTGACGAGTATGGAAAGTGACAATGAGAAGAGTTAGGTCTATGGTTAGGTTGTTCAAACTGTAGAATATATTGCGATTAGCTTGTTCAGTAATTTTAAAATACTTGTAGCCTTAATTGTTTTGTGGAAAGTGATTTCGCTTTATCATGGAAAGTCTTTGGTATACATATTTTTAAATAAATGAATCCGATATTAAAAAAAGTTCAATAATATTAATGGTTTTATTCCGGCTAACATTGCCCATAATTTGCTATTTTCGAGCAGTCTGTTTTCATCTTGTAAAAACATGCTTTTCATTCTTCACCGCACGGAGGTGATGCGTCGAGTAACTTTATCATTTTCTTTTTGATATAGGGAAAAGTTTTACAAAAGCACCAATCCGTATGTCATAAAAGTAAAAAGTGACTTTATCCCTGCATCTCAACATCAGGGACAAGGCTAAGGAAATCTCTCTCCAAGAGAAGAAGAGAACAGATGTGTAGAATGCGAGGCTAAACTCAGCCTGTCGTACGTTGGAAAGATCTCAATTTATCTAGCTCTTTCAGATATGCTTTTAAATGTCACATTATGTCTCTCGTATGATTCCAGTGTTGTCTACATCAAAACCACAATCGTGAGGAGAATTCTTGTGGAAGAGTAACTCAAATCTCCACTTGACAGAAACCTGACGTTTCAGCTTTCATGAAGTAATGAGGGAGCCTTAAGCTAACACAATTATCTATCATGGCAGCTAAATATTTATAACGAATTTAAAATGTTATAATTTGAAATGAATGGTAAAATATTAATGAATAATAATCACTCATTGGATTATCACATTGCGTGGTAGTGTGGATATTACAATTTGAAATAAATGGGAAAATGTGAATAAATAAAATTCTTCCTGGTTTTATCACATTGGGTCGGGGATAAATTTTGGTATTTGTTGTGTTGAATATTAATAATTAATATTTAATAATAATACTAGGAAAACGCTCAGTGTAACGCGTTGATGAGCGAGCACGGGTACGTGCAAATTCTCGAACCGGAAATGCGTACACAACGCACAGAAAACATATACATCCATATTGAATTGATTATGATATCAACTTAAAAGTGTATGCTTTTCATCGAAACTTTAAAATAGCATCTAAGCACCTGGTTCATAAAGCAAATCAGAATCAATTTTCAATTGGCACTGGAAAACATTCATTTCGATACTTCATTACTGACAGATATTAAAAATTTCAATAACTTCATACGTTCTTAACTGATTGGGATGAAATTTTGTAAAATAAGAGACAATATTGGTCTTAATTATCATGCAAAATATGAGTTTGATCAGAATTATCGAAGACCGTTTTCATTTTTCAGCCTATCAGGAGATATTTATTTAAATTTTAACCAATGAATGGATTTCAAAAAAATTATGGTATGCAAACAGAGAAGGTTGGTTTTACATTTGTACAACATTTCAGCTCGATCAAAGAAAAACACTGACCTGTATAGCCAAAATATGAGTTTGATCAGATTTATCGAAGACCAGTTTCATTTTTCAACCTACCATCAGGAGATGTTTATTTAAATTTTAACCAATCAATTTTTTTCAAAAAAATTATAGGGTCAGCAAACAGAAAAGGTTGTCTCCACATGTGTGCAAAATTTCAGCTCGATCGAAGAAAAACTCTGACCTTAAACGGAAAAAAAAACCCAAAAAAACAGAGGTCCGTGCCAAAAGAGCCAAAAGGAGACGCTCGCTTCGCTCGCTCAATTAGTATTAATATCAACAATTAATAAAAGCTTATTAACACCCTAGACCATATAATAAACACCTGCCTAGACAGCCAAGCATTTGCAAACTTTAACAAACAAACTTGTAATTTCCTAAAGAAGATTCTGACATAAATGAATGGTAAATGTTGACATAATCAATAAATAAAAAATAAAAAATAATGAAATATCCCCAAAAAAGTGAAAATATTAACTGTAATCATGAAACTATAGTTTTTATTGACGACTATTCAAGAGTAAAAGTTGCAGTCAACGCGGAGAAAATTCTAATCTATGATTGTGGACAGATTCGTGATCGTGAACTTCATCTGGCAACAAGCAATCAACAAATTTCCTTTAATTAAATTACTTAAAACTAATGTAGCATCTAAATATTGACATATTTACGTCAACAACACATATCCGTTTCTTTTCTTGAGGAAAATTGAAATTCATCACAATGAGCAGAGCAGAGCAGTGTTGACAGCACTTAGTTTTCTTTTTGAACTCTAACTGCCATCCATCTTGCTTCTTACCAGAGCATGATTATCGTTTATAGTGTCATAATTATACCAATAATTATAATAATTCAATGCTTACTTGCAATCAATTGATCTTGGTATCAAACTAACTCCTGCAAAACCATGATGAAATTACGCTTTTTTGAAAGCTTTACAAATTACCAACTTGCTAGTCACGATTAGATTGTAATACAAGTCGTCAAGCATGTTTGGTGTGTTGCTTGTCATGCCTAGTTTTGTCATTGAAGACGTCTAGCATTGTTTGTGTGTTTTGGGTTTAAATGTGGTACCATAGGTGGTACAAAGATGAAAGTACTGACTGATATTTTTTTTTTCAATTCTTGCAATGGCCTCGCTTAGAAAGGAATCTGAACGTTTTGTACGAAATGGTCGCCAAATCGCGTGAAATATCAGTTTTCCTATTCAGAACATAACAAGTAAATTATGCTAATAACATGACGAAAAGCAAACCGATGTGGATTTATGTCGAACTAGACAAGAGACGTACGACCAATAAAACAGACGTATTTTCTCCAAACTTTTCCGAAAGGAAATGACCATGTTTTCCAATTACATACTAGACGAAAATTGTTATTTTTCTCTAACAATCAAACCATTTTCATGTTCGTATCAGAAAACAAATTCAAAAGTTCGAACCATCAGCGATTCTTCCAGTTCGGTTCTTCTCTCATGGCAGGTTTCTTCTCTCAGCACGCCACCCACTCGGCGGAGATCGGATTAACGAGATCTCGGAATATAGGCCTACATATTCTTGATCTCTTACGGGATTTTGATTCTTTTCTTCACTATTGTATGCCATTGTGAAGCTACATATTATTCAGTAGTGGTTTGACTACGATGATAATAGAACATTACCTTCAAGCACTCCAGATAGCTGCACGAGATATAGAACCGAGGAGAAAAGTAGAACCACAAATTCAATCCAACATCTCATCCAGTTTTCTGTATGAATTAACCTTAATTTATTTTAAGTCAAAGGAGTTATCCAATATCAGTTTCTATGCATTATAGTACATTTGCTGTTCTTGATATTAAAGTGGTGCAAGCGGCAAGCAATTTTGCTGCATTTTGTAGACACTTTTTTTTAATCCTAAATAGATAAAATACAAACTTAGGCACATCCCTTGGTACGTTTTTAATTTTTGTTTCGTTTTTGTGTTTTTTGTTAGTGGATTTTGGGTGAAAAATTAGCTATTTTCTTGTCTCGCTGGGTGCCGTATAAAATTAAATAAAAAAATGTGCCAAATGAAAACCCTAAGTTTGTATTTTATCTAATCATGATTAAAATTTGAGATCAATAATTGGTTGACGGGTCTGGTCTTCCAATCGTATCGGAAATTTCATCGTTTTTCGCGGTTTTGTTGAATAACCGGCGCCTAATTAACAAGGCACCAAGTGCTACTAATACACAATGAGACTGATCATGTGAACATCCTATCAAAGTAACACCCACTTATGAAACAATTTTTCTCTTCTCAATTTTCTAAAACGGCCGAGCGCTACTTTCACCTTAACTTTAACTTAAATACTCGTATGTCGACAAAACACATATCTATCGAGATCACTTAGTTTTTAAACAATTAACATATTCTTCTCTGACGAATTTTGAGTGAAAACCATGAGATGCAATTAATGTAAAGTTTCTCAGCACAAATATTGAACGGAATTCGTGTAGAGTCGCCGAGTTTCGAGGAATTGGATTACATATTTAAAACTGAAGGAATAACTTTACATCGCAGCTTGCACCTTATCACACAATTCCGAACATTGACACAAGTCCTAGCAAACACTGGCCTCGAAATTTGCAGAACATAATATAAAAGTAAGATTCCTTGTTACGTTAAGTCATGCCTTTTTCATTTTCTTCGCAAAGTCCGTAGGCTACGCTTTGTATGTTAAAATTCTCCGTCGTTCGTTTACTCGACTAATTTTACATTATTTTCTTTCGACTTTTCTTCTTTCGACATTTGCGGCGTTTGGTTTAATTACGGTTAGAAAAGTTTTTATTTGCCTTCCACTTTCACTCTGTTATCCCTTCTTCCAAGAGTACACTTTGAAATAATAAAACTCGACTATTTCTGGACGTCGTGATATTGACACTTTTGTCGGTTTTTAATGTGTTTCATGTTAAAAATAACTGTGTCTCCAGAAGGGATCTAGTATATATATACAACGATGGCACCACAAAACATACCACTTTTTGTTCGAAAAACAACAAAATACTGTTGTATTGTTTTGTATTCTAAAGCAATTTTCTGATGTTTCGCATGGGGTTAAATTAAGAAACAAACTGGTACTTCCATAGAACAGCGGAACATCATGAACATGGCACCTCCACCAACAGTCCACAATGATGACAATCAGGAAACAACATCATTCCATTCGTATTATTCACAAAGAATGTGGTCGACCCATTAATTTTGGAGTATTTATTGGTTACTTTCTAGCAAAGTAGTAGTGGTTTCACACCAATAAGGGCCTCTTAGAAGCCAAGTCACTTCGGAGGTAATTTAATTGATTAAAGGTTTTAATAGATTTGGAATAGTAAAGTCCTGTATTTATTTTTAAATTACAACAATATAACACCAAAAAAACAAACCCTGAAGATAATCCAGGAATTTAACATGCTAAGACCCGGTTGTACAATGCCCCGATAAGTAAGATAAAGTTCATTTTAGCCTAAAGTGGACTTTAGCAGTCTTGATGGCTGTGTTTCATTGGCTGCTGCCATGGTTTCAGCCGATAAGTTCTGCCGCTAACTTTATCGGGACATTGAACGACCGGGCCTTAATCTAATTAAACTCTAATAATAATAATATCGTGTTTTTTCACGCTAGAAGACCATGGTAAGACCAAGATAAGATGGTCCACGGTAGTCCCGGCTTAGTCCGAATTTAATATTAATTTTAATGTCACGTGACTGGTGCTACGACCGTCTTACCGGCGGGCTAGATCCATAGCATGTTTTGGCGGACCGCGCTTAGACAGTTTTATATTAATCGGGACTAAGGAATTGTCTTATCTCGGTCTTACACTAAGACGGTCTTAGGGCCGGTCTTTCAATGCCTTGCTAACTTTTATACAGGCAATTAGGACTATATTGCATGGCAACAACAAATGACATTCCTAGAATGACCACTAACTAACTGTTAAGAGCTAATTGAGACTTTAGCAGAGTATTGAAAGACCGGGCCTTAGTGTAAGACCGTCTTAGTGAAATAGATTTTATTAGGTAAGGGTCCTGAGTACCCATATTCCGGCTGAAGTGACTTAGTTCTGTTTAACTTCTGAGAGGCCCATGTGTTTGCCCATGTGTGACCACATAAGTTTTATGTGGTTTATAAGCTCAGCCTACTGATAACAATTAATTCGAATGCATGAATCCAGAATGTAATATGTCCTCATCATGCTGAGTTAGCGCTGAGTGACGATCCAGCAAGTCGCTGAGCGTTTCTCAACTCCTTCACTTCGCGTAATCCACCTGGACAGTCATCGTATCCTTCAGAAACAAACGCACGCTCTAGCACTATAGTGTCACTTAGAATCATACAATCATTCCGCGGGATAAAAGGCAATTGTTACAAAAACTCGCGTCAGTACATATTTTCATACCTGCCATTCAGATTTTTTTCCACTCTTTCCAGTTCCTTCTTCTCTTATTTTCCACCTCTCTTGAGATGTTTCCGGACTTTTTGCTTCTTCGCGAATCTACGAAGATTACGATGCTACGGACGTGTCAATGGTTTCAAAGAGTTGGAAAGATGTCTGGCACCGTGTAAAGCAAGGGTGGCGCCACGGTGTAAAGCAAGGGGGCGCCACCGCGCGCGCGATGGAAACGAATTGGGAGAAGATGAACGGAAAAAGTGAAAAAGAAAAATCGCGGATTTTCGGTCTTCGAGTCTTGCGAGAGTGCGTTGGAAAGGTTTTCGGGTAGAAGTTACGGGACTGGAAAGTGTGGATTGAGAATAGAGAAAAGAGAGGAGAGACGAGAGTGAGAGAGAACTAGAATCGACTATTTTCATAATATAACATTCTGAATTTGCATCCCATATATGGGTTTCCCTTCTATGCATGTATTATTCAGACATGAGTTTACATCACACTATAATTTGCTACGGCGAGGGATGACACCATGCCAATATGCACGCATGACGGACCACAGAAACGACATCAACATAATTCTCTCGTCATTTTTCCAGACTTCGTTTTCCGAGCAGCAGCGTACATCAAAAGTACACAAAAACCAATCAAACTTCGTCGATTACGAAAGTTTTCAAATCCGACAAACATGGCGCCTGGCGACGAAGTATATATTGTACATACCGATAGGAAAACTAGCGCGTTATTTTAGAATCAATGTCATTCTGGCGAAGTATCTCTAGGAAAACAATTATTATTATAATTTTGTGAATAATCACGGATTGTACAGGCTGGTAACAGATTGAACAGGTTCAGCAGGTTGGTAATTGGATTGTCATGACATATATTACTTTTTGCTGAGTCCTACATGATGCTATTGAGGAGGATGGTCTTTATGTTAATCTGTATTAAATTAGAACCTACGTTTGTTTATTGAGATAAAGGAAAATTCTTGCGGGGATAAAAGTTTGAGCTGGTAGCAAACACTAACATTTCTTTATAATCATAGTACAAAAAACATAATATTAATGAAAGTATACTTTATTAATTACAAACACAATTATGCAAAATAATGAGAAAATCACATCATAGATTTGTACATTTGTCCAGGACAGAATTTAATAGCAATAAATCCTGCAGTACACTGTGGTATTTATGAAAGCTAAGAAGTTGGAAAAATTTACGTAAGCAGATCGTCAAGTTATTTTACAAAAATATCGTCCAATGTTTTGCATTCGAAATGTGGTTTAGATTGTATTGCCAGGTTTTAAATTATTATTTAAATTTTAGTGCCAAAATCCATTCTAAAAGCCATCTTACAAGTTGCTCCTACTTTAGTAACAATTATTGGATTGTAAGAGTCAAATCAATAAAAACAGATTTTAAATTTGTTTAGATTTGTTCCGTCGCCTTTTCTTTACGAATGAGTTCGAATTGATGGAGAGAAACTGGATTATCTTGATTTTCAAAATGGTAATTTTAAATCAACATGAGATTCTCTCTCCCTCTTTTTCATCAATGTTTATTGTTCTTTCGGATGACTTACTCCTGAATTATATAGTTTAAGTTCCGTGCGAATTGGAGGGAAAATGCAGCATCATAATACTGATCACAGACGAAAAACGTTTCGTGCATAAAGGGAAATCATGAATGTGAAATTGCAGATATAGAAATGGCAGTCCAAACGATGAGACAATATTGGATGTCCCATTAATAAGTTTGATAGCTTTCTATAATGACGTGGGGTTAAACTAGGGTTATTGTCAAAAACATATTCTTCTTCAATCACCAATGTCGGTGAAATATTTTCATTTGGAAAGATTATTACAAAGGATGGACAATACCCTGAAGAAGAGGAAGATAAATCTAGTTATAATAAAAGTAGTTCTTCGTAAGTAGCAAACAATAATCTTTTCCCATTTTCCTAGGCTGGGTTGTTTATGAATTAATTCACTAATGATGTGTACCATGCTCCACGCTACGCTGTTAGAGAGACAGACTTCACGCACAACGCGCAACGCACAACGCGCGTGCGGTTCCTCCAGGGAAATCTTGCCGAATTGGAGCTCGGAGTTCGTACACACCCAGATTATAGGTTTCACACTTTTACATCATTAGAGCTCTAGTTTCGATACATTAAGAGACACGTATTGACTTTTCATTTTATAAACAAGGGAAACATGCGAATATGAGCAGAGCATGAGTATTGCATGCGAATTAATATCGTGTAATTAATATTGAAATGCTAAGAAGACAACATTCGTCATAGGAGCAGTACAGGTGGTATATTGTTTTTACATTTCTTTGAATAAATTTGACAAATATGTCCAAACAAGCATAAAATGTGCGTAAAATGTCAATAATCAATGTCAACATATATGTATGAAAATTGTCAAAACCCACTACAAAGATGTTCCCAATGACCATGAAAAATTTAAAGATTATCGGTCAATCGGTTCCATTTAAATTTTCAACCAATAACAGGATATCATAAAAACACGTGACCACTATTATGACATTAGCATGCGTGTAAAATTTCAGAATGATTAGATAAACAGTTTAATCTGTTAAACGGTTATATTGCCTTCATTAGAAAAAAAACAAAGAAACAAAAAATAACTCACAGAGAAAGTGTCATAACTGAGTACCATATAGTAGCCCAGAGAGCATCACGAGCTTTTCTTATCTGATTTGTGATGGTCAAAAGAAAAACTGGTTCTTTAACTGACCTTATTCATTTTTGCTCCAAGAGGTGTTGTTTCTAAAAGTACTCTAAAAAAACATCCCCACAAATCAAGATCTTTGTTTTCCATTCTCTAACCATTTTAGTTTAGATGTATGTCATATAAATAAAAATATAAATTTTATAGCTAGTAAATGACGTTAAATCAATTTTATCAGCACAGTGCTTATTTATTTGTTAACTATTTCCTTTGTCTAATTATGGCAATTAGTATGCGTGTAAATTTTAATAGCATTACAAGAATTAGTCAATCTTTTCAAATGTGAAGTCGCTTTCAAACATACTAGCAAACACAACTTAAGTTTTTTATGAACAGAAACACAGAGAGCATTCCCATTGCACTTGCACCAAACACAAACACAATGTCTTCCTCGCTATCTTCGTATTCGTAACAATTACATCCACGAACAGGCTATTTCTGTGCTCCTTCTTGCGGAAACCAAGAAACTTTCCAATTAAAAGCAGCTAAACCACACACCGCCTCCAGAACCCTTCTTCGCTGATCCATCGGCGATATGCATGTTAGTGTCAGAAGGTAAAAGAGTTCTCGGCTTGGGTCTCTGCGTCACATATTACTTGTATAACTACGCAGGGCACGTAGTTGTGCCTCATCTAACACCCTCTTTCTCATCCTATGCGTCGGCTACGTGTGCACCCTCTAGGCGGCGACCTCCGAGCAAGCTTAATCTTCGCCGCCTCTCTCTCCCTCACTCTCTCTCACTCTCTTGCTCTCTCTCGCACTTCCTCCAGAGATCACGAGCGCGAATTATACATGTTAAAAGAAACGAATTTTAAATCAAGAAAAACTGAAGACATTTTTTTGGGAGAGTAAAAGCGAATTTTCTTTAGATCAGAAAAAGTAGGGGACGTAAAAAGCCTTCTATAAGATTGCAATTTTGTATGGGCTTACGAAGAAGAATTCATATGTGGCTCGAAGGTGGATCCATTAATTGGGATGTTGAACTGTTGCCATTAATCTCTCAATCAAAAATCGTTTTATCGCTTTAAAATGATTTAAAACTTATCTTCAATTTCAATTTAACGATGAATTAGTGTGTTTTGAATAAGGGTTACACCCACAATAAATTTGGAAAAATCAGAGGAATTCAGGTGACAGAATCTCATCTTGCTTTCCCCGGGGGTAAAATTATACCTCTTTTTCATTTTTACTGCCAGAGCAATGTGTATTAAAAGTAAGAAGAGGGATTTTTTACAATTATAAAAGCGTTTATTTTATCAAATAACTTCAACATCGTTGCATGTTATTACTTTTCATACAACAATTGACAATAATCATTTTGTTATACGTATTCTCGAATTACCACAAGACTGAATGGAAACAAATTCTGAGAAAAGGATATTTGCTTATAATATAATCTTATGTATTGTGAAAACTTGTTTGTTGTAAATTACTTATAATTGACAATGGTACCTAATGACGTCAACGAAACAAATAGCCACCTGTCTCATTTGACAAATTGTTCGTTTCAACGTTAATTTCTTCAACTGTCACGTACCTCTTGCCTTCTTTTTCTCTCGACTGAATTTCGTTTCTCGCGCCGCCTCTGTTCTTCTGGCCCGTGTTGTTTTGGCCCTCTCGGGTCTCCAAAGCGCCTGGCGCCTAGATTGGCACGAACTCCAGTCTCCAAGGTGACAGATGGTACCAACATTATGGAGTCTCCAAGCCACATACAAATGAGGGGTGATACGAGTTTGCGAGGGGGTGGCGAGAGGGGCGAGGGGGAAGAGATGATGCGGTAAACGGGGCAAAGCATGTTTTGGTTTCCGTTTAATTAACCTGTAATATTCGATAAAATAAGGTGGAAGCTGCAAACTCAATTAGTTGCTGAATTCTTGGAATTATTGTTCAAATGATGAGGAATTGTGGAAATTAATTTGTACTATTACGTTTTCATTTTATGTTAGGATTCATTAGTAGATGAAAGTAAAATTACTGTATAATTCCATTACGCATGCAATGTTCTGAAAATATTGCATTAAGTAAATAATGGATTGGTTCTGTAATGCATTCATTATGGGATGGAATGTTTGTTGATGCTTTACCTTGGGCAATGCTCCCAACCTTTCATCAATGTTTTATTTCATATGGAAATTATTACATGTTATTATTAATATTTCAATATTAATTGTAACATCCATTCTACATAATATTTATAATACGTAGGGTTCGTATTGTTCCTTCTATGATGAAATGATAAAATGATTACCAATACAATATAAAGCCCGATTTACACGGTACAATTTCTTGAACAACTTCTGTGTCACATTCCCTGTTTTCACACAATTTTGCATATACACGAAGCAACTTTCTGTCACAGAACTTAAAACATGTTCTAATTTCCTTAAAGAAATGTGACAAAGACTGTGCCAAAGGCTGTGACACAGAAGTTGTTCAATAAATGTGACCGTGTAAATCGGGCTTAAGCTCAAATAAAATTGATCCAATGAATTGTAGTGAGCGTCACTGGTACCCCTTTGGCTCTTTCGCTGCTTTTTTACATATTTGTTTGTAGGCAATGCCCATGGTAACACCGTTCAACCCTTGGTTCAACCAACTAATCTGAAAGTACAGATCTAGTTTTTGAACGAGATCCTGTGATTGGTTGAAAATTAAAAATTACCGTTCAATTTAAAATTTTGGATGATTTTTGAGACCAACATTTGAGGAGTATTGGCAATTTTCAGACAATTCTATCAAGAGCTACAAAGGTTTCTGACATTTTACAGACATTTTATGCATGTTTTGAAATATTTGTCAAATTTATTCAAAGAATTTTCAAAGATATTTATCACTGCTATACGTTGACGCATTTAAGTAAGATTATCTTCCTATCCATTTGCAAGGTCTATTATAGATCAGCAACTTTCACACTTATGTCAGCTTTCACTTACCATACGAAGGCTCGTTGACCAACGCTTTACACAGAGCGTTTTCCTAGTATAAAATATAAGAGAGAAAAGTAGGTGCCTCCATTCCTCACTTTGGCACTGATTTATGGTTGCTGATTTTTTTCAGGGTTCTTATTTTTTTTAATAAAAAGAGTTTTTTTTAAATAATTTTATGTTACAATACAGAAATAACACTTATGGTTCTTGATCGCAATCTTTGAAAAGAGTAGTTGAAAAGAGTTATCGGACCTGTTTTTATACCAGGTATTTTGGTATTTTTCCTCCATTTTGGCATACTTTCAATTTCACCCAAATATCGAAACAACTCCAAGTGATACTTACATTTACACTAAGTTTGCAATATTTGTCGAAGTGATTGTTTATAAGCACCGGCCCAGTGTTATTTGTTTTCACCTGACGTCCGAAATATACAATTTAATTGGCTCGTCATATTATGGGGGGGGGGGGGGGGGGGGGGGGTGGCGAAGATTTGGATGAAAATTTTGATCTCAATTCAAGTAAATATTAAATTATGGTAAGTCATGAATATGATGAATGATGATGATGAACTTACTTTAGTAAGCTGGGTTACATTTTCTTGACAAAATTGTGTTCTTTAATGTGTTCTTCTAACTCGTTTTAGTTTTTGGTAAAATTCTCACTTCGGGAACATAAGGTAGATTTAATTGAGGGGAAAAGAAATTGCTCCTTTTTAGATTACCTCCATCCAATTTGAATGTATAGTAGCTACAATCAATTATTGATTTACCCACTCTATTTTTTAGATATTATTGAAGACGATACAAAATCGACGAATATTGGAAGTTTCAAAACTGTATAAGCCTTGAGTAGAGTTATAAGTAAGTGCGAGATATGACTGTGCATCTTTTTTCTACATTGTCTCAATAGTAATCCGACGTTGGGCCTAGATAGGTAACAAAATGACGTCATTTCCGGCTTTGATTTCCGGTACAAATAATTACAGCACAGAGTGTTTACATTATTATTAATATGACCCAAAAATTAACAAAAAAAAAACAAAAAATTAACATAGTACAAAGATGTAACCTGAATTTGTCATTTGTTTTCATGTGAAAACTATTTACTGGGCAGAGATTAGAACGCGGCAAGATGACGAAAATTTGAAAAAATGGAAACTATGCTGGGTCAATGATGACATTTCGTTTTACAAAGATATTATGCACGTAGGACACTGTAATTTGCATTTTTAAATGTATTTGAGATTACAACAGACTACCAAAGGATATTAATACATAAATGGGTCATTTAAACTCATTAAAACTCATTTTAGTTACTACCAAATATGTTACCCAACAGCTGGCGCCATCCCACGGACATTTTGGTTACTAAAAAAAATGTTACCCATCTAGGCCCTACGAAGCTGCCTCTCAATAGGGAAACTACGTTTACCCGAGATAGGTTACCAAGATGGCGGCTCAGTTTTAGTGTTATTTTCTAATATAAAATGTTTCTCCTTGCTTTAATTCGTAGTTTTAATGTTTATGAACTGCTAATATATCTAAATATATACTTATCAATTCATAGAACAGGTTAAATGCGGTCATAAGTTGCTAGAATGCAGACTTTGACAGCTGATGAGCCTGAGTATGAATTTACCTAGTATTATGACGTTTTGTAGTTTTATCCAGCAATGAGTTATTTTTAAATGATTACCCGAACATTGTTTTAGCCAGGGAAGTGATAATTTTCTTAATCTGAAGCACTACGAAGTTACAATCTAATATTGAAGTCGTTTCTGATAGGTAACCCATTTCGGCCTAAAGTCACACTATCTCAATAGAGCCATCAGCGCCATCTACCACCGTATCTTGTAACCATCAGCTTCACAGTGATCTCAACGCCTCGTAGCGGAAGACTTGGAACTAAACGGCGTCGCAATCAATACAGACGTCACGACGCCATAACGACACCAGCAGCTCTATCTGTTAGCCACGTTTGAAAGTCACCCTTCTTGTGTCAGTATTTGCTGCTAGATCGCTCATAAATGTTCATCCCTTCAATAGTAAAGAGTGTCGTATCAGTTTGCTGAATCTATCACTTTCGCATTAAATTAAGTTATTAAAGTCAATCGGTCTAATAGCAAAGAATCTGATCGTTTTCTTCACATTTTATAGAACATGCGATGTAGGTTCGTAAAATACATCTTTGCATGTTTGTAGAAGATTAAGTTCAGGGTTTTGTGTCATTACCAAAGTGACCGTGGTAACCAATCAGTGAAGACTAATCGACTTGAAATATGAAACAAGATAGGCGATTGGCCGCGACAGGCTATATGTTGAGCTGTGCGATATTCTTTCCTGAGCTTGTGGTGTCGTGTATTGCGGGCTGCGTCACTTTTAGCAACAGCACGGCACCTCCACCAATATATATAATTTTATTTTTAACTACTTAGGCAATCACATAAAATTCATCAGATGATGCATTGTAATAACTATAGACAAAAATGTTTATATCTGCCAGATATCATTGCCATGGCTTTAGATAATGAAGGTACAGGACAATAAAAAATCTCTCAAATCCCCAGATATTCCGCATGCACTGTGCGTTGTTTAAATATACGCAAGGTAATCTCTATTATTAATATTTAAAGTGGGAGTCGACTGTTTTAAAATCATTTCATCCATGACTGCCCGATAAATAATGACCTCTGGATGGGAAAAGCACACTTTAAAGTTAATAAGAATGTCAGTCAGATTTATACAATTTGATTATAAGCGATAATTTGTCTGATTGTATCAAATTAATAGTTTATTTTGCATCTAAAAACAGACAATCAAACACCAGTATTTTCAAAGCATAATAAAGGTGGGAAATGAAGCATGAAATTGACCATCAAAATAATAAAATGTTCGATATTACTTTAGTTGAACCCTATCTACAAAGCACAGAAAAAATATAAATTGGTAAAGAATAACCACTAAAATCTCTGGGTGAGAAAGAAAAACACTTAAAATTTAATATAGAATGTCAGTCAGTATTATAATTAGATTATAAGGGAGAATTATTCTGATTGTATCAATGTACAGTTTATTTTGAATTTTAACAAAATATGCTCATATTATCATTCAAGCAACGAGTCCAGTGATAGACAAAGATAGGAAACGTGATATACACACCGGATATCAGTACAGAACTCAGGTTGGTACCTTAGACTAGAAGCTTTTTACTAATAGAACCCAAATTACACGGAGCAACTTCTTTGTATCACACTTCTTGATGGAAATAACACATGTTCTAAATTATATACAAGTTGAGCTCAAGTTCTAGGTGACTTTTTTTTGAAAATTTGCAATTTTGCGATAATCGCAATTATCATACAACTACTAGTATTCGTGTATTTACACGAAGCAACTTCTTACAAAATACAAAATTGTATGATAACTGGGAATGTGACCCAGAAGTTGTTCAAGAAATTGTACCGTGTAAATCAGGCTAGGTAGTACCGGACAATAATGTTATCGTTGACATCGTTCATGTGATATTCAAGGCTTATTGAAATTTTGCAATTTTGCGATAATCGCAATTATCATACAATTTTGTATTTTGTGAGAAGTTGCTTCGTGTAAATACACGACACAACTTTCACACACAGCTGTATTTCGTGCAGAATTTGCTGTTGAACAGATCATTTTACAGTTGTTTACCTAAAATGTAATTATTCAAATGATATCAAGTTCGAAGAAACAGATGTATATGGAAGATCTGCGACTCGATTGTTGAAGCTGATTAATTGCGTAATGTATATGAATAGTTGCTTATATAAATACACGTAATTATAAATATTATAATAGGTGCTAATAAAGTACTGTCGTAAATGAATGATTGAATCCCAGTGTGCATCGTGAGTGCATACAGAGAAGAGACGCGGCTGCTAATTGTGTGCTATTCACCCTTGCCTCGTAGAATTAACCAAGCTGCGAGTTTAATTAAAACACGTATACCATGATTCATTTAGTTACGAATACGAGTCACGAGTGGCGCTTGCGAATCACGTGACTTAGCGGCAAACATACGAACCCATTGAGCCATTGTAGTCGGTTGACAAAGCCAAGCGTGACCTAACAAGGCGTACACAATTCTTAGTTGCATCATGTTTTATTTTATAGCAATATAAGAAATAATGAGGAGCCAAGCGCTCTGAAAGGGGATATTCTTGTAATAGGTAAAAAGAGGGAGAAAAAATCTCGAGCTGATAAGGCGGGAGTGTGTTCGACACAAATAATGGCAAATTCGTTGCGATTGAGAGCTTTGAAAAGTTCAATCACATGTGCTTTAAAGCTCAATATAAGTTTTATTTTGTAGGATTAGGAATCTCAACGATGTCTTAATATTTGAGTTACTTATATTGTGAATGTGTTACATTAGTGATCATAGGTAAATATTTTCCATCATCTAGTGGAGCGGTCGCTCCACGCCAGCCAAGTCGTACGGCGCGCACACTCTCAAATAAAGGCTGGAGCAAACCCACTTTTACTGTAAGCATCAAAGTGGCATTTTCGGCCTACTGGATCTTAAAATTGGGAAATCTCACATTGTTGCGATATATCTTAATTTCGAGCTATGGCCCACCCTACAACATATACCAAATTTGGGAACAATAGGTTACGCCCTTTGCACGCTAGAGGGCCGTGAAAACAGTGTTTTAGGGCGGTATTCTTTACGCGTAAATGAAAGATTGATGATTTAATAACTCTAGATGCACCAAAAATGGTAATAACAAAAATGATTATGACGCAAGTGTCATAATTTCAAATAAACTGAATGGATTAATTTCTTCCGTTATTTTCTTTGATTTTAAATTACTTAAAATATATATGAAACGACGTAAAGAGAGAAAAAGTAAAGAAAGACATTATCTGTTGTCGCTGCTTGGTGTCCTGGGTAACGAGTTTCTTTTATGTTTTGAATATGGCACAGAACATTTATTACTTATAGCAAACATAACCTGGGATTGTCTGTCGTTACTTCGCACACATTCTAGGACTTCCTGGAGTGAAAAAAGAAAATTGGCTTTCCGAGTTTACCTGTCTTTATTCGCGCGCATTGTATGCCGTTGGCAGATTGCTAAACCATGTTCCAAAGATTACGTCACACTCGCTGAATTCAAGAAAGAGAAAAGAATATTCATTAACTCTTGGAAGGAAGACGGTTGGTGTTATAGAGCTGGGAATAAGTTGGTACGAGTGCATTTCTAGCTTACTAGACTGAAATAATACGTTATAAATAATTGTGTTGATTCAATTTTACATTCAATTGGTCCACTTTTGTTCCAATACTCTTTTATAGTGTAGATGCCTATTCAAGCTATTGATTTATTTTTTTAGAAACAACAATGTTTTAATATATTTTCTTTTCTGGCATTCTTTCTGGCAACACAAACTACATATATTTCAATATTTACACCTTATACAAACAAACATAATGTAACGGCTCTTTGATTACTCAGTACCTATCCCGGTAGGTAGCGCACGACAACTCAAGTGCGTATTGCGTAGGCAACACGCACTGTGCCCGTAGCTGTGTGCTTGGGCGTATCGCACACACACATGCTTGCCACTAATGTAATTGCTCCAACTTATTTATGTCTTCTGACATTACAAGACTCTGCAGATGGCGGCTATGTCCCCGTTTCAACGGAACAAAGTGGACGAGACGGGGACAAAACTTGGTCAGAAGATAATAAAAATACAACGACACATTTTAATTAAGAAAGTAGATGTAATTGCATTTGCTCTGCCACCTCATTATCTTTATGATGCTTCTGCCAACTCTGGTTCTAATCAAGCAAATACATCCTCATTAGTAGGTAATTAATAATTCAATATTAATTAGGAATGACATTGGGTTAATGATGAATGGAAGGTATGATGAGGAGTACATTCATGTGGTTGGAGCCTGATAAACCAACGATGATCTCACATTGTAGATCATCTCGGATCTCACATTGCCTTATTTTGTAAAACTTATTAAAAATATGTAATGGACTGACATTGTGGGAAAATTACGGATTCAATGCCTAGGTTGATAGAACAATCATTTGACTTTTCGACCAACTCTTTGTTAGCTGGTATTACAATGGATAACTTGGATGAGTGGAGCGACTTTTCCTCTTGTCTTTTTCTCGGGGAATGATTTTTTAGAAAAAACTAAGATATTGGCAATTTTAGGTACGATGTAATCGTATGTAATGATACTGATGTAATGATACCTGTTGTCATTTATCGTTCACTATTTATAAACAATCTATATTTACTAAATTTAGGATGGTTGACTTATGAATCCTTTTTTGAAAACGCCATGGTCACAGTTTCGTCGAACTTTCTCCTTCCAAAATCTACCCCTTCTCATAATTTCTTGATCTTGCTACAAACCTATAGGTTAGGTTGAAGATGGTTACAGAAAACAAGTAATTTAATTCTGTTTGAAATGTTGATTACATTTTTTTCTAAATTGATTCATACTCAATTCAAAAACTTGACTCAAACCACTGACAAAAAGTCAAGCGAAAACAAAACCGAGTGGATGAGAAACTGTGATACTGAGAACGATTCCCATTTCAGCTTCAACTACATTTTATGTAGAGTGTAAGCCAACAAATAAACAGAGATAACTGCCAGAGTTGTTTACCACTTTACAATCACTTTCTTAAATCGAATCGATTCGCCATTATCTAGATTAAATTGGAACGAAAATGTCAGTTTCTACCGAGAGAAAATTTGGCTCGTCGCGCGTCGAACAACAAGCACGAGAAGTGTTTAGCTAATTGATCGGTCAACTATGTTGCTTAATTGCTAAATTATCCATTGATTCCGTGTGGCCTCATTATCTGCTCACTCATATCCGATTAAACAGTCCAATAAGCGAACTCAATAATTCAACTATAGATTCTTTATTTGCCGGAGAGCAGGTCAGCAATGAATGACAAATTACAGTCGTATGACTCAGATTATTCAAAGTTTTTTTTCATTAGTTGGCGCAATATTGAGGGCAATATCTATTAATGAAATAACTTTTGAATAAGTAATTGATTGTATTTTGTATTTGATTTTGTACAGTTTCGTATCTGGTATTGAAAGGTACAAAACATAATAATAGCTATGGTTACTACAATATTTTTCAATGTGAAAGGTACATTCAAAGTTGATTGGAAGAACGTAAAAGCTCGATATGGTATGACGAGATTAGTAATAGTTTTCTTCTCGCTACAATTCAATCAAAATGTCATACCACAAACTGTAAAAAGGTCGCACAATAACATATAGTAACAATCAAGTTTCGGGGAAACTGCCCAGTAAATCCTCAGTCACAACTCTACAGTTTGCCTGCTGCAACACGCGGAGCTCAAGGTCGCACGTTGAAGACAGCCGCAACGCAGTAACCTTGAGCTCTCATTGGCTGCTGGCTTTCAAGGTCACTGAACAGTAAATGAGACTCAAGCGTTAAGTCTAGAGACTTATTAGTCTGTTGTAATCTATGGCATTATTCAGTCATCAATGATCATTGTTGATTTCTTTTCCAATCTGGAAACACAACTCCCCTCTCTCTTCGGAAGCCCCTAAGGGCAGCGGGAGGGAGACAAGAGTCCTCAGGGACCTCCTGACTTGGAGTTCGTCCAGGAAGGGTTGAGGAGATCCCATTTCCTCGCCATCAGGCCGCTGGCGATGCTGCAAATGGAATAATTCGGCCATCGGACGAATCGACTGATTGGTGACGCAGGTCTCTTCACATGGGGGGAAGGGGGGGGGGGGGAGAGATGTTTAGTGAGAACAAAGAGTTTTGAGAGGATCTCTTGATTCAGCACTCTAGCCTTACACGATGCAAACAGTTCAATCAAATACACTGTCTCTGCGTACTCTTTGGCAATTTATCTTCATTCCTGTATTTCTTTTAAGATTGCTTCCGTCGTTTGCAATCAGAATCAGAATCTATCAATTTCCAATGCTAGCTAGTAGTAAATATTTTAGTAACATAAACTAGCATAGTTTCAATCGAGAAATGTGGAAGTTCCATTAATTTAAAAAAATGTGTTTCGTGTCGGTGTTATGGTTAGGGCTTCTGTCAGGTAGGTTACGCCCCCAATCTAATACAGAGCCTAATAACAAGTATATTCCTGCCTTCATTTAAATTTGCTCCCTTACTTTAATGCCAATTTCCTGTGACGAAACACTTACACACCAGTAAAAGGAAACTAATTGATTCATCTCATTATCTCAACTGGCAATTCAATTCCCCACTCTGCTAATAGTCACCTGAGGGCAACTGACTGCGCGCAGGGTTTCTATACTCCGCTGTTGGTAACCTGTTTCGTTTTTCCTTCAACCTCGCTGTGGTCTTATTCTGCAGTGCCGTCGAGATCAAAGTTAACGCTTCACGGAGCATTACACAGATTGATTTATATAGAAAATGTTATCTCGCGGTGACACGGTGGTGATTATAATATATTACCTCCAGGCGATAACGTATTGAATTTGTTTTGATTTCCTTCTGGGGTTGAATGTAGAGATTTTTGCGGGGGAATTGAAAAGCTATCTGTGGAGTGACCCGGAAACCACCATTAATATTACATTAGATCTCTGCTAAACATTTTGTGTGTGGATTTTAAGGCTCATGGATTATACATAAGCTTGCAATATTTTTGGTGGGGGGGGGGGGGGGGGGGGAGAGAGACGGCGACGGAAATCTATCTTAGAGTAAGACAAATACAATTATTTGACCTACCTACCCCTAATGTTACTGCACATTTAAATTATTCAACATCCTATCCATTATGTAGTTTATTTTTATTTTTAAGAACATTAAATATATTTTAGATTTACAAAGTATTTTCATTTAAATCCTTTTTGGTGTAGGTATAACTGTTAAGTTTTAATAATAAATGATAAATTATGTGCAATAAGCTGCTTTTATTCCGATAATGATAAATACAAATAGAACACTTTGAACAAAACTACTTAATACACCTAACAACTTTACTTTTCCAAAAATGTCGCAATTGAGGAGACATAGCTGGCATTACTACACATATCTCAGTGAAAACTTCACATATTATAGAGAACACACTGGTTATACGAACGTTTCAAACACGTTCCTTTGTGCAGGAAGAAAGTACAATATGCACTTGACCTGGTCATAGAAACATTGATAATACATTTCGCTCAATTACATTTTGAACCCTAGCAATAATAGTAGGTACCTAAGTTACAATTTACATTATTTACATATTGGAATGTTTTGATTGAACAGTGTCTCGCAGTTATATTCGCGAATTATATTGAGAGTGCCAAGAGACACATCAATAAAGAAAATTTGCTCTGCCTTATGCTGGCTTAATGTAAAGCAGAGAATTATCCTTAATACAATGGTACTAATTTTTAAAATAACAAAAGATCTTGCCCCCAATTATCTCTAAAAACTTATAAACATTAATCCAAAACATGACCATAACATTAGAAAGAGAGACAAATTTGTAATAAAAAAAAGATTGTAACACAATTTCAAGAAAATTCAATTTTTGCTAAGGGGATAAAAATGTTTAATAGAATCCCCCTAGAGATTATGAATTTAGATAATGAAAAGATTTTTAGGCGACATTGTTCAAAATTTGTTAGATGTAACCAAATGTCTCCCAAACCAGGTGAAAGAGCAACTTTCTGGGACAAGGGGGACGGATAATTGTTATTAGATTTAATGATTTCATTTCCTATATAATATGTTTACCTATACTAGAGAGCCCCGCCATGTAATACATGACCCTATTTGCTATCTCTCTGGGCAAGGCAATGCATAACTAAAGATGAACCATCATTAAAATAAAACTCTCTGCTATGCTGCCAAAGAATTGTCTCTCGTGACAATTTTTTTCAACTCACGGAATGACCGATCATAAATGCAAATCAAGGCTTTTTTATAGTTATATCTGTGGAAGGTGCATACGTACCCCACACTAACCCCAATGCACACCTGTAGTGTACAACGTAAATTAGAAAAAAAGAAAACATGTGTAACTATTTTTAAAATATTTAAATATATCGTGAATAACTCAATATTATTATTTTAAGCATTTTAAGCATTATAAAAAATATGAACAGATACGACTCAATGTTAAATAAAAACAAAAACTTCAGTTGCATGGTATATAGAATTAAAATGATTTTATAATATTTGAAACACAACAGAATAAAATGTATCTATATTCAGGTTCCAAAATTTTATTTAATCGAATCTTGTTAACAATTTAATTATTGTGTCAGGAGAACACAATCGGTTGCGGCTTCTCCGCAACCGATCAACGCGACTGGCCAAGTCCATCACGGGGGGCAGGGGGGGTCAAAATAAGAATAAATATTTGAAACTGAATTAAAACAAATAGGCGTGATTGATATTAAAATGGAATATGATTTGATTTGCAATTACGATGAACGAAAAGTGGTATCGAGATTTAATCGAAGTTCGTCACTTTTTATGCAATAACTTAAAAAATTACGAAATTTACTATATACAATTTTATGCATGTTTCCCCTTTCTAACTTATCCTGATTTCGCATATTCTCTGCACACATGAAAACATCAACGAACGATACAGTATTAGGTATGTAGTTGTACCAATTAAAATCTTTTGATAAAATGCTAAGTTGTGAAGTAAGCAGAAAATGTATGTTCTTGCTTGCTTGATATTTGTTTATATAGTCATATCAAATGAGAGACGTAATATTGGAAATTAGGTCCAATATCAAAAGGTAACAATAAAATACACTCTGGAAAGAAATGTTCCCTTGTGCCGTCCCCCCCCCCCCCATAACCCACTCCAAAAATGTCAGGATTTATTCACATGAAATGTTGGTTTGCCATGATTCTAGTCAAGGTCTCCAGTGGAAATTCCAATATTTTCTTCACTGCCAAATGGATTCACTCCTACATTTGGAAAGTTTCGAAAAAAGTGACTTTTTCAATAACAATTTGGTTTATATTTAGTATCTCTCTAAATACTTATCGGATTCAAACTAAACTTTTTGCTTGCCAGTTCGCTTGAAATTATGTACAGGAAAAGTCATGTTTCGTTGAAAATTGTGCTAAATTCGCGATGTCTATAGACGCGAATCGTAACGCAACTTCCGATCTCCGGATTTCATGGCCAAATATTGTTCAGGTCGATTTGTGAAAATTAGTTTCACTGCCTACTAAAATTGATTTTCACTGCACAATTGAAATTGACGTTTAAAATTAAGAGATCAGAAAAGGCGATGTTTTTCACGAATAACTCGGTAAATACTGAACAGAATGTCGCGAAAGTGTTACTATAAATCAAGTCACGTAATTTTGTACATTACTGGAGAGTTTCAACTTGATCGGTGGAAAATTCAAGATTTGTATAAAGAACGAAATTTTCAGCCACGTTGCTACGGGGACGACGTTCTTCTCTTTTAAGCGTATTATAGTAAAGGATCTAGTGGAGCGGTCGCTCCACCCAGCCAAGTCGTACTGTACACTCACACTCACTCAACATACCGTAAATGCCTAATAAAATGAGGAGCCAGACCAACTACTTTTACTGTAAGCAACAACATGGCATTTTCGGCCTACTGGATCATAAAATTGGAAAATCTCACATTGTTGTAAAATATCTTAATTTTGAGCTATGGCCCACCCCACCACATATACCAAATTTGGGAACAATAGGCTATACCATTTGCGAGCTAGAGGGCCGAGAAAACAGTGAAATTACACCACTTTGATCTTTAGATGATGATTCAGATGATATCAGGAAACACCGCTATCACCGCCACAGCCTAAACCGCTTAGCCGATCGATCTGAAATTTTTACCACATGTGCACTTTTGGCGTCTGAGGTGCCTTTTTATAAAACCAACCGGTAGTCGCCATTTTGAAACCGGAAGTGACGTCATATCTCGAAAACGGCTAAACCGATCGGAATGAAACTAGCGCCAAATGATTCAGACGGTCGTCTATATGGAATATCAGTAGTTAAAGTAGAGATGGATAACGTCACCGGAAATGACGTCATGAAAATGAAGATCTAGATTTTAATGACCTCTTACTACAATAACTACATATTCAGAAGGCTTATAATGATACATAACATTTATAGAAATAAATTCTAGGTGGCAGTTATTTCAGTCGCCATTTTGAAAACCGAAAGTGATACCATATCTCGAAAACGGCTGGACTGATTGGAACGAAGCTTTCGCAATTCTTCATGGAATATCACTTTAAGCTTAGGTATATTGAGCACCAAACACAATTTTTCGTATTAACCAATTCGGAAATGGCGTATTTTTTAAAAGTATTTAGTCATTGTTGCTCCGATGTGTGTTACAAGTTGTGTAAATAAACTAAAAAAATAAGTGATATCCCCATAAAAAAACACTCCGTGTAAAAATACCAGCCAAGTCTCTTCAACTATAAAAAAAATAGAATAAATCTAAAAATTCAGCACTGAAAAGTAGTGATATCAAAAAATGAGCCAAGTCAAAACTTAATTTTAAAAACCAAAATATACTTGGCGCATCGTTTTTAAGGGCATTATAGGTATATTATATATAATTAGGTAGGTACATTTGATTTTTGGCATATGCTTCTATACTATTTATATACACGATGCGCCAAGTATATTTTGGTTTTTAAAATTAAGTTTTGACTTGGCTCATTTTTTGATATCACTACTTTTCAGTGCTGAATTTTTAGATTTATTCTATTTTTTTTATAGTTGAAGAGACTTGGCTGGTATTTTTACACGGAGTGTTTTTTTATGGGGTATGTATTACTAATAGCACAATTGCTAATAAAGATCTTACTACTACTACTATGGTGCTTTTTTGGGTAACGCGCTGTGTTATTCATAGAAGTTTAAAGCATTCCTTTTAAAGATAATAAATAGCTTAACAAACTGAAACTGAGATATCGGTGTAAATGTGAATGAACCACCGAGTTCAAGCAAAGTTCATGAAACTCCCGCTGTGCGCGCCACAGCCGCGCTGATAACAAACTAGCGAGAAACTTTCACTGCTTTCTTTGCTTCATCTGGAGATAACGCTTAGACTTGTAAGAGGCTCCAAATGACTGTTGCAGGAAACGCAATACACTGCTTCATTCTTCACATAAACATTGGAGTATCTAAAAACACAGTGTTACAGCAATTGTTACACATTTTTTTAATGTCGTATATAGTTTATTAATAATTAGTTCTGCCATATTTCAAAAGTCCTGTTTCTGCCACCATCTGTAATCTCGAAAAGTGTTCAAACTGCATTTAATTGATACATTTGCGTGTTGGTAATCTTTAAGAAATTAAAGCAAAATTATAAATAGTTTGAATATTATTCATAATAGCAACTGAAAACAGCAGAAATTACGTGTGTGGTGTTTTTAGCGTATGTTGAAAAAAAGATCTACTTCTGCCACCAATTGTAATTTTATTAAAAGGAAACATTTCAGTTCTTTTTAAACACTATTATGGGGATACATTTAAAAGATAAAGTTTATACCGAAGCCTTCATAACATCTTCTATATTGTAATTTATTTAAGGTACCTAAACCAAGAATTAGGATTGCATTTGTAATCGAGTGTAAATAAATGATAAGCGATCGTCTGTAAAATGCATGCAAGAACTCAAGCAAGACAGCTGGACATTCTAGAGTCTAATTGGCCTAAATTGTGCATTTCGCTCGATTGTTTGCGGAAATGGATGCACTCGGTTGATGAATTATTACCTTCCTTGGCTTTATCCCGTTCTGATTGATGGGATTGGTACTTAAAGTTAGCATGTGATTCCATTCAATTTGAATGATGAATACTAATTATATTATAATATGCTAATGCACAGAGGAACATTTCTGTTAAATTAATTTTCAACCAGTACATTTACATGCATTTTAATATTTAAAAATGACAAATTTAATAGTTTTAATAAAGCGACATATCTGCATGAATGGAACTAGTAATATGACTTTGTGGGCAAAAATGAATCTAAATGTGAAACAAATAGTTTTGAAAATAAAAAAGCAAGGTGTAAACTGTGTGTGCAGAGATGAAGTATAAGTTGTTGTGTAAACATAGAACTCTGTTCTGAGAACATTGGATATTTGGTGTGCTTGTATGATATTGTTGATAGTTGAACTAATGATGGTCTAGATATTTGAGAATCTGTGAAATCATAGATTGGTGTAGATGAAAGAACTTGGAACTTTGGATCTTCTTGGAAGTTTGCGTTACCTGCCTTGGTAATGAAGGCAATTATGTAGGAGATTATCAGGAGAAGCAATGATTTCATCACCATGTAATTTTATGAAGAAATTGCATCAAATGATTTTCATATAGTAAATGTTACGTCTTATGAACATCTGATTATGTAATCTAAAATGTAGTTCTGTAAGAGTACATAGTTAAATGTGACCTTCCTAATTATCAATTTAGTTATATTCGTTCTGTACCTCAGAATATGATGGTTGTCACCAATTCAAATAGATTGGACGAAGACTGAGTTATCGGCTTATAGCCCTCCTTGAGAATTATTTAAATAGACATCGGCATTCTACTATGAGTACGGCGTTGTAAAACAGTTTTAACATTATATTGTTTAAATAGACATGTTTTAGTCACAGAGATTTTTTAATTATATTTAATTTATTTTGAAAGTAGCAATTCCCTTAATGGGTAAATTTAGCTAGATATAAACTTTCAATGGTCATGGAAAATAAATTGTTAGCAGACAGTTATTTAGATTTTGATAAAGGCTAGTGAAAGCCTTATGCCTTTGCCAGACATCAGAAAGAGCCATTTCCCGAGCAACCAGCGAAATTAAACTTCAGCTTGAAAATCATAAGTCTCGATTACTGTTCCAATATCGTTTACAAAATACAAATGTCTAACTTTTCTCTTTCAAACTCGCGTTTCTTTTGTGCGCTCAGGTTCAGAAAGGGTTGAAGTTGGAACTAATTAATCTTGCATCTTAGTAAAGCTCTTGAAAATCTGTGAACTTTGTAAATGAGTTCATAATGACGTAGTCAGCGAGTTTCTTTGCTGAATTCAGAAAAGCACAAAACAGGTAAAAAGTTGGTCCTTTTTAAAGTAAACGTTGGATAATCTCTTCCTGATAACAAATGTAAAACATGTTGTAGCGTAAGGTTACTTTCATGCACTGTTGGTATAATAACCATGAATTACTAAAAAAAACTATTGAAATCGTAAATCATAATTTACATTTATATGTACATCTTCTTAGTCATCGGCTAAAACATACTCACTCACATAGTAGTTGTAAAATAACAGATAAAGCTGATGGTTAATTTTTGTTTTGTAGAGTTAGTGAAAACTAAAAATTGATTATTTGGTTTAATACTGTTGATACTGGGAGGTTTTGCCAAACTTTAGAAGCAAATATTGGCTATAAAGCTGAAGTCCATTGTCGCAAAATGTGCGTTAGTGACTGGTTGTCGAATTCCCACGTTATGTTATTGTTTCCACGCATCTCCAAATAAACAATTTTTACACATATTTTCAATATTCATGCTAGCAACAATGCAAGAGAGGGGATGATGATGTTGGGTCGGACTGACGCCTTCAGCATTCCCCGAATTTAATTATGCGGCTCTCTATTCCATTTCCGTCTGATGATTGCCAATGTCAGTGGCGAAATTACATTTGTCCATCTCTCTAGCTTTAGGCATCGTTCGTGTAAATTGAAACTCTTTTTAAACTTGTTACACTTAAGATCAGACCCAGATATCAATTATAATAATATGTTATATGAAACAAACACCATGTCAACTAGTACTTTCTTGCTTCTCTATGCGATACTTAACCATACCCGGAACATTTTTAAAATTTTGTAGATGTTTCTGTAAATGCGGAGGCACCGAAACAGTTTTTACTGATATAATTATAGTTTTTCTTTTATAGTTTATAGTTTTATAGTTAATTATAGTTTTTACTGATATATGTTGTTACGGGGCTTCGCTCTATTCCCACTGCCAGTAAACGCATGTATAATATGTATCCTGTGTTTGTGTTATATATGTGTTTTAAAATAAATAATAATAATAATAATAATAATAATAATAATAATAATAATAATAATAATAATAATAATAATAATAATAATAATAATAATCGCAAGGGAAGGTGGTCTACCTTACGTGCGTGGCGAGCACGCGTACCCTAGCCAACCCCATGCTGGGTTAACCCCCCTAATGGGTGTAAACTGGTTCCTGTACACAATAAGGAAGCCTCGGACGAGCGTCGTAATGATCGAGGACGACGCGGGACAGACCTGCTCGATCAAAATGTTGACGACCCTGCTATGGATATGGATCCAACCGCATCAACGAGCACCCAACAACCTCCAGCTCGACCAGCCAACAGTGTTTTAGTGGCAAGTCAGTCACTAACCACCAAGGCAGGAAAGGTTAGGCAACGCATGCAGTGGACTGAGAAAATGAACACAGATCTCATGCGTTGCTATTACAAAGTAACAGAAGGAGATACGGTTTCTGTAGGTATACGACCGCTACTTTACCGTGCCTTTGTTGAAATATACCCTGAACTTTATCAAGTTACAGAACAAAGGTTGATGGACCAAAAACGAGTGGTAATTAATAATAAGCGGTTGTCAAGTGAATTATTAGAGGCACTTAAAGCTGAAGTCATGCAGACTCTTCGTCCACCTGAAGGGGTGCATGATGACAGTGATGACGAGAGTATTGGAAGATCACCTCCTCATACACCATCCCCGGCTAGGGCTGAAGCTCTTCTTTCACCTGAGCCGGATCGACTTAGGGTAGATGGAGAGGAGTTAGTAGAAGAGATAAGGGTTGAATTCTTCAGAGCCTTAACAGAGTTTGAGGGAACAGATCCGACGAAACGACCATTCATTCCTAAACAGCGTAGTTCAAAGCGACTTGCTGTTGTAACCAATCTGCTAGATACAAAGATCCTACCCCAACATCTGGAGGAACACACAGTGTTCAATGATCTACACACTGCTGTCTATGTAGCGGCTGTCACTGCGACCAGAATGAATGGTCTTGATATCCAGCAAGGCCCCAGGGTACAGAAGAAGAAAGAGTTTATCTGGCCGTGGGAGAGAAGATTAAACAGTAAGATTGCCAAGCTTCGGAGGGACATTGGACAACTAACAGCATACCAGCAAGGGCAGAGGAATAAGAAGTTGTTGAAACATGTTGAGTCTATTCGACAAAAAAACAGAATACATGCAACCCATGATTTGACAAACCAGAACCTTGCCGATGTAACTGACACTCTGAAACAGCAGCTTAGTGTAGTCGCAAAACGGCTCAGGAGATATAAGGAGTCTAACTTCAGGAAGGAATCCAATAAGCTGTTCCAGAACAATGAGAAACAGTTTTATAGGAAGCTTCGAAATGATCAAACAACAGCAGACAGCAAACCCCCAACACAACATCAGATTAAAGAATTTTGGGAATCAGTATGGTCTGTTCCCACTGTTCATAATATTGATGCTCCATGGATAAATGTGGAGGAAGTGAGGATGGAAGAGCTGAGATCAATGGATGACAACCCTGTATCTATCGAGCAAGTGAAACAGGCCATTAATGACTCGTTTAATTGGAAAGCGGCCGGGATTGATTGCATACACAACTTTTGGTATAAAAGATTCAAGTGTACTCATGCTTGCATAGCTCACAATTTTAACATGTTTATGCAAGATCCTCGAACTGTACCGCGATACCTGACGCAAGGGATCACATATCTGCTTGCTAAGGACAAAGATACGGAGAATCCCGCAAAGTATCGGCCAATCACTTGCCTTCCGACATTATACAAACTTTTAACATCTTGTATCGCTGAGAAGATCTACACACATTGTGATCAAAATGATATTATTGCTCCTGAGCAGAAGGGTTGTATCAGGAAATCTCAAGGTTGCAAGGAGCAGCTTCTGATCGATTCAGTCATCCTTGAGCAGGCAGCGCACAAGAGTAGAAACCTGCATACAGCTTTTATTGATTATCGGAAGGCATATGATTCAGTGCCGCATTCATGGTTGGTAAAAATCCTAGAGATTTATAAGGTTGCTCCCTCGCTTATTAACTTGCTCAAGCATTTGATGTCTCAGTGGTCGACTCAGTTACATCTTAGGCACAAGGATGGTACAATGGCGACTGACTTTATTAAGATACAGAAGGGTATTTTCCAGGGAGATGCCTTCAGTCCTCTATGGTTTTGTCTTGCACTGAATCCCCTCTCCCACATGCTCAATGCGAGTCAGCACGGGTTTGCCCTGAAGAACAAGAAGCAAGTGCAGCACAAAGTGACACATTTGATGTATGTTGATGACATCAAAGTGTATGCTAGCACAGCAGTACATGTCAATTCCTTGTTGAGAACTGTGGAAATCTTTTCCAGAGACATATGCATGGAGTTCGGGCTTGACAAGTGCAAGACCCAGACGGTACTAAAAGGCAAACACAGTACCAATGCATTTGAGTTACTAGATGGTGATCTCATTGAGCCAATGGAAGAAGGAGAGACTTATAAGTACCTAGGTGTCCACCAGTCAGTCCGCACAGAGCACAAGATCATGAAACTGAAGATCCAGGAAATGTATGTCAGTCGCTTAAACGCCATCCTTAAAACAAAGTTGAGTGCTAAGAACACAGTGAAAGCTATTAACACCTATGCGATCCCTGTTCTAACGTACTCATTTGGCATCATTAAGTGGACGAAGACTGATATTGAAGGCATTGAGAGGAAGACGAGAACTACTTTGAGTAAGTATCGCGGCCATCACCCTAAGTCAGCAGTTGAAAGAGTTACCATTCCAAGAGCTCAGGGTGGAAGGGGGCTGATTGACCTTTCACATTTACTGCACAAACAGATTATAAGCCTTCAGAAATACTTCCTCCAGAAGCAAGATATATCTTCACTCCATAGAGCGATTACCTTGTCGGACGAGGGATACACACCATTGAATCTTCATGTGGCTGTACCTCAAGAAGGGATCACTAAAATGGAGCGAGCTGCATTGCAGATATGTGCGTGGAAGCAGAAAGCCCTACATGGAAGACATCCTAACGAACTCAGTGCTGAAGTAGTTGATAGTGAATTGTCCAACTATTGGCTGACTCGGGGCGACTTATTCCTGGAGACTGAAGGTTTTATGATGGCCATACAAGATCAGGTAGTTGCCACGAGAAACTACCTCAAGTACATTGTTAAGGATGCAAGTGTTGCTGATGACAGATGTAGGAGGTGTTTAGGCGCCTCCGAGACTATCCAACACATCACGTCAGGTTGTACGACGCTTGCATCCACTGAGTACTTGCATCGCCACGATTGTGTAGGCAAGATTGTACATTTAAAACTTGCTCAGCTTCACCATCTCACAGCTTTCACTGGGCCGTATTATCACTACACGCCTGAAAATGTCCTTGAGAATGAGGAATACCGGTTATACTGGGATAGAACTGTGCTTACCGATAGAACAATACCATCGAATAGGCCTGATATCATCTTGGTCAATAAAGCAATGAAAAGGACATTTCTAATCGACATTGCTGTTCCCAACTCCAACAATGTTCATGAGACCGGCCAGAGAAAACTAGCTAAGTATGCTGACCTGGCTCATGAGATCAAAGAGCAATGGAAGCAGAATAGTGTTGTCATCATCCCAATTATAATTTCATCCACTGGTATTGTACCCGTCTCTCTTACAAAGAACTTATCCACTATAGAACTCTCTCCTCTTTTAGTTTGTGACATACAGAAGTCCGTAATTTTAAGCACTTGTCGCATTGTACGTAAATTTTTAAACATACAATAGATAAAGAGAATAGTTTGCTTTCATTTTGCCTAATAGGCCGATGAAAGTAAAAACCGCAAAGAGCGAGAAACAATCATCGAAAATAATAATAATAATAATAATAATAATAATAATAATAATAATAATAATAATAATAATAATAATAATAATAATAATAATAATAATAATAATAATAATAATAATGGAATATGATAAGATAATAATATGAAATATATGGAATATAATAATATGGAATATTATGGAATAATATGGAATATGAATAATAAGATATGGAAGCTTTCTGGAAAGGTATTTGGGAGCAGGAAATACACCATAACGCTGATGCTGAGTGGATTAAGAGATGTCAAGACAGATTGAAAAGCGTCCCCGAAATTAATTTGTTGGATATTTCTGAGAAGGAAGTTACAGATTCCTTTCGCAAGATTAATAACTGGAAGTCTCCAGGGTGTGATGGAATCCATAATTTCTGGATTAAAAAATTTACTTCTCTTCATGGAAAATTCGCATATTGTTACAATCAATTACTTTGTCATCCCGAGACCGCCCCAGCATGGTTAACTAATGGTATAACACATTTGTTACCAAAGAATAGTGATACCCACCTCCCAAAGAATTACAGACCTATTACTTGTTTACCTACAATATATAAAAACTTCACATCCATTGTTGCAAACAGAATTTATGATTTCCTCGAAACTAACCACCTAATGCCACTTGAACAGAAAGGTTGCAGCAAAGGCTCGTATGGTTGCAAGGACCATCTTCTCCTCAGTAAGACTATCATGGAAGATTGCAAGAAGAAAAAAAAGAGTCTCAGAATAGCTTGGATAGACTACAAAAAAGCCTTCGATAGCGTTCCACATAGTTGGATTATACAAGTGCTGAATTTATATCGAGTGAATCCAAGTATTGTAAATTTTTGCAGTAGTATAATGAAACAGTGGAGGACCAAAATGCATCTGAACTGCGGGACAGGAACACTAATGTCTGGAGAGGTGAACATCCGAAGAGGAATTTTCCAAGGAGATTCCCTTTCACCTTTACTGTTCTGTATGAGTCTCTTCCCACTGTCAGATGAACTCAATTCGTCCGGATCTGGATATAGTTTGAAACAGAAAGGACAAAAAGTCTCTCACTTGTGCTACATGGATGACCTAAAACTTTTCGCGAAGAATGACAACGAGTTGGAAGGATTGCTATGGACAGTAAAGCTATTCAGCGATGATATTGGAATGACATTTGGCTTAGATAAATGTGCCAAACTATCTTTTACTTCTGGACGAATGGTACAAAAGGAGAATGTTGTTCTTGATGACAGTTCAGAAATACAGAGTTTGGAGGAAGGGATGACTTATAAATATTTAGGAGTAGAAGAAGGAGATGGAATACATCATGCTTTGTTAAAAGAAAAAATTACAAAAGAGTACAAGCGGAGATTACGTCTTGTTTTAAGAAGCGAACTGACAGGTAGGAACAAGATATTAGCAATTGGGCAGTTGGCAGTTCCGGTAATGCAATACAGTTTTGGCATCGTGGATTGGCGGCTTGAAGACATGAAGCAAATTGATCGGAAAACCAGGAAGATCTTGACAATGCATGGGATGCACCATCCTAAGGCAGACGTGGAAAGATTGTATATGCCGAGGAAATGTGGAGGAAGAGGTCTCATGCAATTGGAATCAGCATATCAAGTAGCTGTAATTGGTTTGTCCCATTATCTACAAGCAAATACTTTAGATAAATATGTATGTATGGTGAAAGAATATGAATTGAACAAACCCAAGACAATGTCCTTAATCAAGCTGTCCGACAAGTTTCTAGAGAAAATGCAATTGATACTCCCCGAAGGAAATCCATCGTTGCCACTAGTACAGGAAGTAAAGAAGATCAGGAGGAAAGTAAAAGAAGGATTGCAGCTTGGCATAAAATCCATCTGGGAAGGAAAAATCATGCATGGCCAATATCCGAATAAAATGAAATCCCCTCAAGTTGATAGAGATAGAACATTTGGATGGTTGACTCGATCTGATCTCAAGGGGGAAACAGAAGCTTTTATAGTTGCGGCACAAGACCAAGCACTGAGAACCAAGTATTATGACCGGCGTATTCTTAAGACAGGCACCGACGAAATGTGCAGACTATGCAAATCCTTCGCTGAGACAATAAACCATATAGCATCCGGTTGTCCTGTACTAGCGAAGCGCGAATACATTCAAAGGCATGATCGCGTGTGCACATATCTTCACTGGGATATATGTAAACATTTTGGAATTCCGGTTGAAGACAAATGGTATATGCATAAGCCAGCTCAAGTTGTCATCCACGACCAGGTTACCATCCTTTACAATGAGCAGATCCAAACAGATAGGACAGTCCTCGCTAATAAACCAGATATTGTATTAAAAAATGGACATGAGAAGACCTGTTTAATTATTGATGTGGCAATCCCAATGGAAGATAACTTAATTGCTAAAGAAGCGGAAAAAATATTAAAGTACAAAGACCTGGCAATTGACATCAACAGAATGTGGAAACTAAAGACGAAAATAGTGCCAGTTGTAATAGGAGCTCTTGGCACAGTGGCATTAAGTCTCCAAGAACATCTGCTTCACATTCCTGGATGTCATTGCATGCATGACCTCCAAAAGACAGTACTCTTGGGAACTGCTCATATATTGAGAAAAGTGCTGTAACACCACAGCAGAAAAAAAAAGCAACATCAAAAGAATCAGCCTCAAGGAGATGGTTGATCCTCGGCTGATTTTTCAAGACCAGTGACAGGCGAATTTAGATTAGTTTATATTCATGTTTGAAAATATTCTTGTGTTACTCATTCAAATGTTAATCCTGTACTGTACACTGAGACAATAAAGTGAATAATAATAATAATTAAATTCTGCACTACAGATTATTTCGAAATGACTCGAAATAACCGCAATGAGTTTTAACTAATGCTGGAAGCGTTCCATTGCATGCAATTCCGAGGTTCAAGGAGGAAAGCTTGCAAACGCATGCTCATGCATTGATGTAATATAGTACATACATATCACAATCTCTGTTATTGGTCAACCGCACATGTATTTAGCTTGGCGAGCTGTGAAAGCTGAAGCACAAGCTTCGCATTGTTGAAATTGCATTAATCCCGATGTGCCATGAGATTGTCACAAACATCTATGATATTCTAGACTGAATGATATAACATTTTCCTACATTTCAAGTTTCAAAGTTAAATAATGATTCTCTGTGATTTTAATTTTTTCAAGATAAATCATGCCCCAAATTATCTATGTTTTTTATATAAATAAAGTGAACAGAGTCTGGTTGATACGAATGAGGAAAATATGCGGCCGAACCGCAGGTTGAACCCGGGATCTCTCACTTGTCGGTTGAGGGCTCTGCCACCTGAGCTACTAGGTTGCATGGGCGGATTTTAAATACACTTCGTTTGGAATGGAATGGAATGGAATCGTGTGATAAGAAGAATGCGGGAATTATATTTGTCCTTAGTGCATTTAACACTGTACAATTCAAATAATAAATTTCTTTTTTCAACCAATTAGATTCCAAGGCTTTATTAAGGTGCTGCAAGCGCGAGCGATTTTGCTGCCTTTTGCAGACACTTTTTGCGATACGATTGGAGACGAAATGGGTAGACCAAATTATTTGAAATTTTAATCGTGATTAGATAAAAGACAAACTTAGGGTAATCCCTTGGTACATTTTTAATTTTTTGTTTTGTTAATTAGTAATAATTAGTGGATTTTTGGTGAAAAATTAGCTATTTTCTTGTCTCCCTGGGCGCCGTTTAAAATTAAATTTCAAAAATGTGCCAAGTGATAACCCTAAGTTTGTCTTTCATCTAATCATGATTAAAATTTGAGATCAATTGGTTAACGGGTTTGGTCTCCAATCGTATCGCAAATTTCAGAGATTTGCGCGGTTTTGATGAATAACCGGCTCCTAATTAACGCTGCAATGAGCAAACATTAAAAAGTGCTACTAATATACAATCAGACTGATCATGTGAACATCCTGTAAAAGTTACACTCACTTATGAAACAATTTTTCTCTCTCAATTTTCTAAAACGGCCGAGCGCTAGTATCACCTTAAAGCTGCGATTTTATTGGCTAGAAATTGAAATTGTCCAACTGAATTGGAAAGTATGACATGGGCTTTATACGTATCTTCATACACAACTTACATGAAATCGCTTTCACGAGGATGCAAAACTCAGTTATAATAATTTTTCATCCTGAAGGACATTCACTCTTCACAAAGTATTTAAAGTAACACGGCCTTGCTGTACAATTATTGAAGCCACTTCTTGTGACAAATTAATTTCAAGAAAATCGAGGTCAACAAAAGTCTATAAGAACTCAGAACGGACGTTTGCTCGAGACACGTATTTATCTTTCACGGTGCTCTCCTGAATGATAGATTTTAATAAAACTGTCAGAGACAATAATATTGTTCTAGCCGCATTCCTGCTATACTATTTCGACCACCACGACGTCCTTATAAATACTTCATACTTTCAAGTCGAGTAAGCGGAAGTTACATGAATAACACATTGATTGGAAGACCAACGATTGCAAAATCAATCGCTCGGAGAAAATAAGGAAACAACGTAGAAACTCTCTACCTGATCTAGACACAATATTATCAATGCATTTCTACTCTACAAAAATAAAAGATTTTGCCGAATGCCAAATTGCCGATGGCAACATCATTGTTAAAATTTATCAGGATATTGGCATTGTCAAAATGTTCTCATATCCTGGACCCTATTCAATAACTTTAAAATTGTCAATTCTGCTGGAATCGGATTTACAGTCATATGGATGAACACAAAACCCTATCGGATTCCAGTGAAATCGGGTATTTTAAAGTTATGGACTATGGGGCCCACGATGTTCGAATTTCTGAATAAATTCATCAGTAAGATAATTCAGTATTAATTGGAATACTAAGCCATCACAAAGAGAATATGAGAGAGAAAAAGAGAAAATTATTGAATTTTCCCTTAAATAAAATTAATATTACATCATTTTTCCCGGCTCAGAACTATTCATTTACCTCAAGTCGTTGTATTAATTGACGTGGTATCTCCTGCTATATCTAGTGGAGCGGTCGCTCCACGCCAGCCAAGTCGTACGGCGCGCGCACACTCTCATTTAAAAAGGCTGGAGCAACCCACTTTTACTGTAAGCATCAAAGTGGCATTTTCGGCCTACTGGATCTTAAAATTGGGAAATCTCACATTGTTGCGAAATATCTTAATTTCGAGCTATGGCCCACCCTACTACATATACCAAATTTGGGCCCAATAGGTTACGCCCTTTGCGAGCTAAAGGGCAGTGAAAACAGTGTTTTAGGGCTGTTTTCATAATAATAATAATCTCAGTAGTAGTAGTAGTAGTCTCCTGGAATTCAAATCCGGTAACAAGGCCACAGCCTAAACGGCTGAACCGATTGATCTCACATTTTTACCACGTGTGCACTTTTGGCGTCTGATTTAACTTTCACCCCATGAATTTTTTGTGCCGCCATTTTGAAACCGGAAGTGACGTCATATCTCAACAACGGCTAAACTGATTAGAACGAAATTTGGCGCCAAACGATTCAGACGGTCATCTATATGCATTATCAGTAGCAAAAGACTAAAAATTATGTTAACGAAACCGGAAATGACGTCATGAAATTTGAAATACATCGATTGGCATTTCGGCAACAAAGATTGATCCGATTATTTTGATATTTATGTAACGTATGTACTTTTGATATCTCATTTATTTGAGTTGTTATAAAACCAACCGGAATCCGCCATTTTGAAACCGGTAGTGACATCATATCTTAATAACGGCTAAATAGATTTGAACGAAACCAGCGCCAAACAATTTAGACGGTCAACTTTATGTATTATCAACAATAATATTTGCAGTTTCTTATAGCAAAACCGGAAATGACGTCACACATTTGAAAAATCTCACAAATTTACATTTTGATACAATAAACACTATTTGAGACAGCTTATAATAAGATGTTATCATGTGTAAATTAAAATTCAAGGAGTCAGAGATTTCAGCCGCCATTTTGAAACCGGAAGTAACGTCGTATCTCGAAAACTGGTAGACCGATCAGTACGAAACTAGCGCCAAATGATTCGGAAGGCCATCTTAATGTAATAGGAACAGTCAAACTTGAATGTTCTTATTTATGAGCCCGGAAATGAAGTAATTCAAATTTAAAAATTATTGTATTCCCCATTCTATACAATGAATACATATTCAGAAAGCCTAAAATGATACACATTAATTGTAGATATAAATTCTATGTGGCAGTGCAGTAAGTTTAGCAGCCATTTTGAAAACCGATGTGTATGCCATATCTCGGAACTGGGTTGACCGATTGTAATGAAACCTTTGCTATTCTTCACGAAAGACTATATATGAATATATAACAGATTTTCATTAGTAGTAACCAAATCGTAAATGGCGATTTTTTTTAAAGAATTTAGTAATTGTTCATTTCATATGTGTCACAAGTTGTAAGAATAAACTAAAAAAAGGAGTGATATCCCCATAAAAAACACTTCGTGTAAAAATACCAGCCGAGTCTCTTCAACTAAAAAAAAATATATGAAATCTAAAAATTCTGCACTGAAAAGTATTGATATCAAAAAATTTGCCAAGTCAAAACTTTATTTGAAAATCAAAAAATACTTGGCGCATCGATTTTTTTGAGAATTATAGGTATACTATATGTATATGTATATTTGATGTATATTTTATATCTGGCCTATACTTCTAAGCTATTTATATACACGATGCGCCAAGTATTTTTTGATTTTCAAATAAAGTTTTGACTTGGCAAATTTTTTGATATCAATACTTTTCAGTGCAGAATTTTTAGATTTCATATATTTTTTTTTAGTTGAAGAGACTTGGCTGGTATTTTTACACGAAGTGTTTTTTATGGGGTTGATTTTTACATTAAGATTTAGAACAAGCTAGATGCATTATTAAAAACAAATAAATTATCATAAGTTTTAGCTTAAAATTCAACTTTCCGGTGTAAATACATTAGGGCAGGTCTTTCTATTTGACCCAGTGTTCGTTTACCGATGGAGTTGGAGGATTAGTAGTCCGAAAGAGTGATGGAAAGAGATGGAAGATCCAATTAGGATAGGCACCGTGTGTTGCTAATGGGCGCCTCACTTGGAATCAAACTTCCGGAAGCTCACAGGAAGGGGGCGGAAAGGGGCTTAACTTTGAATTTAGATTGGGCCCTGAACCCTATTTGCTATTGGATGTGAGCTCGGAGTCGTACCTTCGGGTGATCAACGACATTTCCTTCTATTGTTCGGAGATAATTGTGAAGTTAAAAGAGAGGCTAACTTTTCATGGCGATTTATAGATTATAAATTTCTTTGAACTAACAATCTATTAGTGCAAATCGGAATATTCAAATTTAAAATGAATTTAAAAGAAATGTATATTGAATGATACCAATGTTACACAAATGATTATAAGTATAAGTGACATAAATATAAACCCTTATACCTCGTTTACATTATGATATTTGATCTCCATTAACTTAATCACCGTTAAAAGATAATCAATTTCCTGAAACTTTGTTATGTCTTAACGTCATCAAAGTTTACTAACATGCATTCACATTGTGACTTAATGGATATCAAATATTTATCAGAGATTATCTTTCATAGTATGCACGAGGTATTAGAATGTAACCAAATTAATGTGGCAAAAATGCCTATTATACCCTTTATACCGATGTTATTATACCTATAATATGCTGTAGGTACTTGTATTGGATACAATACCAGTACATCACTGTATTGTGCAGTATTGTGCGTTATTAAGCCTATGTTTGAGTTAAAAACGTTTTTAAAACATATTCCCGGATATGCATGCTGATAAGGTGGCACCATCTGTTGACAACATCTTCGTTGTAAAGAAATATTTGTGTGAATATTTACTCGCTAGTAGAATATGTGGCGCTGTTGTTGAAAGATACACAAGTCTATTTTTCAGGAGAATTGTAAAGAAGTCAATCTCCTACATTGTACGTGGAATCCACGAGATATTACTTTTAGTTGTATCTTTTGGTCCTACCTATAGGTACAAATGTGGGAAGGCGAGTAAAAGCCAACGGTATTTACTATTGAATGTAAGTAGCAAGAAGCTTTGTACTTTGAACTTGCTAGAACTTTAGAACTAATGCCATGCTTATAAATGTGTCATCCCTGAATTGAGATAATTTTGACTCAACTTATGAATAAAATTAAAAAAGATAATTAATTGCTGTTAAAAATAGACACGTTCGGTGTCCAAGAATAAAATGTTTCTTGTAAAAGTGTGAACAAAAATTACGTTTCTTAATTAAATTCTCGTTTGGCGCTTGTTTGAAAAGTTTCCTTCTATTTTGCTGCTTCGGCGGCCGAGGGAATGATGCGTCGCTCGTTTAGAATTGCAGAGCGGGCCGCAAGGAGCGCTGGTGCGCCAGATGCGCCGCTCATTGTTAACTCATTATTAATATTCTTCATGTCAGATATTCCTGACTTTCCTCAGCTCAAGATCCTCGGCGTCGCAGGTCCGAAGATATTGCAGGTTCAGCAACTCACGATAGTTTCATTGGCGATTCTTATTTTATAGGTAACTGTTAAAACCTGACAGGAATACAATATTATTTGATAATGTAATTAATTATGATCCCTATTATGGATACGTAATGTGAAATTGAGAAATGTTTCAAATGTGCATTCAGGAATTATAATGGTTCATTTGAAATTATTTTATACACGTACGTGCATCCGGCTTTATGATGTTAAATGTAACATTTTAATAATAACTCCGCCGTACATCATGTTATTGAGTTCATTACGCAGAAACCAAGCATTGTGAGGTAAGCGGTTTTCATCTTCTTGTTAAGCTTCAGAATTTGTCACAAAAAGCTCTGTAAAGCTCACAACTTTGAGCCTTTCCAATCCATGGAAATGTCATTCGCAGTCATTGTGCTCGAAGCCCCCGGAATGATCAAAGAGTGGCAATAAAATTGAAAATTCTATGTGGGGAAAAAAGGCTTTTCAGTGCAGGATTTGCATCTGGATGAATGTATGTGAGTGTCCAGTTCATTGCTGTGAAATACTAGAGCTTTATGAAAATCCACGTGTCCCGTCGCACCATTCGTACAGCGCATAATCTTGTGGAAATCACGATGAAAGGAAGCTAGATCTGTAATATGAATCAGAGGTATTGAAAGCGTCGATTTTATTTATTTTTCATGAATTATATTACACAATAGTTCATTTTGTCATCGATGTACCGAAGTAATTCTGCTCCATTTAGTTTTGTCGTATTTGTATGAAAAAAGACTCCACTCGGTAAATGGTATACACTACATAAAAATCCACAAACACGAAACGGGTGAAAGAGCTTTTAAAAGCTTTCACGTATGCCAGAGAATTGATAGATAAACTTTGAAACCTTTGACGTCCATGCTTATAATAGCGAATGATTAAATCTTCGTCATTTTTCCGCGTTTTCGACGTGCATGTCAATTTAATAAAGGAAGCGGCAGCCCGCTGTAATATTTGCTCTGAAATAATGGACTGGTTGGAGAATACTCCGGACCTCCAGTCAATTACAAAAAGCAAATTCACCGAATGCGCACCTCCACGGTAGACTGCCTTTTTGACACGATTTGCTCTTCTATTCTAATAAAATTGCTGTAAGCGAGGCTAATGTTGGAAAATGGCATTAATGCAAATCACCTTGGTAACTGCTACATTTCATTTTACCTTTTTCTAAACTAGGAAAATGCAGTTATCTCATTCCATTTTATTTTTGTACTAGTTTAGCTGATTTAGACACTAGGTGCTAGTAAATTATGTACATAATCTAAGAGTATGCTCAGAAATCCAAAACTATATTGCAAATTGTAAAATTCTTAGTACAGAGCACAAGTTTAGAAAAAGTCTAAACTTAATAATTCAACGAATGCAGTTAGAAACAAGAATGTACTCTCAGGTTTCGTGTAATAAAAGTCACGAAACGGCACAAAAACCAACATATCGGAAGTACAGAACAAAATGGTTTCGATGTTTTTTTGTTGAATACCAATGATTTGTTGTATGAAAATCTCTAAAACAATTCAATTAGCATAATAGATAAGTTATGCCATTTCATGAAGTCGTTCATGAAAATCAGCTTATCGTGCCATAAATCGCACTGCCATCGTCAATTCAGTCCAGGATAATAATTTGCAGTATTTTTGAAACAAATATCGAGACAAATTGAGTATTCAAGAGAATACAGAAACGTTATTGGTGGTATAGACTCTGCCTACTAGGTGATTATGACGAGTTAAAATTATTTCATTTTAATTAATATTTGTTGTTTGACCGTTAAACCACAAGTGATGGGATGATCTGTTCTATCATAATGTTGTCACAACCTCGAAATATTGTTTGTTAGAATTCCAAGTTTCGCCTCGAATATTTCCCATATTACCTAAACTTCATTACTGAAAGACCATGGAATTGTGGCTAAATGGTTGACAGGCAGCAGCCAATGAAGAGCTCTGAATTGATTTTAATCAAACGAACAGGAAATTGCACGTCTCCACTTCTTGGCCTCAACCACCAATCAGCGTGGGCGACATTGTCACGTGACATCATGTGCATGGGTTATCAGTTATCAGTTAGCTGGACAAGAAGGTTAGCAAGCAGAAACAATATCTGTTCTCTTTACCTTAGACCTGACCCCACCGCAAAATATTTGGAAGACAGAAAAATGTATTTGTAATATCAAACATTCATTGCCCTCCGTCATGTTTTTGACGATATTGTATGTTGTAACACTTTCAGTTATATGATAGGTATGGTCTAAAGTGTTTATAATATGGTGGTTACGTCTGGTCTTCATTTTGAGGAATGCGAAGACCGCTTCTGCTTGCTAACCCAACTGTATAGTCCCACGATGACGATAAGCACGGACAATTTAAAGTGAGTCAAATAGAGCCGAGGACTTCAGTCTACTTACTTTAGGGTAAAGTAAGTAGAGTTAAAGTGAAATTTCAAGATACCATTGTAATCCAAAGGTACCTACTATAAATAAATATAATGTAAATTTAGGTCCAGTTATTCAATACTCTGCTAATACCAGTATTAAGTGGCATTGGTTGTTGCTATCACATCACAGTCTTAATCAACCGTTTAAAAGTTAGCAGAGAATTGAAAGACTGGCCCTAAATGCGTTTTATGGGCGGTATCATTATTGTTGTTTAGCTGACTGTTTAAATTATGTACAATTTGTAATTAATTAGCAATAAAAACTGGGCATCCAGTGGCGTACCTACTTTTAACTCTCTGCTGGAATAAGCCCGCTGGAATAAGGATTATAACCCCGATCTATGCTTCGTAAGTACTGATAATGACGGTCGGCCCGTTCACGTAACAAGAAATGTCCTACCTGGTTTTCCTCGCAGCCAGCATCGTCCTGTCATATTAGATGTTGGTATTAAAGTCCCATTGGTTAATTCCATACGTAAACCCAGATGGAACTTTCAAAAGGCCAATTGGGAAAAATATAGCAAGAGATTGGACGATGCAGTTCGTTTTATACCACCGACTGTAGAATGCTACGATCGTTTCTCTAGACTCGTCATACAGACTGCTAAAAACTGCATCCCTCGGGGTTTTCGCAAGGAGTACATTCCTTGTTGGAATGAAGAAAGCGACCGCCTGTATGAAGAATATTGTGACACCGGTAGTCAAGAATCTGCTGAAGAGTTGCTGAAGTCTTTAGACCAGATGCGAAGAGAAAAATGGACCTCCACAGTTGAAAGCATGAAGCATGAACACGGCCGCCAAACTTCGTAGTCGAAACAATATCATTCAAAAGCTGGCATATACATCATGGGGAGCGTCCGCAAGCTGTATTCGCATATCTGCACTTGCTCTGGTGTACTCGGCTGCTGAGTATTGCGCTCCTGTTTGGCTTACTAGCTGCCACACCAGCAAAGTTGATGTGCAGTTGAACGCAACCATGAGACGGATAACAGGCACATTACGCTCAACTCCACTTGCTTGGTTACCAGCACTCAGCAATATTGCACCACCTGACTTGCGGAGGAAACAAGCTTTACTGAAGGAGCACGAGAAGATTGTGAACAACCCTGATATACCTATTAGGGCTGACCTATATAATCCTCCGCTTTTTAGACTAAAATCAAGAAAGCCTCCATTAGCTCTGGCTCAGAGATTGCTGGACGAGAACTTTGAGGTCAGTGGCACATGGGATTCTCAGTGGATTCAAGGAAACAGGAGCAGTCCCATCTTCAGCTTCTCAAGTACAGGTCGACCATCGGACCACCTGCAGTTTCAGTTACCAAGGAAGGCTTGGTGCAACCTAAATCGCTTGCGAACAGAACAAGGCCGATGCAACTACCTTATGCACAAATGGGGGTTCGTTGACAGCGCAAGTTGCATCTGCGGGCAGCAGGAACAAACTACCAATCATATTATGATGGAATGCGCTGTCCTGAAATATCCTGGTGACATCCAGGATATTGCCGACCTCAAAGGCGAAGCTATTGATTGGCTGACCTCTTTAAATTTGTAATTTATTGTTAAAATTTAGATTTTTTAGAACAATTTATTTTATTTTAAGTATATGTGATTAATATTTAATAAGACTTTGTATTCCAATAAAATCCATACGATAAATAAAACTCTCTGTGTGCCTTTCAATCCAAGTATCACTGGGCTATTCAGAGGTGACTCAGCCACTAATTGAGACAGAATGTCTCGCACGCCACTGCATGCAAAATATTATGACACATAATTATTTAATGAACGGAATAGCATAGGTAATAGCAAGCGTTACCATACCACATAGCATATAATATAACTTTGGTACTCTTATTTGATTTTTGTTTACTTTTTGAAGGCACCGCACACGCCACACATCAACCTAATCGGTATGATATTTTGAACACAGTAGTGACATACCAGAGCAACATCGTCTGATTGGAATTGAAAGGTGGAATTGAATAGTCCGATGAAACTGCATTTTCATTGTCATTATGATCAACATATTATCATATTAACTAATTTTCCGAGTAATGCCAAGAAGTTTACTGGCATTATTGCCAGAAGAGCTAATTACATTTTAAGATAATTTTGATATTATGCCAAAATTGATCTAGTGATAATGTATAAATGGCGTCTTGTTCAATTAAAAATTATTGGCGTTTGATTAGAATCCAGAGTGTATAGAACAGCTAGTCAATTGCATAACATATATATTACCTTCATCATGCACAAAAATGGATCGGTCGAAAGCGTTACATAGTGCCCATTCTTATTGAGCGAGCGTAGCGAGCGTCTCCATTCAGCACTTTTGGACACTTTCTCTGTTTTGTGTGTGTTTGTTTTTGTTTCCCGACGCCACAGGCCAGATTGTTTTTCCGCTCGAGCGGAAATTTTGCATACATAATAATATCATTCTAACTCAGTATGGGGTTGTTAATGAGCGCTGCCCTCTGATTGGTTAATAAGTGAAAAGTAGCTCACGCAGTTTGACCTACTGAATCGAAATTTTTCACAGATTTTGAGGTTGTTGTATAGTTTTGGAGTTATACATTTCTTGTAGATATTAGCATTGTAAGAATAAACTACGTCATATTTACAAGTTTAAAATAGTATGTGTTTCATGTAGGCTATGAGAGACAGCATTTTAAATTTATTCATTTTACTTTGTTGTGTGCAATTAATTAGAATAGTTCGTGTTTTAAGAAGGCTTTTAGATACAGAACACTATAAATTTAAAGCATTTCGCTTTTTGTGAACGATCGCATTGTTTTCTATCGTTCATTCAATTGAATTAAAGACGCGCATTCATTTCAACGAGTAGTGTGGTGGGCACTTGCTCAATGCTAGATCTTCGCGGCCAGCTTGCCCTCCTGTGCCCCCTGAACATGTGACGGGGATCGGGTGTGGATGATGGACCGGAGCTAAAGCTGAGAGTAGTTGTGGCATCACTAACGCAGTAGCGCCAAAAATACGATTATAACTGTAAATAATATTTTTAATATGCTATATCTTTAAAAATAATATAGAGTAGTTTAGAGTAATAGTTTAGAGTATAGAGTTTAGAGTTTAGAATATAATGTAGAGTATATTCCCATCAAAATAAAATTAACCCCATTCTTCATTTGCCTCTCCAAACTCATTCCAGTCCCGTACTCTTCATTTTCGAAAGAATCTTCCCGAGTCCTTCTCTAATAACGGTTCAAAGATTGCATTTTTGTCATTGTTCTCCCCAATGATGTTAACGTCTTTGATTTCTTGTCGAACTCCTTTCAACCTTGCTCATCTCTTTGATTTCTCAAAAATTGCATAGACGTGAGAAGATAGACAGAATTTCCGTACGATGTGTTGCGCGTTTCGGTGCTCGCCCATCAACGATTATTATATTATTATATTCTTATTATATTACACGGAGAAATTGAACCTTGGGCAGAATTGTAGTAACTAGACTTTTTGAAAGTTCTTGTTCCAGACCATATACGGCTTGAGACAAGAATGTTCCATGTTTTACTCCAACAAAGTCGTTTGGACATCTCTCCGTGCCCAGACTCATAGTAAGATTCGTAGTTTGAACTCCACTGTACTACATGGTCAGTGCATGTGGCTTGGAACGAGCATGGGACACTATTAGTCTCTTGTTTACATCCAAGATGTAATTGTAGAGCTTGGAGCGCGCTTCTATGAACCCAATGTTCGCTTCACTTATTTCGCCAGAGATTCCTACCAAGTTTATCTCAATATCTGTGGAGGAAATGGCGTTTACTCCATTCTAATTTATCATTCGTCAGCATATTCTAAAGGCTAGATTCGTGGAAGTAGAAAGAAAAGAATACGAAAATCAAGAAGAAAAAGATGAATATTCCTATATTTTATGGAGTTTTTAAGAAAAGTTTTGCGAAGTTTGTAATTAATAATTGGAAAGAATAGATTTTTTTGTCAAGCTCATAGCAATTCAGATTTAAATCTCATTTTAGAATTCTGTAAGGAGATCGTGGAAAGTGTCTTCGTTTCTTCAGAATCGCGCCAACAAAACAATTGAGTAATCAAGAAAAATAGAAAACAAACATGTTTCTGAAATTCCTGACAACTTCCCTTACAAACAATAGTTTCCCCAAATTGAGGGGCCTGAAATCCTCGTCCACCACAACTGGAATTCCCAATTAACTTTTGTTGTATAAAAATTTGCAGTTTATGTTTGTAGTTATTCTAATTAAATTAATATTCACAAGTAATAAAACACATAAGTTCTTATTGTTGTGTGAAATGTATGTATCTAGGTTACAGTGGCACTGTCTACTTGATTCCAGGCGTATCGTATTCCATGATCCATGAGCCATGGCTTCCCGTGATTGAGCGAGCTTAGCGAGCGTCACCACGGTACTCTTATGGCACTTTCTCTGTGTGTTTTTTTTTGTTTGTTTGTTTGTTTGTTTGTTTGTTTTTTTTTTGCCTGCACTGCCCAGGTCAAACCGCACAACCAATCGATCTGAAATTTTGTACACATACTAACGTAATCTATGCGATCCCTGGGATCTTTTCTGAACGGGATCCTGTGATTGGTTCAAATTTTATAAAAATTATCTTTCGATTGGTTGGTTAGATCAATTTGAAATTTAGCAAAGTCATTGCAACCAACATTGTACCCAATCAAAAAAAATTTCAGCCAAATCCTCCAATTGGTTCAAATTTGAAACCATTTTTCCTGTGATTTTTGAAATTTAAACTGGAACCGATTGACCGACCAACTAAAAATTCGCATGGTCATTGGTACGAACATTTAAAGTATTTTTGCCAATTTTCACTCTAATCTGTCGTTATTTTCAAAAGTTTTTGTCATTTTAGGGACATTTTGCGTGTTGGCTGTCAAATTCACGGCGACTTCGAATCTACAGTTCAATGCAAGGTAGTTAGAGCAGAAAGTTTTAAACGATATGAAACTAATAATGACCATTCAACAGATTGATCTGATATTGTGTACACACACTACATATCATATCATATGGGTGGTCCCAGGTATATTTTTTGAACGAGATCCTGTGATTTTTGAAAATTAACAAGGAACCGTTCAATCATAAAGGTTTAATCGATCAACTTAAAACTTAGCAAGGATTGGCACCAATATTTTTGGAAATTTTGGAGATTTTTATACAAGTATGTGACGAAACTAAAGAATTATTGGCTTTTAATGACATTCGATAGACATAATTTCGGTTCGAGGTGTTGCGTGTATCCGTGCTCGCTCATCAACGCGTTACACAGAGCGTTTTCCTAGTTGTATGATCTTCCTATGCAAATGCTCGAAATGAATTCCTTCGAATGAGGATCGCAAGTGACTTATTGACTAGGAAAACGCTCAGTGTAACGCGTTGATGAGCGAGCACAGAACATGCAACATCCCCATAGTAACGATGCACGACACGGCACAAGACGATTTTCTCTGCAATTTTTCAATCTCCATAATACTCTGGATGAATAACAGATCCATTGTGTCGTGAAGTCTAACCTACATACCCTCTCCAGAAATCTCTTGTGACATCCCATACTAAACTCGTAAAATTACAATTAATACTTGACTGATTGGGCTTACAATATGTAAAATTTAATATTAAGTTGGTCTTGATCACCATGCAAAATTTGAACTTAATGTGAACATTTTTATTGTCGACCAATCAGAAGACATTATTTAAACTTAAACCAATTAGAGGATTTGGCCTTCGTACTGCATCCGATTTTATGCGCTAGCTCAAAAATGCTTTCATTTATTAGTTCATGATTTTACTGTACATTGTGGATAGCTTGGCTGCTCTACAGGCCTTGCCTTGGAACAGAATCTTAAAGAAGGCAGGGATGACAATTTAGTATACTTTTTTCAAGATAATGGAATAAAATGACCTTAAAATGACAAAACTTTTGAAAATAACGACAGATTAGACTGAAAATTGGCAAAAATATCTAAAATGTTGGTACCAATGACCACGCGAAGTTTCAAGTTGATCGGTCAATCTGCTCTAGTTTAAATGTCAAAAATCACATGAAAAATGGTTTTAAATTTGAACCAATAGGAGGATTTGGCTGAAACTTTTTATGATTGGGTACAATGTTGGTTGCAATGTTTTTGCTAAATTTCAAATTGATCGAAGCACCCAATCGAAAGATAATTTTTTTTAAATTTGAACCAATCACGGGAGCCCATTCAAAAACGATCCCAGGGACCGCATAGATTACGTTAGTATGTGTACAAAATTTCAGATCGATTGCTTGAGCGGTTTGACCTGGGCTGTGACCACAAAAAAAAAAAAAAAAAAAAAAAAAAAAAAAACACACAGAGAAAGTGCCATAAGAGTACCGTGGTGACGCTCGCTACGCTTGCTCAACGAGTGTAAAGATAAGCAATCGATCACCGAATGTGTTCTGTCACACGAGTGAAAAGTCAGTTTCTTATGTCTATAAAGTGTCTCAGCAAGCCATCCCTGCTGAAAAATCTTAGCAAGCAAGAGCTTCGCAAGTTCTTAGCAAGATCTTGCCCCATTTGATAATATTATAGTCTAAATACTCCAAAAATGTAAACAAGAATTATACAAGGTCTTGCCTAGGTGGGAAAGATCTTGTCTAAATTTGCAAGATCTTGTTAATCTTGGCAAGATCGTGTTAATCTTGGAAAGATCTTGTTAATCTGGGCATAATCTTGTTAATCTTGGCAAGATCTTGCTAAATAGGCAAGATATTGGCAATTTTGACAAGATCTTGCATATAATTTTTAAAAGAATTAGAGACACCCTTCTGAAAAATGTCACAAGATATTTCCAAGATATTGCCAAGTCCTTGTAAGATCTTGTCAAGATCCAGCAAGATCTTGCGAGATATTGAAAAGTGTTTGCTTAGGTCTTTGCAAGATATTCCAGCAGGGATGTTGACATGTTGTCATGTCATGTTGACATTGACATGTCCCGCTGGACCAACGAAAGTAATAATTAAAAACTCTGTGAATCAGCTTGCCAGTATAATATGACAATTCCGGCACCTCCACCAAACCGGAGCTTGAAATGTGGTCTGAGGAGATTTAGGTTACGTGGTACTTGCCAAGCTGATAATGCAGCCCAACCACAGCTGCGCCACTATAATAGCTTCTCATTAAACTCTGGACAAGGTTTTAATAGAAATAAAGTAAAACTAATGTTGTAAAACGTTGACCATATTTGATTTTTTTCTTGGTGTGGGGAGGAAGTTGTTGTAGCATCAAAACACAAAACAAACTTCTCTTGCACATAGAGGTCAGCAAAACTTTGTTCTCGCGCTAGGAATAACGTATGTGACTTTGGTGATGTTTTACAGACTAGTGTGAAAGTTAGAAGTATTCGTCATAACAGAAATAGAGTATTAGAGCAAATAGTTTTTTGTTTTTCCTTTCACGTCTATGTTTCTCGTGTGCTAAATCTAAAAGCGCGACACGTTTTAACTTTTCTAAATAGTAAGACGATGCCATAGTTTCACTTGGCGAAGGTGCTACATTTCTTTATTATGAAGCTCTTTGCATTTACAGATTTTTCAAAAGAAATTGCTGCAGTCTCTATCTTTTGTTTGTTCCTCGCTGAAGATCAATTCTCATTATTGTGAGAGTTTTCGCCTGAAGCTACGGAGTATCAGTATAACATATTTTTATCCAGGGGATTTCTTGTCGAACCAACAACTAGTGTAAAGATGAATGTCGCATTGGTTATATTTACTGCAACGCTGTTTATTTCCCGGAGGGTTACACATAGGCCCACCTGGCTCCATGATATTACTACTTTATGATATTAGAAAATATTTCCTCAAACTGACTACTTGTCTCAAGGGTAGGAACATTGTTGATATGGCTCTGATATCATTATTTACTTACTTTTTAACCTGAAGCGTTGACGTTCCTCATGTTTTTGTGCTCACAACTGACGAAACTGTCGAGATTTTTTTTTGTTAATTATTTTTATTTATTATACAAGAAAATACATTACAACGTAGCCCCGCTAAACCAACAATGGCTTGTCGGCAGGGCTACTTAATACAATTATACAAAACACAATAAAATAATAAACACTCTCAGATAATCAATACTCGTGACTATTACACAATTCAAAATAATATTATAAAGACACAAATAATATAATAATTATAATTACACAAAAGAGAAACCAGAAACACATGAAAAGGCGCATCTTATTCCACAGAATTGAATACCAGTTTACAATTAATCCAGATTTTCTACAACCCATTTTTTATTATTGTTTTAACATCTGATATTTTTTTAAAATTTCTTAATTCAGGAGGTAATTTGTTAAATAAAGCTGGGATTAAAGATTTTCTATTTCGCAACCCATAGGCATTGTAATGCAGACCCGGAGCAACATACCTATCATTATTTCAAGTCTGATCAGAATGCTGCACCGGAATCTTGAACTCTTGTTCAAAATGGTTCAAAAAATCTCATTACAAATAATAAGTTTCAGATCATTGCAAATATGGTTGAAGAATAAAAGCTGGTATCGAGGTACCTGTTGCCGCAAACAATTATTATGGCCTTTTTGCTTTTCTGGTTTATGAATGTCGAACAATAAAAGAAGATCAAAACATATATAATTTAAAATGGAACAGTGTAACTTTACGATGTTCGCCCAAAGAAGCATATAATTATTTATTAATAAATTTTAAGGTGTTGGTAAACCCTAAAACAACAGAAAGAGGAGCAAACTTCAGTATTTGCGGTCTCGGACACCACTAGTTTCTTCTTTTTCGTGTCGTAAACTCCTTAAAGCATACTAACATGTACCAACAAGTAGGTAGCGTGTTGCATAGAAATATCTTCTCGGAGTCGTCTCACACAACACCACGATTGTTGCGCCAAGGGTGCCACGGTTTAATTAAGAAACTTGTATAGGCTTTACCCAAACTTCTGTCAACTAAACTCCACCACACTACAAACATTGCCACCCCGTCCCCTCTGGTCTAGATCTCATTCCCATCCGACCAAGAGTAAATAGGCCTAGGATCTTAGTTGAACCAAACATCGACAAGACGAAAAGTCATCCCCCCTGCCACCACAAGATGAGAGAAGTCGTGTCCCAGAAGTCAAGACAAGAGAGCAACTAGTGGAGAAAACTTGCTCGAATAAAGTTTTGTCTCGAGAGGTATTCATGTTCGATGATTGGTTAGAATTATTACTAGACTTACCGAGGCTCGGTGGGGAAGACAATTTCTTACATTCAACTTTGTCAATAGCAGAAATTGATTGGATTTGTTGTCGTGGGAAATGCCTTAGGAAGTCGTAATCATATTATTTATTAGAAGTTTTAAACATTTGTATTGTTGAGCATTCCACCAAGAAAAGTATGATTCCTGTTGGTTGACAGAATTTCAATAAAAAAGTATAAATTAAAAAAATAATTACGAAGCATATAATTATTTATTAATAAATTTTAAGGTGTTGGTAAACCCTAAAACAACAGAAAGAGGACACACTTCATTAGCGTACTAATTTTAATTTACCTTTTAATATGTCCAAAATGTTAACCCTGTTTCCAAGCAGTAAAGTTATGTGTAAATGTACTTAGTATAATGCTACTTACTACAATGTGTAGTATGCAGTTAATAGCACAAGCTTGCTCTAACAAGAAGTAGATTATATAAACTTGAACAAGACAATGGTCTTAACTGAGGTAGGTTGTATATTTCACTTTATTAGACTGCTGTTAAAGTAAATGGTCATATGGCATTAGCCCTGTTGTGCATGAAATTTACCATTCGCTATAAAATAGGTATGCATCAACAATAAGTGACACTATACTTTGAAAGTAATTGCAATTTTGCTGTAATACGTTCGTTTGCCTAATTATTTTGAATTAGGTACTTAACTCATGTTTGAGTGGTCTGATAGATGGCTGGAATTTGATTATCTTAAATCATCACTAAATGAATATTATAAATCTTAAACGATAGATTCCAAACTGGATTCTGCCAATTATATCTGCATTGACTTTAAATACAAATTAATTGCATAATTCTACGTTTTAAATATTGAAAGGATAGCTGGAGTAAACTGCAGTAACTTGCTTTATGTATTTTATAGGACTTAGAGAAAGTAAATTTGTTCCGACAAGAAAGTTGTTCAAAAAATGTTTTCTTGATTCTAATGAATATTGTAATTTGTTGAAGAAAACTTTTAGGATTTCCTTTTTTATCTGTATATTTTACAGTTTCTTGTGGGTAGTTGAATTCTCATCAATATTTCCAGTTACATTCCTAAATCTGCATACATTATCTTAGAATTAATCAATTCCTAAAATAAAACGAAAACTTGATATACCTATTGTTACTCTAACACATTCTATCCACGAACACCGAACTTGTAGCAAGGTGTAACGTCCCGCATTTGTCTAATTTGGAGTCCGATAATCCCCACATGAACTAAAACCATCAGAACCCTCGAGAGAAAGAGAATAAAATAAGTCTTCGGAAAACAATCGAGACTCGCTACAAAGAAAAGAATAAACAACGAAATGGACAGATGGACTGAAACGAAGTGAGTTCACTAATAAAAAGGTAAGACACTCTGGAGTAGGAAGCCATGTCCTGTTACTCAACTAACAACGCAATAATTAGATTACACTTCTCTAAATCAGACAGGCGAGGAGAAGTCGGTGACAGGAGAGCATCATTGGGCCGCTGATAATAGCTTGCGACGTTGCCATTCAAGAAGACTTCAGTAGAAGAATGTAAATAAGTGATGTGATAATTACTAGCTGTGTTGCCGGATCAAAGTTGTGTTTAGAGTTGTGAGTTGAACGCATTGGTGTTGGGGGGGGGGGGGGATTAGGAAGTCTGACATTTCATCGGCTGTTGCAGGGAGGAAAATTTAATTGTCAGGATGATTCGTATTCAGAGACTTGTGCGTATCGTTCATGTTGTTCGTAGACAACACTCGACGGCTAGGTAATTTCGCGTTATGATGATGATGAAGGGGAGGGGGAAGGTGCGAAGAGGCAGTCGTGGCATATTAGCAACGACTCTCTCCGCCCCGGGACTTGCCACGGGATTGAGGAAAATCACGTAAAGTGAACCAAATCACGAAATCACGAAAATGAACCAAGTCCTTGCGAGGAAAATCATAAAACATACACAAACATATAAATGGTATACAATTTATAGAGATTAATACTAAATAATAAAAATGACAAAGTGTATAGAAAACTATTTTACCTTCATTCATTTTCTATACATTTGTAAACATCCGGGTAAAATGTGGGTTGTTTGAGAACAATTCTCGCAGATACTATAAATAGACAGAAAGGAAATAGCAAAGAGACAAAACCGTTTAAAAAAGCAACAACGTTCACTTCCTCGTAACAAGGACATCTAGTGGAGCGGTCGCTCCACCCAGCCAAGTCGTACTATACACTCACAGTCACTCAACATACCGTAAATGCCTAATAAACTGAGGAGCAGACCAAACACTTTTACTGTAAGCAACAACATGGCATTTTCGGCCTACTGGATCTCAAAATTGGTAAATCTCACATTGTTGCGAAATATCTTAATTTCGAGCTATGGCCCACCCCACTACATATACCAAATTTGGGAACAATAGGTTATGCCATTTGCGCGCTAGAGGACCGAGAAAACAGTGAAATTACACCACTTTCTGATTCTGAAGATGATGATGATTCTGATGATATCACGAAACGTCGCTATCACCGCCACAGCCTAAACGGCTGAACCGATCGACCTGAAATTTTTACCACATGTGCACTTTTGGCGTCTGAGGTGCCTTTTTATAAAACCAACCGGAAGCCGCCATTTTGAAACCGGAAGTGACGTCATAACTCAAAAACGTCTGGACCGATTAGAACGAAATTAGCGCCATTCGATTTAGATGGTCATCTATATGAAGTATCAATAAAAAAAATATTATTTTCTTATTTTCTAAACCGGAAGTGACGTCATAAATACGCAATATTTAACTTATTTCAACAAATTATACTTAAAATACGTACATAATTAACTTACATTGTAACATAGACAATACAATTTATATATTCAAGGTAGCAGTGTTCTCGGCCGCCATTCCTGAAACCGGAAGTGACGTCATATATCTAAAACGCCTGTACCGATTGCAACTGAACTAGCTCCTGCGTATTCATTCTGCTATTTATTTGAAAAATCAATTGTGAAAAATGAATAAATAAATTAATGGTACCGGAAATGGCGGCAGGAACCACTAAATGAAACCGGAAGTGACGTCATATATTACAAACGGCATGACCGATTTTACGGAAATATAGGGATTAGGAATTCAGATGGTCGTTCATGAAGGTATCAACTAGATAAAACTAGATTGTTTTCTTATTACCTATACCGGAATTCGGCCGCTATTTCAAAACCGGAAGTGACGTCATGTATCGAAAACGGCTGGATCGATTATAACGAAACTTAAGCTATTCTTCTTGGATAATCATTTTCATCTTATACCAAACGCAACTTTTCATAGTAACCAAATCGGTTGAGGCGTATTTTTTTAAAGAAATTAGTCCCTGCTCGGACATGTGCTACAAGCTGTATGAATAAACTAACAAAAGAAGTGATATCCCAGAAAAAACACTCCGTGTAAAAATACCAGCCAAGTCTCTTTAACTATAAAAAAAAATAGAAGAAATCTAAAAATTCAGCACTGAAAAGGAGTGATATCAAAAAAGGAGCCAAGTCAACGAATTTTCCAAATTTTAATCGTACCATTGAAATAAAAATATCAACCCCCGAGAAATACTTAAAAAAAGGACTTGGCGCATCGTTTTTTTAAAGACATTTTTCTATTCTTAAGCTTATGCCACTCACATACTACGTAGTTCAGAAATGCCTAGAAAAATTGGGACAAAACTTTCAAATTAAATATTGAACATTCTGTAAAATATTTTAAATTTAAATATAAGTACGCAAAGAAACATAGCATTGTCTTACAAGCAATAAATACAGAACAGTTGTGTTTGTGATTGGTAGGTACCTATAGTTTTGTGGGTACATCAACATACCTACTACAGCATTATACTTTGAACCTTCTCGCCGTGTAATTAATTGCTATTAATTAACATTTTATACCAAAAAAATTCATAAATTACATAACGTATTACTTTAGATAAAAATCTAGTCAGTAATTATTTGAGCAGCATGGCTCAGTGCACTAGTCACTTATACAAATCTCATTGACGGCCTTCTTGTAATGAGCGCTTTCGCTATTTCCCTCAGTCACGATATTGAGAAGTATGATTGATTAATATGACCCTAGAAATAGTGGCAATAACGAATAGACTAGGCCGCTTCCGTTTATTCGTTATTCGTTTATCCGTTTATTTCCTCTGAATATTGACAAAATACCAAAACTGCCAGTAGGTAAGAGTACTAGTTATATTAAAACGTAGTATGATTCGTCGATAATGAATGTGATATACTCAGGAAAATATACTTGTAGAGTTCTTCCTATACTTTTAGGATAGAAAAGTGTCTTTAAAAAAACGATGCGCCAAGTCCTTTTTTTAAGTATTTCTCGGGGGTTGATATTTTTATTTCAATGGTACGATTAAAATTTGGAAAATTCGTTGACTTGGCTCCTTTTTTGATATCACTCCTTTTCAGTGCTGAATTTTTAGATTTCTTCTATTTTTTTTTATAGTTAAAGAGACTTGGCTGGTATTTTTACACGGAGTGTTTTTTCTGGGTATTATATTAGCTCCGCAATGACTCCTGGGTTATCTATTTATGAGTGGAGAGTTTTCTACCGGGATTATCCTGTCTGTGAGCTCACTAGTTATTCTCAGTTAGCAAAGCAGGCGTCTGGTATCGGGGCCCACAGCTTAGCTCCCACGCCGCATCATGCCAACATCGTTTTTCTTCATTCCCAAGGTTTGTGAGTTCCTTCCCCTGGGAGATCAACACTAGAAGAGGGTCGCCCTCCAAATTACTCCGCAGGGACACGGAATTCGTTTAAAACAACTGCATAACTTTTGAACCATTCGTTCATGTCTTAGTACGACGAAGATGATAGGAAAATGTTCACCCCCTAGTCTGTCGTACCACTAAACTCTCATGATGAAGTGGCATCGTCGTTCACTAAATGCAGAAAGCATTTTCGACGTGCAAGAGCCAAAATATTACTCAAACTGTCAGTTTTGTGATGTTCGTCATATTAGGGGATCAGAAATTTAAATATCATCGATTGCTTTTATGGCTTAGAAAGTATATATTAAGATTTGGTAGTGAAATGGACTTTCGTCGGGTCTCCGGGTTATTTTCCCGTCGTGCTTGTACAGGAGATTTATTTTATAATGCACAAAGGTTGATCATTATACTAAAAGTCTGAAAACCCTTATCTCGTAGCTCAGCATTCCTTCATCTTCATAATATTCGCATGACGTAGTTGTATTTAGGTACTAAAATACGATGCTATTATTACATAATATATTTTATTGAAAAATAAAATTTATTTTGTAATTTAAATTTGAAAAAATGTTGTAATTGTTTTTGAAAGTTTTACTCTAGCGTTACTACAAAACTCTCGTGCCACGTTTTCTTTTGAGGCAATTTCCCAGGTAACACCGTTCAGCCAAGTTCAACCGATCGATCTGAAATTGCACACACACTATTGTGTCATTGGTATAGTTTACCGATTTATTGGTTGAAAATTAAAACGTTGACCGATCAACTTCAAATATTTTGTGGTGATTGGGACCAAGCTATTTTGAAAACTTTCAGACAAATCGGTCAAGAAATTTAATAATAATTTACATTTGATTGACTATTTATGCTTGTTTTGAAATATGTATCAAAATTGATCAAAGAAATTTCAAAAAAATTATCACTGCTCCTCTAACGCATCCGATCAGATTGTCTTCTTAGCTATTTCCAAGGTCTATTATAAATCAGCAACTTTCACACGCATACTAATTCGCATGTAATACGAAGACTCGCTTAGGAACGGGTTTTAAAGCGTTTTCTGAGTAATTCAGCAGCCCACAAAACAGCTGGAATATGTTGTTCCATACTTCAACGAAGGTTATGTATGGTAACTCATGTTTTTCTGATTGTACCAGCAGTATAGAGCGAAGAGGGAACAATTTCTCCTGTCAGAGGTAAAGGTCCAAAGATGTTGGTGGAGGAGCCATGTTAGTATTGCACCTCCACCTCTTCTAATATCGACTCCCAAACGCAACGACGATCAAGTATTGTTGGTTCACATTTCATATCTCACAGATGGCAAGAGGCTATGTTCGCTGGCAAAGTGTATAAAATATCGCCAAACTTAGATGCGTTGTAAACAGGCGTGTTGTCTCCTCACCACAATGGGGAATAATCAGAGGGCTTAATTTGCAAGTTGGTGCTCCTGTAATTGGATGAGCTGCTCGGCCCCGCAAGGCTGAGGGGTGTGGAGCTCACTAATTTCATAAATACCCTGGAGTCGGGCATGAATACCTCGTTCTCTCGCTCCCTCTCTCTCACGACGCTCTCCAGGAGAGTGAGAGAGACGCAGACGAAGAAAATGTTTGTTGTTTACAAGGAGAGGAAGAGAGCCGCTCTCCATCTATATAGCTAGTTTAATTACTGGAAGCTTATATTATTATTATGATAAATAATTTTAAATTCTCCTAATATAGTTGAATTTAGGATGTCAGTCGTTTCAAAATAAACATCTGGTGTTGTCTCTTGGCTTCCTTCTACATGTTGTACACGAACTTTTCACTTTGCCGGAGTTCATCTGATTTCCTGATTTCAAGTATATTCTGAACTTTAAAGTCAGTTAAATAACCTAGAATCATGGCATTCTATGATGCTCCTGATTCGAATTATATCCAAGACTTTCGAACTATAAATACACAAATGATTAGAAATACTGGTACAATATGCATTGATTTATTGCAAATACGAAGTATTATACCTCGTGTATTATGGTTTGAATAACAAAAGGTCGTATTTTTTTTCGGATTGAAAAAGTCCACTCCACGGTTTTTTTTTCGTATCACAACATCCTATTATTATTCGTACCTACCTAAAGAGCTCACTGCAATCACGCTTTGCATTCGGTAATTTCTTTGTCTCGTAGGCTTGGAATTACATTTGCCGGTTAATTATTATTCCATCCACACAGCCTGTAAGCCGAATTAGACTCGTCCTCAGTGGATTCTAGCGGCAGGTTTACTTGCGGCCTCTCAACAAACTCATTCAAATTTGTTTGCTCGCGATAAAATATCGGAAAACAAACCATGAAACCCTCCAAAAAGGAGCCACTTATTTAAAATCTCCATTCAATATTGAAATTATTTTAACTTAATTTTTTTTTTGCAAAACAAAATATTTAAAAGAGATTTGAAGAGTACGAGGAATATCAACAAATTTCCATCAGAATTTTACATCGAACATTTTTTTTAAAGAGCGAAATGAAATAGCGTTTCATGAAAGAGTTGAATATTCTTTTTTCACCGTCAACATTACACTCTGTACCTACATTTGAACATTTTTTTTCCTGAAGAATAGCGCGTTTACATAATTACTATTCGCGCATTTGCTAAGTATTATGGTACTCTTAATACTTGGGAACTGCACGTGGTTGAGTTGATTGATATTGGAATTGTATCGCACGTGCTCGATCATAAACGTGCTTGTTCTAATTGCAGCGATTACCAAGACACAGACAAATTACATTGGAAAATTCTATCTACAAACTACGATACGAGGTCCGTTGAATTGAAGTTGTACTTATTGGACTTGGTCTCCCAATGATCGCTGAACCAGCAAGAATGCTGCTCTTACGACCCTTTATCTGTACTTTTAGGCACCGTTTCAACATTCAATATTATTGTTCATATTTACACATTCAATGCAATATTTAATTATGTTTTAATTATAACTAAAACACAGTTCACTGTTTAAAGAAAGCTGTCTACATTTCAAATCACATACTTAAATCTTAAAATAACATAGTACAAAGTTTTGCATCTTTTGACAAATTAGATTTTGTCAATTTGTTCTATAAGATGATTCGAACATTAATTGAAACTGATGACATGTTTGTTGTAATTAATAGGGGATGAGATATCTCATGGAATGCGTAAATATATACCTATATTGTTGTCTTCAAGGAAGATCAATTCACAAATCAAACATATTAATGCTTTCGCATAAATTGAGTTGCCTAAAGCTCTAAAGGGATGGACTCTCACATTGACAATAATTTGAGCACCTTCATTGCAATGCAGATCATTCTGTGGTTGGCTAATATATTTTTGGGTAAAGTTATTTCTGATCGAGATGTTCCACAAACCGGTGCTCGCTTATCAAAGCGTTACAGAGAACTTTTACCTATTACGCATATTTTGCATACCATTATAACGGCATGTTAGTTAACTGCGTTATAAACTCGAGGCATTAAGTCTTTATTATCGTTGATTTTAATTAAAATAGAAGGCCTCTGAGGAGCTTCAGTTTGTTTGTAGTTGGTTAGCAATGAGTTGTTTTGCTTTGGTCGCTTGGGTGAGGTGATAATGTTGGTGTTGTCCTTTAAAACTTTGCCTGTGTCAAACTGGGGAAGGGTAACTCACCAAAGGGAACTCTCTTACGCATTGTGTTGTGTTGTGTTGTTGAGGAAAATATCTGAGTCTTTGAGGAGGTCGACGTATGTACGTGGCATTCCTACTACTACTGTAATTAAATACGAATTGGATGTTGTCAGAATTGTATTAAATGGCTGCGTGGGTTTGGAGATAAAGCGGTTCGGGGGCGTTCATCTACATAATAGAGAGTTACACACAAAATAGAGCTCTAGGCAGATTGAAGTTATTTGGAGCGTAAATAATGTTAATAATGATTTTATATTGCTCATATAAAAATCCAGTCTTACATTTCCTGAATATGACGCCATTGATGAACTATTACGTCATTTAGACCCTCTTATCTTATATTTTAATTATCAATGATTACACTATTTGTAATTATTTTATTTTCGAACAAAGGTGACTCAGGAGGGTTTCATCTTCTGTCATAAAATCTAAGGATGTCGTTGGAGGCGAAATCATATGATTCATTGTATTTTCTATTATCTATCTTCTACCATAAAGTCTGCTGATATTTCCAGACCAATGTATGATTGAAAAATATTCCCATTCCATCTCTCACCATAAAATCTGAGCACCCAGCCCCTGTGTGATATTCTATCTGGATTGTGTTCCGAGACGACATTTTATAAGTTACCTCAAAGCCACAAATTGAAAACAAAATATCGAGTTATGAAAGTAATAAAATAGCTAAACATGATTTTGTTTTTCTCAAGACAAAATTCAATAAGGTATGAAACGTTTGAGCGGATTTCTCTTTCTTTCTTTCATAGCGTACTTCCTTAAAAGTTCGTAATAAAAAGGACAAAGGGACATTTTTATTTACTCTATTCGTGATCGAGTGAGCATCAAAGTGAAATGTCGATATCGTCGCCGAGACGAACGACTTCAAAGAAGGCGAAGCACTTGTTGAGATTTACTTCTCTTGTCGTTCATTCGTCCATTAATCTACCCTTGCTCTCGTTCTTTTCCGATCACCTTCTTCTTCCCTCTTCATTCCTCTTCGTCACGCTCGCTGCGACTAAGAAGACGAGATGTTCCTGTTTCACACTGGATTGACTTTTAATTCTCTTTCATGAATACACACCTCCAGGCCAGCGGAATAGAGAGACTCCAGAACAATAAACTGATTTTGAAATGAAATTGGTGAAATGGAAACGTTTTTGATCACCGAACAATATGCAAGGTAATATCGAAGAGGTTCTAGTGGGTTCTAGAACTAGGTTTAAATATATTGAACTAGGTATATGCTAGATAAAAGTGTACGGCTTTCTCGTGCGTTTTACACACGTGCCATTTTCCGATACAAGTATTTTAACCAGCATAGCATGCGCAGTGCGTACTGCGCAAAAAAATTAGATCGAAATATATTTGATGCCATTTAAAAAAAATCGAACATCGAAAAAATTTCGATTTTTGTTTTTTAAAAATCGACATCTGCATTTTTTTAATATATTATCAGTATATTATCTTTCTATCGATATAAAATGATATCGACACAAAATGATATCGATATGCGATTTCCCTACAGCAGATAAACAAGACAACTCCTTTAGCAGTTTAATCATAACATTTTCAACACTCTGTATTACTTCAGTGTCGATTAATTGGTCGAAAAGAGAACATTAATTACACATCCGAATGCCAGCTGAATAACTGTCTAGTTAATTAAATTTGTTTTGGAGCTAGATGGTTGAAAGGTATTAGACGCACGTCAGTGAAGCAGACTGTTAGCACCTGAAGGCTCGAAGCTGAGATGTGGTCACATTATTTCCGGGAAACACAAAGTCAAAAGCCACGGATCGATCAACGGGTCAGGCACAATCGAAAAACTAGTTTAATTAAATTTCGTTCGAAATTCCCGGATAAAGTTGAATATTTTATTAATTTATAGCCCATTCATAAGCGATAATACAGAATTCGATTTTGTCGTCAAAAGAATAAAAAAATTAATTCTCATTTTCAATTTGACAACCCCTTTTAGACATATACGTAACTTGTCGCTAAAGGGCTGAGATTGAATGGAATTTTCGTTGGTTGATTTTTACTATGGAAATGCTGTAATAGCTAAAATTAGAATATTAGAGGTTCAATTAAAGTGCTTAAAATCCGTTTAAATTTTCCAATTTCTTGATGTATCATCTTTGATTTCTAAGAAAACAAGATTAATGACCGATCCATTTAATAATATGTAAAACGAATTTATCTTTTGTTATATTTAATGAAATCTTTTATAACACAATACAATACTCTTCAACTCTTAGCATTGAATATCGATTCCATCCCCTATCAAATTTGACACCTTGCACTACTTTCCTTCGATTGCAGGAGAAATTAAGTTTCAGTTTTCCATTCATTCAACTTTTTCAACTGTACCAACTTGTAACAGCACGAATGTTTGAAAGCTCAGACTTATATAGCTTTCTGTTGAACTTTGATATAATACAATCAAGTAATTAGAAATTAATTACTTGCATTGATTCAAAGTTAAGTTTCAACTTTCTCGAATGAACCATACAATAACAATTTGGAATGAATACGAAGTAGCGGTTGATGAATCCAAAACATTCGAAACTGAAGAGAATAATCATTTCCACGTTTTGTTCGGGTGGGCAATTTTATAAAATGTATATTATAAAACGAAAGATTTTAAAACTTTAACAATTTGTAATCAAATTATTAAATCATATAATTATGTATGAATGTAACGGTTGATTTGAAACTTTTGAGTTATGAAACAAGACATCGCACCACATGTGTTAATAAATTCTTGAAAATCAAGTTTCGTTGGAATCTGAATTTTTCATAAAATTTAGGTCCGCAATGAACTGTTTGCTATCACATAGAGTCAAACATGGCTAGCATCAAGACACGTATCTCAGATATATTTGTATTTGTATATCAAGTACATTGGATTGACGTATTTTGCCCACGGCTGCGTATAGAGTCTATTCTAAAACCAAACCGTCTGACTGATTTATATTGACTTTAAACTGCGCTGAATATAGAGTATACTTTCAATGTGGAACTCTATTTTAAAGTTTTAAAATCGAAATGTCGATCGGAATATTTTATGTACATACGTCTTAGATTGAGTTTACTTGTTTTTCTGTGTGCACATTACTCATTCTACATTTGAAATTGGGTTTCACAATAAACTTATCTACATTTCTTGATACATCGTCGAGCCTTTTAATGCCCTATTTTCATATGTAATGTTGCTTTATTCTGTGATTGAGCGAGCGGAGCGAGCGTCACCACGGTACTCTTATGGCACTTTCTCTGTGTGTTTTTTTTTTTTTTTTTTTTTGTCGGCACTGCCGAGATCAAACCGCACAACCAATCGATCTGAAATTTTGCACACATACTAACGTAATCTATGCGGTCTCTGGGATCGTTTTTAAACGGAATCCTGTGATTGGTTCAAATTTTAGAAAAATTATCTTTTGATTGGTTAGTCCAAACAATTTGAAATTTAGCAAAATCATTGCAACCAATATTGTACCCAATCATAAAAAGTTTCAGCCAAATCCTCCCATTGGTTCAAATTTGAAACCATTTTTCATGTGATTTTTGAAATTTAAACTAGAACCGATTGACCGACCAACTTAAAACTTCGCATGGTCATTGGTACCAACATTTAAGGTATTTTTGCCAATTTTCTGTCTAATCTGTCGTTATTTTCAAAAGTTTTGTCATTTTAGGGACATTTTATTCCATAATCTTGAAATATTTGTAAAATGTATACTTCATTTTCAACCCCTGCCTTCTTTAAGCTTCTGCACCAAGGCCTGTAGAGCAGCCAAGCGGTCCACAATTTACAGTAAAACTAGCGCATATCAAATCGGATGCAGTACTAATTATCTTTGGCAGTACGAAGGCCAAATCCTCCTATTGGTTTTAAGTTTAAATAATATCTTCTGATTGGTCGACAATCAAAATGTTCCGATTAAGTTCAAATTTTGCATGGTGATCAAGACTAACATTATCTAAAATTTTACACTTGTTAAGCCCAATCAGTCAAGTATTTATTGTAATTTTACGAGTTTAGTATGGGTTGTCAAAAGCTGCTAAAAATATGACTTAGGAAAATAACGACACAATGGATCTGATATTCATCCAGAGTATATGGAGATTAGAAAGTTGCAGAGAAAATCGTCTTGTGCCGTGTCGTGTATCGTGATTGGGGATGTTGCATGTTTTGTGCTCGCTCTTGCAACGCGTTACACTGAGCGTTTTCCTAGTAGTACAATTGATTATTGTCAAGTAAAACTATGGTTTTCGGTATTGCGTTGGAGAATCGTTCGTTTGGTAATTTATCACAAAAGAGACGTACATTTCTAAAATCTGTCTAGAATAAGATCTTAGTTAAGTTTGTTGCAAAGTGATTCAACCGATTCAAAATAGTGACAGGTGTCAAGCGGCTGACACCTCTAGCCTCAACTCTATATACCACGCGTACATAAAATTAAGTTAAACAATTGTTTCAACTACTTAGCATATACGCCCCTTGGGATTGTTCCGGAGGGTTAATTTTATGGAGCAAGTTGATTTATTCTCAATAACATTAATCCTGGATTTATTCTCTTAGTTAAACTCTAGTGTCCTATCCCAATTCCATAACATACGAATGCCAGCGTTCCAAAACATTCTGCCCAATACTAATAGGAATTTTTATTTAATATGGATAAAATAAACAACATTATGCATTAAAAACTACTAAAATTTGTATAAAACACTCAAAAATGTTGATGACATTATTTTGTTCCAAGAATGACCTATCCATTAAAGTTCTACCATTGTCATTACCATCCGTAAGAAAATTGGGCGTATCCGAGTTTTTGACTTATTGAGCGAGCGTAGCGAGCGTCACCACGGTACTCTTATGGCACTTTCTCTGTGTGTTTGTTTTTTTTTTTTTTTGTGGTCACAGCCCAGGTCAAACCGCTCAAGCAATCGATCTGAAATTTTGTACACATACTAACGTACTCTATGCGGTCCCTGGGATCGTTTTTGAATGGGCTCCCGTGATTGGTTCAAATTTAAAAAAAATTATCTTTCGATTGGGTGCTTTGATCAATTTGAAATTTAGCAAAAACATTGCAACCAACATTGTACCCAATCATAAAAAGTTACCCAAATCCTCCTATTGGTTCAAATTTAAAACCATTTTTCATGTGATTTTTGACATTTAAACTAGAGCAGATTGACCGATCAACTTGAAACTTCGCGTGGTCATTGGTACCAACATTTTAGATATTTTTGCCAATTTTCAGTCTAATCTGTCGTTATTTTCAAAAGTTTTGTCATTTTAAGGTCATTTTATTCCATAATCTTGAAAAATGTATACTAAATTGTCATCCCTGCCTTCTTTAAGCTTCTGATCCAAGGCAAGGCCTGTAGAGCAGCCAAGCTATCCACAATGTACCTACAGTAAAATCATGAACTAATAAATGAAAGCATTTTTGAGCTAGCGCATAAAATCGGATGCAGTACGAAGGCCAAATCCTCTAATTGGTTTAAGTTTAAATAATGTCTTCTGATTGGTCGACAATAAAAATGTTCACATTAAGTTCAAATTTTGCATGGTGATCAAGACCAACTTAATATTAAATTTTACATATTGTAAGCCCAATCAGTCAAGTATTAATTGTAATTTTACGAGTTTAGTATGGGATGTCACAAGAGATTTCTGGAGAAGGTATGTAGGTAAGACTTCACGACACAATGGATCTGTTATTCATCCAGAGTATTATGGAGATTGAAAAATTGCAGAGAAAATCGTCTTGTGCCGTGTCGTGCATCGTTACTATGGGGATGTTGCATGTTCTGTGCTCGCTCATCAACGCGTTACACTGAGCGTTTTCATAGTAGGTACAATAGGCACCGAGAGTTCGCCACGAGTGAGAGAAATTAGCAACTTTTGTGGGAAGATCGTCAACTGTTTTATTTCTCATTGGCCGTGACCTAGCAACCGATCAGATGTCAACAAATGTACTCAAAATATTTCGGAATCAAACTAAGTCGCGCAAATTAATATTGTGATCAGATTCAGTGAAATTGTGAACACTTTATTATTAATATTTTGTAGGCGAATAAACATTAGATAAACATGTGTAAATTTTAAGAATTGATAATGCGTAATATGTGCAGCAACATAACATATAACTGCAGCGACTTGGACGCCTTGCCAAAAGGTAAGCTTCCTTCCCACAGATTAGGTGGCTCTGTCTGTACTTTTTACAGTGCCATCTGTTGTCTAAACACGCTGCCTATACCTTCCTACTCGACAACTATTTCCGGTTCATCTCAGACAAATGTGTCTGGAAAGGGTGTAAATTAATGGATTTAATTTTCTAAACTAATCTTGATCTATGAGTATAGTTATTCATTTACCTTGAGTCGGTTATGAATTTTCCCACCAATGGTAGCACGAGACTTGTAATACAAACACTGCAATTTTGACTCGGCATTAACAAGATTGCATCTTCTGGTACGAAAGACATATTCATTCAGGCGTGGTCCTTCTATCTACAAACACTGTAACGCATAGCTGACATGCATCGTTTACTTGACAAAAATAGCCAATCAGAGTCCGACCAATCTTCTCTGAAAGTTCTCTGATTGGCTGCAATTTCGTCAAGATTCCGACTACGTTGAGAAAGATACTTTAGATATCCTACTCTAGAAGTTTATGTACCGCAATGACGTATTGACACATGATTAATATAAAACATCAAGCGTTTATTAATTCCCTCCGTGGTTCGCACCGCGTTGGAGTGGCAAATGGCATGCGATTCCCAGTGGAGATTGGTAATGTTCTATGACCTAATGCACAAACTGAGTTATTCAGAGACTGTGGCACTGAAGTGGCGGGAACACCTCATCTGGATTCAAACCGAGTACTTCGAGAGACCTGACTACAGACCATTATCCCTGTAAGAAACATCATCACTACGAACATGTATTATTGAAACTTGACTTTTGTATATTTCAGTGTTTAAAAGTGGATTACTTGAATTCGGAGTTGTTAAACCGATTGATCTCGATGTGGAGACTCTCGCCGCCCATCCGCCTTATCTCTCTACGTGATCTCTAGGCTGTAAGTAGCGTCTGCTTTCCCGAGGTGTGTTCCGCGATCAGTTTCGCGAGCTCCCACCAGTCTTCGCACGGCCGGCAATGAATAACAGAGGCGAGGAATGAAGAACTAAAAGCAAAAAGCCAAAGCATCTGGGACTCTGCCTGAATGTCCTCGATATTTTCTTTGATACTTTATCGAAGAAGGACTCCGGACGATATACTCTTCTTTATACGACCCTCCCTTGGGTAAAAGCAGAATGACTCATTTTAACTTCTTCTCGAATGTGATCAGTGCGTCACAGTTGCGTGAAACTTTGCTATCGTGCGTGAGGCTCTCTCTCTCTCACCATCTCACTCTCTCTTCCTCTCTCCCACTCTCTCTCTTGCTCTCTCTCCATTCTTCTTTTCTTATCTGGAAAAGTGAGTTCTCGTGAATAGGAAAAGCAACGATACAAACAGGGACGTTTATAACTGAGTCTCCGATATTCTGCATTAAATCGAATTTGAAATCGATACGGCCCCGTTAGTTTCGCACCTCCCGACCCGACGTCTAATTTTAACATCATGTTAAAACGAAGGATTGTTTTATAACTTAGGAAATGTTTGCAAAATCAACTCAGTGATAGAAGAAGGTCACTTCCTGCTCTAAGGATAAAATGATGGACAGCAATTTAGACCAGTTCAAGACTGTAATACCTACTTGGAAAACGATCAGTGTAACGCGTTGATGAGCGAGCCTTCGTACTGCATCCGATTTGATATGCGTTTGCAAGTATCAGCTGCTCTACAGGACTTGGAACTGAAGAATCAAGAAAGCAGGGATGGAAATTTAGTGTACATTTTTCAAATATTTCAAGATTATAGAATAAAATGTTTTTAAAACTAGGAAAACGCTCAGTGTAACGCGTTGATGAGCGAGCACGGGTACGTGCAAATTCTCGAACCGGAAATGCGTACACAACGCACAGAAAACATATACAACCATATTGAATTGATTATGATCAGTGCTCGAAGTAGGAATTAAATAGTGGCGGTATGGTAACATAAGAATACCACGTGCGGTGGGGGGGGGGAGGTGGGGGGGGGGAGGGGGGGGGGGGGGGGGGTACGAATTTAGATGAGGGTCCAGATTCCAGAATTACACTGACAACCATTGTCATGTCATTAGTTAGATTAGTCTTTTACCTTGATGAAACAACTAAATTAAATAATTAATTTTACTTTATCTTGTAGTGGATGTTCATAGTTCACAGTTATGCTTGAAATATGCAGTCAAAAGATAACCATGAAATACGAGTAAATTAGAATCTAAAATTACGTAAATTTCCAAGAATATCTGATTTTAAGCATTCCGTTTTTTCTGAGAAGTAACGATATGAAATCAAATGTGTAAAGAAGTACCGGTATATCATACCGTCCCATACCGGCCTTCTTCGAGCACTGATTATGATATCAACTTAAAAGTAGGTATTATGCTTTTCATCGAAACTTTAAAATAGCATCTAAGCACCTGGTTCATAAAGCAAATCAGAATCAATTCAATTGGCACTGGAAAACATTCATTTCGATACTTCATTACTGACAGATATTAAAAATGTCAATAAGTTCATACGTTCTTAACTGATTGGGATGAAATTTTGTAAAATAAGAGACAATATTGGTCTTAATGATCATGCAAAATATGAGTTTGATCAGAATTATCGAAGACCGTTTTCATTTTTCAGCCTATCAGGAGATATTTATTTAAATTTTAACCAATAAATGGATTTCAAAAAAATTATGGTGTGCAAACAGAGAATGTTGGTTTTACATGTGTGCAAAATTTCAGCTCGATCAAAGAAAAACTCTGACCTGTATAGCCAAAATATGATTTTGATCAGATTTATCGAAGACCAGTTTCATTTTTCAACCTACCATCAGGAGATGTTTATTTAAATTTTAGTCAATTAATAAATTTCAACAAAATTTGGGGTCTGCAAACAGAAAAGTTTGTCTCTACATGTGTGCAAAATTTCAGCTCGATCGAGGAAAAACTCTAGACATGTATAGCCAAAATATGAGTTTGATCAGATTTGTCGAAGACCATTTTCACTGTTCAACCTATCAGGAGATGTTTATTTAAATTTTAACCAATCAGTAGATATCAAAAAAATTAGGGTCTGCAACGCCCAGAGAATGTCCAAACACGTGTGCAAAATTTCAGCTCGATCGAAGAAAAACTCTGACCTGTATATCGTCAGTAACAGAAAAAAACAAAAACAAAAAAAAAAAAAAAAAAAAAACAGAGGTCCGTGCCAAATGAGCCAAAAGGAGACGCTCGCTTCGCTCGCTCAATTAAAATAACTTTTGAAAACATCTACAGATTAGTCTTTAAATTGGCAAAAATACCTCAAATGTTGGTCCCAATCACATGCGAAGTTTTAATTTGATCGGTCAATCCGTTCTAGTTTAAATTTAAAAAATCACAGGAAAGATGGCTTTAAATGTTAACATGGGAGGATTTGGCGGAAACTTTGTACTTCAAATTTTATTTTAAATTTGAACCAATCACAGGATCCCGTTCAAAAATTATCCCAGAGGGCGGTTTGGTAGGGCGGTTTGAAGTGCAGGCAAACAAAAATGCCATAAGAGTACCGTGGTGACGCTTGCTAATTTGGTCAATCAAACATTCGTCAAAAATTTGTGAGAATAGTGAACAAATGACACTCTTCAAATCCACTTTTTCAAATATTACAAATCTTCAAATGTTGACCTTTTTCTAACAAGATTTAAAAACTAAACTAAGTTTTAAATTTAAATGTGATGTGTTCCAAGATGTGATCTACATAATATACGGAATTTTGATAAAGAATTTTGTTACAGAAACTTAAATATACTAGTTTCGGTTTTTGATGAAATGAAAAATATAAGGTAGTAAAATGAGAAATGAGTTAATAGTAAAACATGTCTACTGGAGATGTTCGTGGCGCTAGACAAAATGAAACTGTTTTTAAAATATTAAAGCTGGCGTAATGATGAGTTGATTGCATGATGATTATCATTAGGGCTACATCTTCGCCCCATATTGTAATAATCGTGTTTCACTTTGTGCAGAAATCAATTATTGATTGGATAATCAATGAGTCACATTTATGTTTCATTCAATTACTCAACTCCCAAGTCAATAATGAGAGCAAACAACTCAAAGATCTGGGCAAAGTTATTGAACATTGAGAAGTGGCTTTAGAATATTAATTATTTATTGCCAGCAATTAGAAGATGGAACGCGATTTGAAGACCCTAACGATCAAGTCGCTTTCATCGATGAGATTGCTAGAAAGTGCAAATGGGTGAGTTGGAAACAAACTTCAAACTAAAATTATTACAACTAGGACGAACTGTAATTGGTTGAAACTGAGGAACCCGCAGTCCTTGGTGAGAGAAAAGTCAAATCCTTACACGGTCTGACTTATCAAATTTCTGAAAATATATGGCATTGGATTAAAATTTAGTTTGATAATGAATTGGAATATGTATACGATTTTTATAATTTTTCACTATTCTTAAGCAACTGTATTCAAAAATTATAAAATAATGATATACCTACTTATAAAATAAAGTTAATTTATATTTGTGTGTATTATACCAGGACAAACACCTCTCAGGTGTTTCGTGGTCTAGTGACTGTATTAAGTGTATTATTTATGTGTATTTCTAAATAAAATAAAAAATAAAATAAAAATATAGTCTACGTGTATTTTACAAATTTATCGTTGGAAGCCTAACTCTCAGGGGTTCGTTACATCAACCGGGCAACGCCGTGGCACAGAACGCTGGAATGCAATATGTAAAGTAGAACTGAAACATTCGCGCCACTCACTTGACACTGTTGTCAAATCTATCTGTAACTACGTTGATGAATAGGTATAGGTAAATACTGTGTTTACCATGAATATTAGAATAAGTGGTATGACTTAGATGCAGTTATCTACATTAGCTCCAACGTAGCGTACTTCACTTTACCATTTCCACAGTTGCAATTAGCTTCATTACAGCCCTATAATCAATTAGGACAAGTAGCAGCGATCAGTAAGCAGCGACTCCAGTGCACAAGCACCTTGCACTACCTTGCACTACCTTGCACTACCTTGCACAAGCTGTGCACAAGCACCTTGCACTACCTTGCTCAAGTACCTTGCACTACCTTGCACAAGCAGTGCACAAGTACCTTGCACTACCTTGCACAAGTACCTTGCATTACCTTGCACAAGCACCTTGCACTACCTTGCACTACCTTGCACTACCTTGCACAAGCAGTGCACAAGCACCTTGCACTACCTTGCACAAGCAGTGCACAAGTACCTTGCACTACCTTGCACAAGCAGTGCACAAGCACCTTGCACTACCTTGCACAAGCAGTGCACAAGCACCTTGCACTACCTTGCACAAGCAGTGCACAAGCACCTTGCACTACCTTGCACAAGCAGTGCACAAGTACCTTGCATTACCTTGCACAAGCAGTGCACAAGCACCTTGCACTACCTTGCACAAGCAGTGCACAAGCACCTTGCACTACCTTGCACAAGCAGTGCACAAGCACCTTACACTACCTTGCACAAGCAGTGCACAAGTACCTTGCACTACCTTGCACAAGCAGTGCACAAGCACCTTGCACTACCTTGCACAAGCAGTGCACAAGCACCTTGCACTACCTTGCACAAGCAGTGCACAAGTACCTTGCACTACCTTGCGCTACCTTGCACAAGTAGTGCACAAGCAGTGCACAAGCACCTTGTACAACCTTGCACAAGCAGTGCACAAGCACCTTGCACTACCTTGCACAAGCAGTGCACAAGCACCTTGCACTACCTTGCACAAGTAGTGCACAAGCACCTTGCATTACCTTGCACAAGTACCTTGCACTACCTTGCACAAGCAGTGCACAAGCACCTTGCACTACCTTGCACAAGCAGTGCACAAGCAGTGCACAAGCACCTTGTACTACCTTGCACAAGTAGTGCACAAGCACCTTGCATTACCTTGCACAAGTAGTGCACAAGCACCTTGCACTACCTTGCACAAGCAGTGCACAAGCACCTTGCACTACCTTGCACAAGCAGTGCACAAGCACCTTGCACTACCTTGCACAAGCACCTTGCACTACCTTGCACAAGCAGTGCACAAGCACCTTGCACTACCTTGCACAAGCAGTGCACAAGCAGTGCACAAGCACCTTGCACTACCTAGCACAAGCACCTTGCACTACCTTGCACAAGCAGTGCACAAGCACCTTGCACTACCTTGCACAAGCAGTGCACGAGCACCTTGCACTACCTTGCACTAGCAGTGCACAAGCACCTTGCACTACCTTGCACAAGCTGTGCACAAGCACCTTGCACTACCTTGCACAAGCAGTGCACAAGCACCTTGCACTACCTTGCACAAGTAGTGCACAAGTACCTTGCACTACCTTGCACAAGTAGTGCACAAGCACCTTGCATTACCTTGCACAAGCAGTGCACAAGCACCTTGCACTACCTTGCACAAGTAGTGCACAAGCACCTTGCACTACCTTGCACAAGCACCTTGCATTACCTTGCACAAGCAGTGCACGAGCACCTTGCACTACCTTGCACAAGCAGTGCACAAGTACCTTGCACTACCTTGCACAAGCACCTTGCATTACCTTGCACAAGCAGTGCACAAGCACCTTGCACAAGCTGTGCACAAGTAGTGCACAAGCACCTTGCACTACCTTGCACAAGCAGTGCACAAGCACCTTGCACTACCTTGCACAAGCACCTTGCACTACCTTGCACAAGTAGTGCACAAGCACCTTGCACAAGTAGTGCACAAGCAGTGCACAAGTAGTGCACAAGCAGTGCACAAGCACCTTGCACAAGTAGTGCACAAGCAGTGCACAAGTAGTGCACAAGTAGTGCAAAAGCAGTGCACAAGCACCTTGTACTACCTTGCACAAGCAGTGCACAAGCACCTTGCACTACCTTGCACAAGCACCTTGCACTACCTTGCACAAGTAGTGCACAAGCACCTTGCACAAGTAGTGCACAAGCAGTGCACAAGTAGTGCACAAGCAGTGCACAAGTAGTGCACAAGCAGTGCACAAGCACCTTGCACAAGTAGTGCACAAGCAGTGCACAAGTAGTGCACAAGTAGTGCAAAAGCAGTGCACAAGCACCTTGTACTACCTTGCACAAGCAGTGCACAAGCACCTTGCACTACCTTGCACAAGCACCTTGCACTACCTTGCACAAGCAGTGCACAAGCAGTGCACAAGTAGTGCACAAGTAGTGCACAAGCACCTTGTACTACCTTGCACAAGCAGTGCACAAGCACCTTGTACTACCTTGCACTACCTTGCACTACCTTGCACTACCTTGCACTACCTTGCACAAGCAGTGCACAAGCACCTTGCACTACCTTGAACAAGCAGTGCACAAGTACCTTACACTACCTTGCACAAGCAGTGCACAAGCACCTTGCACTACCTTGCACAAGCAGTGCACAAGCACCTTGCACTACCTTGCACAAGTAGTGCACAAGCAGTGCACAAGCACCTTGCACTACCTTGCACAAGCAGTGCACAAGCACCTTGCACTACCTTGCACAAGTAGTGCACAAGCAGTGCACAAGCACCTTACACTACCTTGCACAAGCAGTGCACAAGCACCTTGCACTACCTTGCACAAGTAGTGCACAAGCACCTTGCACTACCTTGCACAAGCAGTGCACAAGCACCTTGCACTACCTTGCACAAGTAGTGCACAAGCACCTTGCACTACCTTGCACAAGCAGTGCACAAGCACCTTGCACTACCTTGCACAAGCAGTGCACAAGCACCTTGCACTACCTTGCACAAGCAGTGCACAAGCACCTTGCACTAACATGCACAAGTAGTGCACAAGCAGTGCACAAGCACCTTGCACTACCTTGCACAAGCAGTGCACAAGCACCTAATTCTACCTTGCACAAGTAGTGCACAAGCACCTTGCACTACCTTGCACAAGCAGTGCACAAGCACCTTGCACTACCTTGCACAAGCAGTGCACAAGCACCTTGCACTACCTTGCACAAGCAGTGCACAAGCACTTTGCACTACCTTGCACAAGCAGTGCACAAGCACCTTGCACTACCTTGCACAAGCAGTGCACAAGCACCTTGCACTACCTTGCACAAGCAGTGCACAAGCACCTTGCACTACCTTGCACAAGCAGTGCACAAGTACCTTGCACTACCTTGCACAAGCAGTGCACAAGTACCTTGCACTACCTTGCACAAGCAGTGCACAAGCACCTTGCACTACCTTGCACAAGCAGTGCACAAGCACCTTGCACTTCCTTGCACAAGTAGTGCACAAGCAGTGCACAAGCACCTTGCACTACCTTGCACAAGCAGTGCACAAGCACCTAGCACTACCTTGCACAAGTAGTGCACAAGCAGTGCACAAGCACCTTGCACTACCTTGCACAAGCAGTGCACAAGCACCTTGCACTACCTTGCACAAGTAGTGCACAAGCAGTGCACAAGCACCTTGCACTACCTTGCACAAGCAGTGCACAAGCACCTTGCACTACCTTGCACAAGCAGTGCACAAGCACCTTGCACTACCTTGCACAAGAAGTGCACAAGCACCTTACACTACCTTGCACAAGCAGTGCACAAGCACCTTGCACTACCTTGCACAAGCAGTGCACAAGCACCTTGCACTACCTTGCACCAGCAGTGCACAAGCACCTTGCACTACCTTGCACAAGCAGTGCACAAGCACCTTGCACTACCTTGCACAAGCAGTGCACAAGTACCTTGCACTACCTTGCACAAGCAGTGCACAAGCACCTTGCACTACCTTGCACAAGCAGTGCACAAGCACCTTGCACTACCTTGCACAAGTAGTGCACAAGCAGTGCACAAGCACCTTGCACTACCTTGCACAAGCAGTGCACAAGCACCTTGCACTACCTTGCACAAGCAGTGCACAAGCACCTTGCACTACCTTGCACAAGCAGTGCACAAGCACCTTGCACTACCTTGCACAAGCAGTGCACAAGTACCTTGCACTACCTTGCACAAGCAGTGCACAAGCACCTTGCACTACCTTGCACTACCTTGCACAAGTACCTTGCACAAGCAGTGCACAAGCAGCTTGCACTACCTTGCACTACCTTGCACAAGCACCTTGCACTACTTTACACAAGCAGTGCACAAGCACCTTGCACTACCTTGCACTACCTTGCACAAGTACCTTGCACTACCTTGCACAAGCAGTGCACATGTACCTTGCACTACCTTGCACAAGCAGTGCACAAGCACCTTGCACTACCTTGCACTACCTTGCACAAGCACCTTGCACTACCTTGCACTACCTTGCACAAGTACCTTGCACTACCTTGCACAAGTAGTGCACAAGCACCTTGCACTACCTTGCACTACCTTGCACAAGTACCTTGCACTACCTTGCACAAGCAGTGCACAAGTACCTTGCACAAGCAGTGCACAAGCAGCTTGCACTACCTTGCACTACCTTGCACAAGCACCTTGCACTACTTTACACAAGCAGTGCACAAGCACCTTGCACTACCTTGCACTACCTTGCACAAGTACCTTGCACTACCTTGCACAAGTAGTGCACAAGCACCTTGCACTACCTTGCACTACCTTGCACAAGTACCTTGCACTACCTTGCACAAGCAGTGCACAAGTACCTTGCACAAGCAGTGCACAAGCAGCTTGCACTACCTTGCACTACCTTGCACAAGCACCTTGCACTACTTTACACAAGCAGTGCACAAGCACCTTGCACTACCTTGCACTACCTTGCACAAGCACCTTGCACTACCTTACACTACCTTGCACAAGCAGTGCACAAGCACCTTGCACTACCTTGCACAAGCAGTGCACAAGCACCTTGCACTACCTTGCACAAGCAGTGCACAAGCACCTTGCACTACCTTGCACAAGCAGTGCACAAGCACCTTGCACTACCTTGCACAAGTAGTGCACAAGCACCTTGCACTACCTTGCACAAGCAGTGCACAAGCACCATGCACTACCTTGCACAAGCAGTGCACAAGCACCTTGCATTACCTTGCACAAGCAGTGCACAAGCACCTTACACTACCTTGCACAAGCTGTGCACAAGCACCTTGCACTACCTTGCACAAGCAGTGCACAAGCACCATGCACTACCTTGCACAAGCAGTGCACAAGCACCTTGCATTACCTTGCACAAGCAGTGCACAAGCACCTTGCACTACCTTGCACAAGCAGTGCACAAGCACCTTGCACTACCTTGCACAAGCAGTGCACAAGCAGTGCACAAGCACCTTACACTACCTTGCACAAGCAGTGCACAAGCACCTTGCACTACCTTGCACAAGCAGTGCACAAGCACCTTACACTACCTTGCACAAGCAGTGCACAAGCACCTTACACTACCTTGCACAAGCAGTGCACAAGCACCTTGCACTACCTTGCACAAGCAGTGCACAAGCACCTTGCACTACCTTGCACAAGCAGTGCACAAGCACCTTGCACTACCTTGCACAAGTAGTGCACAAGCACCTTGCACTACCTTGCACAAGCAGTGCACAAGCACCTTGCACTTCCTTGCACAAGCATGCACAAGCACCTTGCACTACCTTGCACAAGTAGTGCACAAGCACCTTTCACTACCTTGCACAAGCAGTGCACAAGCACCTTGCACTTCCTTGCACAAGCAGTGCACAAGCACCTTACACTACCTTGCACAAGCAGTGCACAAGCACCTTGCACTACCTTGCACAAGCAGTGCACAAGCACCTTACACTACCTTGCACAAGCAGTGCACAAGCACCTTGCACTACCTTGCACAAGCAGTGCACAAGCACCTTGCACTACCTTGCACAAGAAGTGCACGAGCACCTTGCACTACCTTGCACAAGTAGTGCACAAGCACCTTGCACTACCTTGCACAAGCAGTGCACAAGCACCTTGCACTACCTTGCACAAGCAGTGCACAAGCACCTTGCACTACCTTGCACAAGCAGTGCACAAGCACCATGCACTACCTTGCACAAGCAGTGCACAAGCACCTTGCATTACCTTGCACAAGCAGTGCACAAGCACCTTGCACTACCTTGCACAAGCAGTGCACAAGCACCTTGCATTACCTTGCACAAGCAGTGCACAAGCACCTTGCACTACCTTGCACAAGCAGTGCACAAGCACCATGCACTACCTTGCACAAGCAGTGCACAAGCACCATGCACTACCTTGCACAAGCAGTGCACAAGCACCATGCACTACCTTGCACAAGCAGTGCACAAGCACCTTACACTACTTTGCACAAGCAGTGCACAAGCACCTTGCATTACCTTGCACAAGTAGTGCACAAGCACCTTGCACTACCTTGCACAAGCAGTGCACAAGCACCTTGCATTACCTTGCACAAGCAGTGCACAAGCACCTTGCACTACCTTGCACAAGTAGTGCACAATCACCATGCACTACCTTGCACAAGCAGTGCTCGAGCACCTTGCACTACCTTGCACAAGCAGTGCACAAGCACCTTACACTACCTTGCACAAGCAGTGCACAAGCACCTTGCACTACCTTGCACAAGCAGTGCACAAGCACCTTACACTACCTTGCACAAGCAGTGCACAAGCACCTTGCACTACCTTGCACAAGCAGTGCACAAGCACCTTGCATTACCTTGCACAAGCAGTGCACAAGCACCTTGCACTACCTTGCACAAGCAGTGCACAAGCACCTTGCACTACCTTGCACAAGTAGTGCACACGTAGTGCACAAGCAGTGCACAAGCACCTTGCACTACCTTGCACAAGCAGTGCACAAGCACCTTGCACTACCTTGCACAAGCAGTGCACAAGCACCTTGCACTACCTTGCACAAGCAGTGCACAAGCACCTTACACTACCTTGCACAAGCAGTGCACAAGCACCTTGCACTACCTTGCACAAGTAGTGCACAAGCACCTTGCACTACCTTGCACAAGCAGTGCACAAGCACCTTGCACTACCTTGCACAAGCAGTGCACAAGCACCTTGCATTACCTTGCACAAGTAGTGCACAAGCACCTTACACTACCTTGCACAAGCAGTGCACAAGCACCATGCACTACCTTGCACAAGCAGTGCACAAGCACCATGCACTACCTTGCACAAGCAGTGCACAAGCACCATGCACTACCTTGCACAAGCAGTGCACAAGCACCTTACACTACCTTGCACAAGCAGTGCACAAGCACCTTGCATTACCTTGCACAAGTAGTGCACAAGCACCTTGCACTACCTTGCACAAGCAGTGCACAAGCACCTTGCATTACCTTGCACAAGCAGTGCACAAGCACCTTGCACTACCTTGCACAAGTAGTGCACAAGCACCATGCACTACCTTGCACAAGCAGTGCACGAGCACCTTGCACTACCTTGCACAAGCAGTGCACAAGCACCTTACACTACCTTGCACAAGCAGTGCACAAGCACCTTGCACTACCTTGCACAAGCAGTGCACAAGCACCTTACACTACCTTGCACAAGCAGTGCACAAGCACCATGCACTACCTTGCACAAGCAGTGCACAAGCACCTTGCACTAACTTGCACAAGCAGTGCACAAGCACCTTGCACTACCTTGCACAAGCAGTGCACTAGCACCTTGCACTACCTTGCACAAGCAGTGCACAAGCACCATGCACTACCTTGCACAAGCAGTGCACAAGTACCTTGCACTACCTTGCACAAGCAGTGCACAAGCACCTTACACTACCTTGCACAAGTAGTGCACAAGCACCTTGCACTACCTTGCACAAGCAGTGCACAAGCACCATGCACTACCTTGCACAAGCAGTGCACAAGCACCTTACACTACCTTGCACAAGCAGTGCACAAGCACCTTACACTACCTTGCACAAGCAATGCACAAGCACCTTGCATTACCTTGCACAAGTAGTGCACAAGCACCTTGCATTACCTTGCACAAGCAGTGCACAAGCACCTTGCATTACCTTGCACAAGCAGTGCACAAGCACCTTGCATTACCTTGCACAAGAAGTGCACAAGCACCTTGCACTACCTTGCACAAGCAGTGCACAAGCACCTTGCACTACCTTGCACAAGCAGTGCACAAGCACCTTGCACTACCTTGCACAAGCAGTGCACAAGCACCATGCACTACCTTGCACAAGCAGTGCACAAGCACCATGCACTACCTTGCACAAGCAGTGCACAAGCACCTTGCATTACCTTGCACAAGCAGTGCACAAGCACCTTACACTACCTTGCACAAGCAGTGCACAAGCACCTTGCACTACCTTGCACAAGCAGTGCACAAGCACCTTGCACTACCTTGCACAAGCAGTGCACAAGCACCATGCACTACCTTGCACAAGCAGTGCACAAGCACCTTGCACCACCTTGCACAAGCAGTGCACAAGTACCTTGCACTACCTTGCACAAGCAGTGCACAAGCACCTTGCACTACCTTGCACAAGTAGTGCACAAGTACCTTGCACAAGTAGTGCACAAGCACCTTGCACTACCTTGCACAAGCAGTGCACAAGCACCTTGCACTACCTTGCACAAGCAGTGCACAAGCACCTTGCACTACCTTGCACAAGTAGTGCACAAGCACCATGCACTACCTTGCACAAGCAGTGCACAAGCACCTTGCACTACCTTGCACAAGCAGTGCACAAGCACCTTGCACTACCTTGCACAAGCAGTGCACAAGCACCTTGCACTACCTTGCACAAGCAGTGCACAAGCACCTTGCACTACCTTGCACAAGCAGTGCACAAGCACCATGCACTACCTTGCACAAGCAGTGCACAAGCACCTTGCACTACCTTGCACAAGCAGTGCACAAGCACCTTGCACTACCTTGCACAAGTAGTGCACAAGCACCTTGCACTACCTTGCACAAGCAGTGCACAAGCACCTTGCACTACCTTGCACAAGCAGTGCTCAAGCACCTTGCACTACCTTGCACAAGCAGTGCACAAGCACCTTGCACTACCTTGCACAAGCAGTGCACGAGCACCTTGCTCTACCTTGCACAAGCAGTGCACAAGTACCTTGCACAAGTAGTGCACAAGCAGTGCACTAGCACTATTGCACACCGATGAGCTATAGATAGGTACACTCCTGGACACGGAAAATGGTCCGCAGTTAATATTCACTCGACTCCTAGGCTAGTATTTATTATTTATATAAAGTAATTTTTCGGCCATTAACTCACACTAGCCATCCGGTCTTTGTGCCAAAAAATTACATTAAAATAAATGTTAAATACTAGCCGTAATGTCACTTGAACATTGACCGCGGACCAATTTCAGTGTCCAGGAGTGTACATGAAAGTTCCGATGAAACTGTCGAGCGCGTTCACATTTATTTGTCAGGATGATCGACGTACGAGTTGATGTGTTTGTTATTGTAAAGAAATTGAAAGATATTGTTGTATTACAAACGAGCTTTAAGTTTGTTCGAACTTTTGAATGAACTTAAAGTCAATTTTAACGAATGGTGTCCTTTTAAATTGCTTCAAGTCTGCTTTCGATCCTATTTGACGAATACGACGTCGCAGTATGCTAACAGCCCCTAATGAAGTCGGAAAATGCCGCCAGTGATACAAACTTTGATAAATGCAACGTATAAGCAACAAGTCGCTATTTGTAGTTTATTGACTACTCAACATCTAGGTCATTACGCGTCCGTGAATTATTATGAAGAGATGACAACAAGAAGGATGTAGTAGCAACGAGGCTATCATGTCCTATTTGGAGACGTTTCCCCAGCATTTGCATCACCCTCTTGACTAGGAAGTTGCTATCCAATAGTATAGTTTGAAGTATTCTAAAAGTAAAGGGGTACATACAGAAAAAGCGGGGGTCCGTGCCAAAAGATCCAAAAATATAGTATCTCGCTCAAAAAAAATACGGGTGTGACAGTTGAAAATGAGACGTAATAACAAAAAGTAGGTAATTCTTCATATCGTAAATGACAGAGATTTTAATAACATTTTCAAATGTGTGTTGATCAAAGAAACCCCAGTCTGGGATAGGATTGTAGGAAAAAGCTCTGTGAAACGCGTTGATCCTTCGTATTCTTCTTCTGCATGGGAACTTACGTGTGAAAGTTGCTGCTATGTTATAGACATTGGAAATTCTTATCATATGCGTCATCAAATGAGCCGTGATAATTGTAATTTTTCTGTATAAATTAAATTTCAAAACAATCACAACTATCAGTAAAATGTCAATATCTCATAAAACTATTGACAGGTTTGTCTGAAAATTTGCAAAAACTCCTAATCCCAATAACCAAGAACATTTGAATTTGATCGGTCAAACAACTCAATTTTCAATTTTAAACTTAATCAGAGGATTTTGATCCAATTTTGGACTGAACATCACCGTGTGCAAATTTATAGCTCGATCGGAGAAACGGTGCGACCTGTAAAAAGCAAGGACAGGAAAAACATTTTCGTAGCCAACAGCGTCAAAAGTACTCAATCAACAGAAAATAATATATTATAAAAGATGTGAAGATGTGAAGTAAACTGCTAGTTAATTAATTGGTAATTGGCAAGAGCGTTTGAAGACAACGGGTGGTTGAATGCACCGGGTACGATGTCAGCACGCCACTCGTCTCGGCATCGTTGTTTTCCTTTATCTTCTGGTTGTCGCTCGCTGTGTTTTCTCATGACAACTGCTGCTTCTAATGAGTAAGACGAGGACGACGTTGCGGAGAAGTAGAGAGCTGATTTCCTCGGGGACGGATCCGAGACTTAAACATGCAACCGCCATTCGGTGTCGAGACGCACTCATGTGTTGCAACTTAGAAGGAATCGAAGACTACCGATGTGTGCGTGTGTTAGACGGTTTCAGGTAATTGGAGAGTTTTATGTTGAAATGGATGTATTATAAGAACTAAAAATGAAGGACGATGGGGAATTGATAAGTCGAAAAATTCTTACAACACAACACATTTTATATCGGAAACAAAATTGGAGAGAAAAAGATCAGCCCTTTGTTTTCATTTTCTCGATAGTGAATGTCTTTCTGTTCTTTTCTACTCCTTGTAAATGATGCTTTTGAACGGTAAACGCATTACACAAATGGATATATTTTTTTTTTCAATTTCGTAACCTCGAATTCAACAATCTTCATGTTTTCAATAGAATATTTTTGTCGTCTAAAAAAAGAACATTGATAAAACCGCTTCATTGAGAAAATCATTTCCTCCTCAAACCAATTTTCCTATTTTCCCCTCTTGTCCAAGAAAATTATTTCTGATTGTATAACAACAATTGCACTCACTCTATTTTATTTGTCAAAACATTTAAACCGTATTCACGTCGTACGATTTCTTTGTTCCGCAGAGAACTTGGCGAGGAGTAGAATAATGTCGCTTCTCGAGGCTCTAAATGTTGTCGCCCGGAGTGATGTTGTTTGTTTCCAAATGATGGTGGCGAATGAGGATTTATTACATTGCGTGAAGCTGGCCGCCACAGAGCGCCCTCGATTCGATCACTTCTTATTGCTTCGGATGTTTTATGCTTTTGCACCGCTGTTGTAATGTAAGGAAGCACACGGAATTTCAATCTTGTTTAAGCGCGGCTTTTCAATCTTCGCAGGGGGATCGTTTTTTACCCTCTCTTTCTTAGTTCCAAAGCAGACCAAACTTTTGTTACTTTTTGCAACGAACTCGTGTCGTAGCATTACACGATATAAACATTTTTAGGTTAAACCAACCCCTATTGTGCAAGCCATTGTACTCTGACTAAATATCATTTTGAAAAAGTTTCAATTAACATTTTTGTGTAGCGAATAATTTGAATTGAGTCTTTCGACCCAAGCTTTTGTCGCAGGGAATGTTCATTGTCCATTATAGGCTAACAAAGCTAATTTTCATATCACCTTTTTCCGTACACATCCCCCACCCCTCCCCCTCTATTCGGCGTCTAATTGGATTTTGTAACCGCGGACGGCCCTATTTTTAATTAATATCAAGAACCCGTCTACCAACCCGACTCCCTGCATATTTCACTCAATTATTTTACACACTGATGAAACATGAAAAGCTTGAAAACGCGAAACATTTTTTTTAGGACCGGCGGGAGTTAGCGCTGGACTCATCAATAACAATGGCTTTATGAATTCAATGTAGCCGCCTATTCTTGTTCCTTACTGATCGCGCAATGTGCAATCTGTGTTCCGATCAGAGACATGTACACTCTAAAAGCCCACTCAAATGCAACTTTATCGTCACTTTGAAGCTTGGACTCTGCAATACGTCAAACTGTTATTTTTATTATTATTATTATTATTATTATTATTATTATTATTATTATTATTAAGTGACAGCACGGTTGTCAACCCATCAATGTAGTGGCAAGGAATTGACACATTTTTGTGTTAAATATGAAGTTCTAAATTTTACATCTAATTTGATCTGTGAATAGGCCTTAAACCTGGGTCCAGATTTACACAAAGGTTTGAAGCCTATGTTAACACATGAACATAGCCTTTTTATGAAGGCATAGGCCTTCATGCCGGCATAGCATTTTAATTACTAATATCTCTATTACCGTGCTATTACCAAGATAAAACATACTTATTTTTGTGTGTTAATATAATATTTTGCACTAAGTTACACACTACGGTCGGTGACAAGCAAAGATGAACCCACTCTAGCAAGGGCTGGCCTATACCTGGCCATGTTAAACTGGGTTCATCTTTGCCTGTCCCCGATAGTACTAAGTTACATGTTGCATAATAGATCTAACTATAGCTTTGTAGGAAATAATAGATAATTTGATTTTTGTGAATCCATCTTCAGATGCCGACTTTTGAGATTCTTTTGATGTCTCATCATGCATGGATTAGAATAACCATATTTTTCATTTTTATCTGGAAGAAAGACTGCTTTACGTATCTCAACTTGAACATGAAACACTCGTGACATCTCGCAATGTGAGACAAGTTCACAGCTCCGATGCGCTTCAATTCAACTTCGGCTATAAAGCGTAGAGACTGTAATTTAGGTTGAATATGTGTACAGACAACGCATTAAGTCCTGTTAATTCTTCACCCTTACAGAATATCATGATACCACCACTCGTACAGCGAAGCTCGTAAAGTTGCCTATAGCAAACCCATAGCTATTTGTCAACAGAGGGACGACTTAATTACTGGGTTGTGTTATCAGCCCCAGATAGATCACACAGATAAGGAAGTCAATGTTGCTATGTCGATCGAACTAATATGACGTAGGAACAACAACCTGTTTTTCGTTTATGGGATCTAATAATTAACTTTCAGTTAAAACAAATATAGTTGGTTGGTGCATTTGGATTTCATTGGTATTGATTATATCACGATTGTTATAATACAGTTTGGAGTAATTTAAACTATTTAATTTAAATACTCCAAAATTATATAATTATTATTATTAATTATTTAATCTAATTTTTTATTTTTTTTTAATGAAGTTAAGATAGTCTATTTGTATGTAATTTTTATTTAATAAATATTCCCAATGGAATAAATCGGTTAATTAAATGAATCCTTGTGTCAATTGGCTGGCAACATAATTTGATCTAATATCAATCAGTGTGTGAATCATTGATCAGAAAATATTTGATTGTTATTGTAAACACTCAAACAGCTCCTATAACCATCAAACCTTAGATAAATTCATTTGTAACAGAAAGCGGAAAGTAACTGAGAATCACAGTCACAACGTCACCCTAAAACACCACTCAACTCTAAAGACTCTTAAACTTAACTCAACGCCAACTCTAATCTTCTAGAGATCTCTAGTCTTTAGAGTCGTCAACTCTAAAACACTCTCTTCTTCTCTTTTATTCCTCTAAAAAATTTATAAGAAAAAGTATTTCTTAATTTTTTTAAAATACGATCATCATGCAAACACGCTAGGATTGATATCAAAATCCTGAGATCTGTCGAATAAACGAAAATCTTTATACTTCAATTGTCTAATTAGCATTTGTTCAATGACGGTCTACTCAGATTTAAACAATGTAGTTTGGGAAATCACACAGCTCAAAGGAAATTACAGTCGGTATAGTTATTTTTGTGATTGAATCGCATCGAGTAGATATTTGTGTGGATGGACGTTGTTGACAGACAAAAACCAGTTTTTCAAGTCATCCCTCTGTTGACAAATTACTATGGGTTAGCTGTAGGCAACTTATCGAGCTTCGCTGTACGAGTGGTGGTATCATGATATTCTGTTAGGGTGAAGAATTAACAGGACTTTATGCGTTGTCTGTACATATCTTCATTAACTTTTAAATTAAACTTGCACATTAACATGACTTATTCGTTCTTTTCGTTTACCAAGATTCAACAATAAGTCACATTATGTGTTATGCTAAGAAATGTGTTCGTTATAGATATTCGAGAAATATAATATCTTTTGCATTATTCTATGATCCATTAAAAGTATAACATAATATTAAAAACGATTAGTAAGATAATGTTATTGTGAAAACAAACATGTAGAAAATGGTGCACGACACACAATAAAAACATAAGTTCATATGAAAAATAAATGAGTACCTACATAAGCCTAGCCGCCATTACAAGTGTTATTTTCAACATCAAAATTAACCACTTTTCATTTTCCAACCCGAGCTCCAACCGATCACTTAAACCCAGTTTCCATGTAGCGATTCCCGTCGTGCTGTCTAGTCTTCCTCTTTTGTCGAGCGTCATTTCCAATCTCCCGGAGAGTTCAAAGTGGTTTTAAAATTTGGCCAGCGGCATGAGAATGTTTTATGAGACTGTTAATAATTTAGAGTTGACTCAAAAAGCGACCTCTTCCTGCAAAGTGTCGGTCGAGAATGTAATCCGTACAGTTAATACTTGTGATTCACACGGAGACTCGGTGTCTTTCTAATTGGAACGTTTTTGAGTGACGGTTTTATTTAAAGCGGCTCCAATCCAACTCGTTCATAATTTACAATGGGATTATTAATATTATTATATGTAAGAATATATTTTTGTGATTTAAGTTATATTATTGACTAGTTTAAAATATCAAAACGAAAACTGTACAGTTGCATTTTGAATTATGTGAAAGTAATTTGGAAGAGTATCAATGATTGAACAAAAAAGTTATTGTTTACGTCAAATAAAGAGTTATCAATCATATTTAATATGTATAGAATATACGTTGTTTGTTTTATATTTCGTGTCTTCCGTTTCTAGAGTGAAATTAGGGGATCAATTCTACACAAAAGAACAAAATTATCTAATTGGTGGAAAAATGACAATGCCTACATCTGAAACCATATTCTCAGTTACCCACCATGTAGTAACTTTCATTATTGTGCATTTTCCGCCTGGATTGTGATTCTATAACTGCAAAGCGGTAAGCAAATCCGCTAGCAATTAGATTTTGCATAAACTTTACACAGATTGCTATTTCGCCAGAAATCGAAAATAACTTTAGAATCAGATGTTTCTACGAAAGCTCAGACATATTCTATTGCATGCACGACGCTGGCCAGCTTACCAAGTGTTGATGTTACCCTACCCTGAAGTGCATTACCCCATAGTTAAACATACTCATAAAATACCCTCTTCCCTTCAACCTCAAAGTCACAATTAGATCTTACCAAATCGAGTCAACCGCATTCAACTCGAACCTCAAGGACGCTAACCACATAACTTCAACCTAAACTTAAACTTGAAACAATGAACAGTGTCCTCCGAATAACTAAATCTACTACTTGGTATAATTAAGTGAACTGATTGCCCTTTATTGAACTTCCCTCTGTCTGCAGATAGTTATTATCTTGCCCTGGTTTAGTAGATTTGCAACGAAACTATGCCGAAAATCTCTCAGAAGCCGCAAGCCAAGTTGTACTCCAACCCCAACGCTCTTGCTGGATCGAAGTTTTAATTGTGACTACTAATAATGTAACACTAGCCCGAGCTATGTTCAAGGGAGAAACAGTCATTAGAGGCAAAGCCATGGAGATAGGCATTTCGTTCGCCTCACGGCTGGACGCCCCCGATTACTAGCTTCAAGACGGTGGGAATTCGAAATCCAAACTCTCCCTCTCTCTCGCTTACTCCCTATCTCTCTTCCACTGCTTTGAGTTCCCAAAACCAGATCAAAGGACAAACCAGCTCTCCACGCTGGCCAATTCGAAAATTTCATATTGCTTTGATCAAATTTTGAACACTACATTCGTGAACAGCGCCTAGAATCAACAAGATATTAAGGGTAGGATTTTCAATGCTCTGTTAAATTAAAACAGTTGATTAGGACAATGCCATGGCAATAACTAGTGTACAACCATGAACCTTAAGTAACAGTTAAACTTAAAAATGTATCGAAACTGTTAGAAATTTAGTGAACTCTCTCGTTTTTATTTTTTCATTTCGCGTTTTTCTCTCTCATGCTCAAGCGAATTGTATTTTAAAGGTATAACTACACAACAAGAGAATAATTTTCGTTTTAAAACGAATTTCAGGCCCCACCAGACAATTAAAGCACAATTTTCACTGGCTTTAATTTCACATCACGCAATTGTGTGCTATACTGGTTTTTAGTATCTGAACAGTGTGACCAAATGACAATTGCAATGGAGATTCTTGACCTCATTTAAGGAAGTTACGACTCACTTCAAACTCGGTGATGTGAGATCTCTACCATGAATTAATGCTCGTCTTCCGATTGTAAGCTTTAATAAATAATCGCTATCGAGATTTCCTAATAAAATAAAGTTTGGATTCTTTGCGTTCAAAGAATCGCATTTTTATTGTTGAGATCTCTACATTGTCCGACGCACAAAAAAGTACAATTCAACTTGCCTAGTTTAATACGGGCGAGACTACATGTTGTAAAGTGGAAAATTAGAAAATCAAAAAATCATTTCTAGTTTATATGAAGTCGTACCTAGTTCATCATGTTTCAATGTCCATAATTTTCTCTGTGACATGTGCTGGGCGCCTTCTCTGTTCCACCTCATTGCACATTTACTATCCAATTCAGTTCGTATTGGTTTATTCATGCATCTCCCTCTTTCCTGTGGATTCTAGTCTTCATTAGCACGACAAATAAATAATTGATGTGCAAGTCATAAGAGTGAGAGAGACAGACACAAAACAAAAAATATCCCGCCAGCAAATCACTGTGGATTGTGAAACCGGGAAACGCAAATGCGATATTATCGCGGTTTGAATGAACCGAGTCGATACGAACTAGTTATTAATTTTGAATATGTAGCAGATGACACATGGTTAGAGGATGGAGGAGATGATATTTATATGGTTTTTGTCTCCTAACAAGCTGCATAAAGCTGCTGGAGTTTCAATGAAATAAAACATTAATGTTATTATCTATTGGTAATGAAGTGCAATATTAGCTTATGTGATCGTGTACACTGACCAGTGTTGAGGTGTATACATTTTATAAAACACCTTCTTCGTTTGAAGTCACATATTACGAAGGAAGCAGAGATGTTTAAATTCGGATATACCTATTGTTTATTGTTCTATTTTATAGCATGTCTTTTGAAATATTTCCTCGGGTAATATGGATTTGGCAGATTATACACTGGACAAAAGTATACACGATAACCCTACAAACACTGGGCGGCCCGGGCTTCTGCCCATCTAGCGCCCAAGTGGGACGTCCCGGGCGGGAACTACTAGGGCATGCCCTGGGCCTGCCCAACGGAGCCCAACCGATCCGTTTTATCTGGCTGTAAAATTTCTAGGAATGTCCCGTCTTGGTCCCGCCCGGGAATGGCTAGGGACGGCCCGCGCGGGCGCTACGACTGTTTGAATTTGAGCTGCTCTAATGACTTATTTTTTTCATATTTATAACTTCATTTCTATAATAATTACATCTACATTTCACATGGATATATTGATTTAAGAATAAATATGTTTACAATTCCAAAGCAAAGTATTCATACCATTTTAAACGTTATTAGTAAAGTTTCTTTTATGAACTCGGCAGTCGGCCATCTTCGTGAATCAACTTGTTTCCGTTCTCCCTTCTTCATTTCAAACGCGGCGTTTGACGTTTGTTGATATTTTACAGAGTGTCATGAGTGTGTAGTTTACGTCCTTTTGAGTGATTTTGAATGTGATTTCAATTATTATCTGTGTCCGTGAATGCGTGTTCACTGCTGAATAGTTTGTCTCAGTTCAAACCATTTAATGTGACACAAATCGTGAAATAATTACAGTTTTGTTGTGCCTCTTTTGTTTGGATTTTCATCACAGAGCCATACAACCCATTGAAGGTGAGTCTTCATCACAACTACATAAGTATCCAGGCATTAATCGTTGTTACTTTAGTTTTGTATGCTGGGGATACTAATAAACCAATAGGTAGTGTGACCAATGTTCAGTAAACATTAACCTCACATGTACATTTTTGAAATGTAGCAATTTATGCAAAGTAAAATTTCCAACTAGGTAGGACCTAGGTAACTAGGTAGTTTAGGTATTTATAAAATAAATAAAGTAGGTAAACAGTTTGCTTGGGGTGGTAGTCTATACATATCAGTGGTAGTAGTCAGTAGGAACCCTACCTGTAGGTACCTAGTACGTACCTCCGCCTATTTTGGGAATATTTTCACCCTACATTAACCAATAACCATCCCACATACCTACCAAGGCACCTACTGCAGTTTTAATAATGTTACTTGTTAAAGGTGAATCTACTCTGGAAGAAAATAGGCTATTAAGATATTGAACTCCAGAAACAAAGCGCGTATTCGTCCTGCGAGCGAACCAAGCTGTATCGTCAAACCGAGCCGAAACATTAAGAACCGAACCGAGCAGAGTGGTAAATATTTTCATTATATTTAATTATTTAACTTTATCAAGGATTTTAGATATACAGCAATTATTTTTGTTTATGTAGGTACCTTACAAGGCCAATAACAAACATTTTTGTTGTGATCCGAAAGTAAAAATTATGTTGCATGGAAATTACATTCTTGTCGGAGGTAGTAGATACATACATTGAATGGTGGTCCCGCTTCATTCAAATACGTAGTAAAATTTTTGAGATTGAATGTTGTCATCCAAAAAAATAAACCGCACTTTTGAATTTCCTCTAACGCGCCGGTGGTAAGAGAGCAGCCATTCCATGCGAATGCAGACATATGCCACATAATACATATGACTGCTGAATTATTAAATGTAAATAAATCAGCATGTTTTTATATTATATCATGGTATTTTCTTGCTGATTCCAAATATGTAATCAGTTTTGTGCTAAGTTTGAATAGTTATTTTGTTATCAGTAAAATTGTGGGACCGCATTTAAATTTAAATTTTGTGTCGAACCATGTAAATTACATAAAAAATTTAGAAGGCTGCACAATGATCCTAACTATTTTTATTTTGATGAATAAGATGCTGAACATAGCATCTTACAACCGTACACCCGTAACACGGAATGGCTGAGAGGAAATTAATTTGAGTTGCTAACTTTCACCTTACTTTTTGTAGGTTCTACAGATTCACCGTGAACTTGCACTGCTCTTATTCTAGAGTCGATTTAATTGCCTACCTACTTCAATTAAAAAGTAAATTTACTTCTTGGCAAATTAGCGAGAATTCTGAAGATGCACAGGACTTGGGACTTCATCGAGTTAATGGATTAAATGTTACCTACCCTACAGATGTAATGATTCAGAACTCTCTGATGGTAAGCCACATTTTAGTATTTTATATGTGTAGTATTTCCTCTAACCTTACCTATAAATCACATTTATGCAATATAGAATGTTTCAAATTTTTATTGGGGTTTTAAATAAATAGTGTACTACCTAATGGTAATAATTTTACCTCAAGTGATTATTGTGGCAGGTCACACAACACAAAAGTGATTTTTGTATTATTCATTGCCAAGAAGTTTATCCTATCAATTTACAAATTCTTCATTGAATCTATCTTTCTTTTTTTTAGGGATCACTCTGTGCCAAAAATTCAATTTTTAAAATTTTTGTAAAGACTGTTATTTGCAGCTATCTGCTATTGCAGTTATTTACATAAATAGTTCTTGTGTAGTAGGTAGAAACTATTTGCTAGGCAGCCTCATGCTCAAAAGAAGTTGCATCCACATAGATTGCGGATGTCAGTCCTCGACACCACAAGACCGTGTGCTAATAATTTATGGATGGAATCCAGTATCTGGCCATTAAATCGGCAAATTCTTTTGAGCATAGCATAATAATAGTGTTAAATATTGACAAAATTAACAAGATCTTACTGATAACAAGATCTTGTAAATGTTGGACTTTCATTGGTCTGACCGAATAAAAATTTACACAAAAAATAAAAAACACTGCTAACAATACGCTGCATGATCTTGCTAAACTTTTCAAGATCTTGTATAAATCTTGTTTAGGTTAGAATCTGTACCTACAATAATAAATAATTGCAAATAGCTTGCGAACATTATTAGTACAAGGTACATTACCTAAATACTTTGCAATTTTATTTTTTCAGATGAAAGAAATACGTATTCAAGTGCATTCATTTTCTTGAAAAACTGAAGATGAAAAATTGTGCCAACATATCCGTGAGTGAAGTAAAATCCGAATTGTGTCTTGTCGATTAAGAGACAGCGTGCCAGACTCACTGCCAGGTAGTACCTACCTCAGAATGTTTTGATACTATGTGACGTGTGAAGGTTGAAGGACATTTAAAAATTTTAAGTGATGTGGTAGTATAATCTTTTACAATAATATACGTTTATATTATATGAAACTGTTTTTTTTTTTAATTTTCGTGTGTTTTCCTGCTCTTTATTATTCCTAAAATTCAATTGCAGTGAATCTCCTATGTGTAGCATTTTATTTTTTGTAATTTATCAAAACAATATAGTACCTAAGTAAGTAGGGAATAGTACGTGAAAAAATTATTATTGAAACGATTCAATCGTCCTGTAAGAGATTATCAAAAAATAATTGCTAATTTCAAAATCCAACAACCGATTCATAAACAAAAATTATGGATCTTTTTATCCTTCTTCATTTTTTTATGAATAAGGTACCTGTAATACTTAAGTCTCTAGAAATTTTGTTCCAGTAAGTTTTTAAATATCAACGCAAATAATTACTGACATTTGTCACCCGCGAAATGTTAAAAATTAATTCATGCAAATGAAATTCAATTATAATGGGACTTTTGGCGGGAAAAACGACGTATTACAAGAATCCACTTACACTAATGTGTTACCATTGTGGATCATCTGTCAATTTTCTGTAAATTTTCCTGTTAAAAGTAATCAAACTTTGTTAATTCATTCCTTGAAAACTATTCATCCCACAGCAAAAATAAAATCACATCTGTGTTCAGCAACATAATCAACTTTCATAAAATAATGGTCTATTATTCTGAAATCTGAATTTCACGAGACTTCCCCATTATGTGACAGTCAAGTTGAGGATTTCAAATGATCCCAAAATATTTCCTCCAAATAAAAATGCGTTAAAAATAAAAACAGTAGGAGGTACCTTAGGTAATGTGTCAGGTCAGTGGAACAGCTTTCAAACAATAGGGAAACATGGCGAGATAAAATAACTTCCAATAACCACTGATTAACTTTATAATATACCGGCTATTTTTTTTTTTATTAATATTTGACCATTTAAATGCATTTCTAATGTGTTTGAGTAGGTACCTACTGTTCTTCTAGTTGACATAACAAATTACAACTGTTGTGAAATATTCCGTGAACTGTGAAGTAATACATTGACCCTGGAAGAAAATACCTGGATTATTTTTTTCGTATGGCAACGCCCACTCTCCGAAATTGTGAAAAAATCCCGTTTCTCGTGTCACTCACGTTTGCAATTAATTATGTCTTAATGAAACGTATTTTTTCCAGGTACATTCGCATTCAAAATTAGTGCCTATATGCACGTGTCTGGATCAGAGGCACGTTTTGTAGGTACTGCATTTTGAATGAGAGTGTACCTAGCAAGCTAGCACGTGACCGTTATGGAATGTGCGTAGGGGGAGGGGGCTACAGAGCGAGCAGCTGCTCCCGCGCGGGCCGCCCGGGCGGGGGCCAGGGCCGGCCTATGCCTCCCGCGCGGGCCGCCCGGGAGGGTCCAGGGACGGCCCATACCTCCCGCGCGGGCGTCATGGGACGGCCCAGGCCGCCGCCCGGGCTTATTCCCAGTGGCAGGCCCCGGGAGTCTCACTCCATGCTAATCACCCATAAGACGGGAGGTCCCTGGGCAGGCCCGTACGCCCATCTGGGACGGCCTAGGACGCGTCCAGGGACCTCCCAGTGTTTGTAGGGAAGTATGTACTACGTATACATACATTTAAAATGAAATCGTGAGAGAAAAGAAATTATGTTATAATACATTAAACTGCTTCAACGTGAAAACTTCAGATCATACCTATATCCCCCTTTTCAACCTCATTTCAATTGAATATGGGTATTGAGTAGGATATATATCTTTTTTAATACGTACATATAAATTATTGTAACTTCTTCTAGGAAAGAATATGTTTATGTGTGCACTTAGGTATATGCAATACATTTGACACATAAGTTTGTCTGCAAACAAAAGTCAATTTCCACTCTTAACTACCCATTTTATTCTCAAAAAAGAAAACATGATAATATATATTTTATACATTCAACTAATGAACGATAAACATGGTGTTTTAAATTTTGCAAACAAGATTTTTTCTTAGAATTCGTATTACTTGAGTACTTAATACGATTTAATGAAAAGAGGTAATAATAAAGACTGTTAGAAAGTTTTACAGATACATAGATGAATTTAAAGTCATTTGTCTCTGAAGCTGACTACTCGAAAATATTTATCATTTTCATAATCGATGCAATAAACGATTTTGCACTCAATAAATTAATTTTAATATGATTATTTAGAGTACCTATATCCAATAATCAATTTAAAATTAATTAACGGTTTATGACAAAACCTTTGACATAACTTAAATTGGACACCTGCAATTTGAATCTGACGCTCACGAAATTGCCATGTGCATTAAAGTAGTACTGTAGCCACCATCAATGACGTAGTTGGTGGTAGTGAGGCGGCTCGTGCGACCCGACCATGAAATGCTTAATATTTATAGTTCACTCGTTCTCCTAATTGTATATCATACGCGTCGCTTTACATAAAATTTTGTCAAGATGAGAGTGCTACTTCAAGTCCATTACTGTGTAGCTCATGTATTTACTCAACGTATAAAGTGAAGGAGCTTAGACATAACTTTTCCTGTCAATTCGAAATTTTCTTTCAGAAATGTGTGCTCATTCGTTTGACCTCATTCAATCCAATGCAGTTAATCAGAATAAATTGACTTAATGTTCGACTTAATGATGGTATATTATCGTCGGCAAAAGCTATTGTGATCATGATTAGAACCTGCTTTCATCCCCCAACAAGTGTCCATAAAAACAACGACTTTACTTATAAATAATTCATGAAGCAAAAGCAACAGACAGGAATTAACATCGCACATATTTATGAGTTCTAATAATGATTGTACCTACATGACGGTTTGCATGTCGATAGTACGTTAAACAGAATCAATGATGACAACAGCCAATGAGAACGCCCCAAAGTAACGCTGAAGGAGAGCAGTGTAAACTTCATTGTGTGAAGTTAGCAACAGAACATGTGTAAGAATGAGGCAGCTGTCAAAACGAAGACGCTTTGCTTTCCGTTGTGTTTTCACGTCTTCCGTGTTTTAATCGGAACGTAGTTAAAAGCTGTGTTTTATATTTGTATCAATATCGTGTTTTACCGTGATTAATTATATTGTCAACACCTAGTTTCATTTTACGATTGCATGTTGGAATATTATTAACTAGGAAGTGTTTACTGTTGACAAATCCATGTTTATATGAATCTTGCAATTCCTTTAAATTTGCTGGAAATCTATGAACGTGGATTAATGCTAATTGAAACCAAAAAAACTTTTCCTGTTTCTTATAATTTATAGATAAATATCTTACACCAGCCATATTGTATAAATCCAACCGGAATGAGATTTTATCGAGAGAGAAAGGATTAAGCTTTTACTGATAGTAAAGTCGACTCCTAAAACATTAACTTTTATCTTATATTCGTCGAACGTCTTATTTTAGTTCTTTCTGTCCTGATTTGTATCCAGTTTCACTACGGATGGGACTTTTACACTTATTTTATTGTTTCCCAAATAGTTGTTTCATCACCAGTGACGTACTTCACTAGTTTGTTGTAGAAACAAGTATATTAGAGGTTTCAAATGCATCAGTATAAACGTCTATACACTAAAAGAAGCTTTAAGGTTTTAGTACACATTAATACAACTAGATGCTTTTCCTATCTCCGAGTGGAATATTTTTGCATTGCCAAGGGACGGTTTCCAATACAATTAAATATGAAGTTGACATTTGTACATGTAATGTGCTCCTGCATGTACTTGTTACTAATTTCATTTTATATGTGCATTCTGTTCCCAAATTTCACATTTCGGTGCACTATCTAGAGGTTTCTCCATACAGGTATGTATAGGATAACGTGAGCTTTTAAAGTTCAAAGTTGACTCCATGTCTGAGCGTGGGCGTAATTGATCCTGGGAATGATAATCCAAGAGCAGTTTTGTCTCTTTCAATGAAGAGCTAAGCAAGTTGCTTGCCACGAGATGAGCCTTTCATTATGCATAGGTTTGTGAATGAGGGTCACAGATTTACCCCACAATTCTCGAGAGCTGGTCTATTAGACGAAAGATATGTCCTCATTACGCGTTATGTCGCATAGGTCATTAGAGGTATATTAATATAAACCGCGTGATATTATTATAATCTCTCTTTTATGTAGACAAACCCATAGAACTAAGTATTTGGCTCAATTTAGTGTGATAAAATAGCCTCATTTGTCATGGTTATCCACGTAAAAGACAAAAATATTTGTATCCCTCATTTGCATTTTTTTTGCTAAATGCTCTTAATTTATTTTAATGCAGTAAACATTTTCTTTTTGAATTATGCAACTGGAGGGAAAATATGTTGACAATATGAATGAGAATAAAGTTTTACCAAAATCTGTGAACTTTACGAGATTAATAAGTGAATATAAATTGTATGTCATTTTTAGTGAGAAAAAAATAAGACATCAATAAACGTCTATTTACCTACATTTCGATTTTTGTAATAGTTTCGTAAAGTATTAGTAAAGCTGATGTCAGCATCTTCATTCTTCAGAAGTAAGACCAGACTGAAGACTCGCAAGTGGTGTCTCACAACTCTTCATTCTTAGCTTGAGCTTACTATTGCAAGGCAGAAGTAAGAACAATTTCAAATTGAGGGTTGCTGGAACCGCAATGTAATCCTGAGGTTTCTATACACAGATATTTTGCCGACTTCACTAGTTTTTGCTTAAAATGAATAAGAGTTTATACATTCAAAATGAAGAAAGCGGTTAGATATTTGCATTTGAAGTTCTTTCATTGCGTTTTAGGTATAAAAAAATCAAATGTTAGAATACGATTGTTACGAAATAAACATTTATGCTATAAAATTCCAAATATAAATGCAGACATAAAATTTAAGACGCCACCCCCGCCGTTTTACTTGATCAATAAGTTTTCCGCAGAAAATCGGTATTATGTAAAGTTACCTAAGTGGAGTCTCTTTATTGCTTTTCCTGTTGCGCAATATGACACTTGATTCCGTGTATTTACTTGGAAACCAGTTGCAATATCTTCAAGTGCATTCATGTTTGCAGACCGAGTTAATATTTGGCGAGAGTATTGATAATATTACTTGGTGGCAGAAGTAGGTTTTTTGATTGAATATTACATGTCTCCATTATTAACTCTTTACATGGTGAATACGAAACACTTACCTTCTATTTACGTTAAAATAATTAATTTACAACTTTTGTTAAAGAATGGTATAAGATTTGAAGAATTCGTACTTTTTTATTAAATGTAAATAATACTAAAGCCCCATTTACACGGTGCAATTTCTTGAACAACTTCTGTGACACAGTGGTTCTGCTCGTGCGCAGTGTCACTTTTGAGATGAAAAAGTGACTCTGCACATGTGCAGAACTTTTGCGGCACAGAAGTTGTTCAAGAAATTGCACCGTGTAAATGGGGCTTAAAAGTAGTACGGTCCTAAGTTCTTATAGTTTTACTGAGATCAATCTAAGAACTTAAGCCCCATTTACACGGTGCAATTTCTTGAACAACTTCTGTGCCACAGAGGTTCTGCTCGTGCGCAGTGTCACTTTTGAGATGAAAAAGTGACTCTGCACATACGCAGAACTTTTGTAGCACAGAAGTTGTTCAAGAAAATGCACCGTGTAAATGGGGCTTTATACAGTACAATTATTACTTTCAAAATATAGCATGTTCTTTAGAAATTGATTGTTTCAAAGATGTATAGTCAAGGAGGTGTAAGTAATGAAAATGGACCAGGACACCTGGAACTATTTCCCTATACACAAGTCTTGAAGATATGAAATTTATATATAATTCGAACTTGAATATATTTTAGACAGCCAACACTCTCCATCGCAACGTTTCTTTAGTAAATGGCGTCTCTCCCCTCGACTCTCCTTCCCATTCGAAAGTGGTATTGTATAAAAATGCAAAATTTGAAGATTAATTTCATAGCAGGCAATCCACGATTGTAATGTCTCACATTTCCCTACAGAAAATGTGTAAAACAAGCATTTTTAAACAGCACAGCTCCCTCCGTTTCTTATAGTACCGCATACATCATTCTCTGAGATGAGATTGCGTTTAAATGTCCAATATGTGCCCGTGCCGTGGGACACACAATTTCGATTTTACTTTTCGAAATAAAATTTTTAATATCACACGCATCTGTCACTGTCAAGGATTCTCATAAGAGAGAAATACTCGTGGCATTTGAGAATAATGGAAGCTGCACACTCATGTGCAGTTGTTGCAATTTTGGTGCAGAATCCATCTTCAAGTAGAAGTCAAATATTATCTTAGCCGCATCGCAATCAATAAGGATTTTTCGTGGGAAATGTGCAAGTTCCAAGTTTAAATATCAACGACATTACGTTCGAATCTGTTATTTTGAATAATACATTTATTGTTGACCTAAAAGTCTTGATGTAGTCGGGAAAGTAAATATAAAAGAGATTTTCAGAAAGTTTGACAACTCAAACTACAACACATACAACTTGACAACTATATTTTGACAATTTAAATTTCAGCGATTTATATTATTTACTGCTCTTTAGGGCTGAACAATTGATGAGGCTGAATGTTTTCGCCCATGACGAATGCCTGATACTTTTTCATAATCTTTAAAGACAAGATATGTATACCATCATATATTGTCGTATTGTTTTAGGTTCCACTGCAGTCTTGTCAAATATTATATGCCTTCTTCCGTTCCAGCCACTTTATTTACTTGTTCTATTGTTTATTGACTTGTCGGCATGAGACATCGAAAGAGTTTTGTAGCCTGAACAAAATGTTAATGTCAACGCCTATATGTCCTAGACAGTTCCATTATGCTTTTGGAGATTAGGCAATGTCGCAAAGCGACATCCATCTATGGTATCCGATATATAATTTACCACTCCATAAACCGTTTAATTATTCTAATTGACTTTGAATTACATGGGTTGAGTTTCTATTTGATTACATTACCATGGAACAGTTTAGTCTAAGCTTCGGTGTCTCCGATTTCGTAGAATCAATAATATTACTGTTGTCATCAGCATAATAATTTATCAATCTAGATGCAAATAATGTAATTTCCACGTGTCTCGTATGCAACTGGGGCTGTCTTCTCTGATACTGTGACTTCCTTCTGTTTACTAAACTATGTCTGAGTTTCGTGAACTTCTGAATGCTTGCAGAATGTCATTTGTCTTAAACTCTGACTCGGGACTCATCTCACAGAAAATAGAAGTTCACTTCAAATTGCATTAAAGTATCAATTAATGAGTTTTTGAATGTGATGTACTTCAACTGTTCTAAAAGAGTTAAAGCGAGTAAAAATAATTATATTTTAAAATTAAAAAAAATAGTTGGTTTATAACTAAAAACTTTTTATTTTTACTGAAAATATTTGGGCAACGGAATTTTGTACATGATAAAATATTACATTATTTAGTAAGTTTACCAAGTGCATACAAAGCCAACGCTCTCCGTAAGCAAGCACTAAGGACGCATGACTACAATTAATCTGCGTCATCTGGTAAGCTATGTATTTTATATTTTGCAAACCATAATATTTTATCTAGTTTCGTCTAATGTAAAATTTTCAGTTTATTTCTAGATCTAACTTCAGATTTTCTTGACTGAAGTCAGTGCAGTCGGAATCTATTCACATGAAGTTTACGGGTGGATCTTTCTCGAAGAAATCACCAAACAAATTGTAACAAAACGAAATCATCTCGACCTCTCAGTTTGAATCCGTGCAATAAATTGTTATCAATATCGTCCCGGTGGCAGATTTTGAGGTCACGAAGGAGTTTATTGTGTTCCATTTTCCCAGCACATGTTCGGCGCGATATCACACTTTGGGAGCACATATTGGACGGCGCGAGGTGAAGTGAATCTCTTGAGGGATTTCATTCCAGCAACGGTTTGGTCTTACCTCTTATCACAGCTCTAACACCCTCAGCAATCTCAGCCGTGGTCAAACACTTCTTCTAATTCCTACCACGGTTCAATAGTTCATATTTTTCTCAAGAGCGGTTCCAATAACATGAAATCGAATGTGTTAGGAATCCAATTTTAAAGAAATGACAGCGTATTATCTTGAAAACAAACCTTTTGGGGTGTGAAAAATACTTTTAAAAATATTAAAAAGACTTCCTTATTGGAGACCTGGTATTTTTAGAAACAAATTAAAACGCTATGTTTCTATCATCTTTTGATCTGATCAGTTTCCTGAGGGCGTGATGATGATCGAAATATCGAAATAACTATTGAAAATGTAATTAGAGCTTTAAATTAGTGATTGTATTGTTTAGTCATTCGAAAAAGGATTTTCTATGATCAAAGTATTGATTTTCACTGCTATTATGACAGACTCATAATTTTCATTTTGTTCAAGCTGTATATCCACATGGCGAATCCAATACGCCGTTGTTTTATTATTTTGCATTGTCAAATAAAAAATCGATAACAAATAAAAATATGCACGTAAAATAGGAGCCAATCCACAGACCAACATTTTGAAAACTTCTATTTTCATTAGAGATAAAACATTGAAACAACCACAAAGCTACAAGATTCTTATCTAAGGTGACAAAAGAACGTATACTAACACCAAGGTAAATAATGTAGTATATCAATGCAAACACATTTTAATTCCATTAAATAGGTATCTTATATTAATGCATATCTACAAATATTTACTCCGAAAAAGTAAGAATATTTTATATTTCAGCTTTATAGCCAAGTAAACATTTACAACGCTGCAGTTCTCCGATCCGTCAAAGATTTCCAGTTGCATTGAGTTAATCGACCGGACAAAACCACTCGCAATTGTGATAATTGGAACGCCATTATTAACCCACTCAACATATTGTGCAGTTGCAATGATGTTGCAGCATTGCACCTGCAAAATAGGTGTAATGCAGATTGCCTATCGCCAACGAGGCGTGCAGATCATTCGCATCACGTGATTGGTCCAGCCTTCAGAGTTCCAACCAATGCTGATTGAATTCCTGTCTAGTTGCATTTAACTGCAATTTAACCAGTACAATGAGCAGCTCGTTAGTGGCGGCGTCAAACGTAATCTGTACCAGTGACGTCAACAATGTGTTTTACGCGAATCGATTGTCTCAAATGCATTACACAAATTACCTCCTGCAGTGTTGTCTTTACTTTGTTAGACTTGAAGCTCTGGTTTCGATTCGTCTCTGTGATGTATTTAGTCTGGGTAATGTTTCCCCAGGAAACGACACAAAAGAGATATTATGTCAGATTTAGAAATTACAGGGCAACGAAACAACAATCCATTAGTATTTACTAGCTTTATTACAGAGTAGGTATTAACCTAGACAAAAACTATTACCTATTTAATGAGTTACCTTCAATTTACTTGAGTAGTACGATGTTTGAACTATTAGAACTGGAAGATTAATCTTCTCGACTGTAATGTGTAGTAAAATTAAATTGACTTTGCTGTTGCTTCATAGTAGCGTACGTTTTCAGGAAAACAAACTTCCCTTTGAATGTAAATCAATGGAAGGTAAATTTACATTGTATTTATTTGGAGCATTGTGTGTCAAATAGTTTACGTACGATTTGAATGAACTCTTTAGAAACACGGCAGTAAATCAGCATAATAACATTGTTGTAGGGATTACACATTTTATTATAATTCACTTTAAGTAATATTCAGATACATTACAGGTTTTGAAAATGTGCTTGAATATGGTATTACGGAGTTTTACCTACACACAGTGTAGGTCTTTAGATTGGGACAACGCTAAGCTTATTTACAATACAACCCTGTAATTTGGTGTCAAAGATGTAGCTTTATATCGCTATAGTGCCCAGAGACCTGATTGGACAACGGTCGAGTTCACCGCCTCAACGCCGAGCTCCAAAACGTCTACGTCGGACTGTCAAGGATCGTTTAGAGTTCAACGTACACGATAAATAATTCCCCGAAGATTCGAAATTATTTCTACATCATGACGACCGAATCATCACATCGAAGTCTACATGAACTCCTGATTGAACTTCATGATTTCTTCTTATCGTCCTTTTGCTTCTTTTATGTAGAAAATATGGGATCATTATCATCAGAGACAAAAGATCAGGATCCATAATAATGTTGACAAATTTAAATAAAATTGTATTCACACATTGCACCGAAGTAGTGTTTATCAACTGCACACGTCGTTCGATAGAACACAGTTAAATCATAATAAAATACATACTATTAGAACATAATTAGCAAGTCATTAACTCTAGTAGTTACATTGTATTTTCATCAAGTGAATAATTACTGTTGCTAGCGGCAATTCTGTCATCAGAGCATGCGCAATACAATCACAGCCAAGATAATTCTCATATTCCTGGCATGATATCGCAAAAACTGAAATTACAAATAAAACATAAAGATGGCTGTATGTAAGCTGACTCTTTTGGTTCTTTGTCTGACAATCACTGGCTAATTACAAAGTACATAGACCAAAACGAGTTAATCAATATTATTATGACAAAGAGTCTTGAGGTATGAAACAATAGAGCCTGATCAGTCTCTGACTTGACAAAACAACTAATAATCTAAAAATACAATCCAAAATAAGATAAAGTGCGTAGTGCAGTCATTCATACGGTTCGTTTCCTACTACGCACGTGAGGAATATTTAGTTCCATTCCATTGACAAGTTCTGAACATTTTGTTTAGCATATCCTGCAGATGCGATTTTTACGTCGGGAGTTTCCTTGACCATGCAGTTATAGTGATTTTGCTCAGTCCAGAGGAAAATGTTCTTTCTGAAAGCCAAGAATGACATCCAAAGATGTAAATTTCATATAACCTACTTCATCGTCGTGACATGACCTACTGTGAAATTATTTATAAACACTGTACGAAATAATAAAAGAAACATTCTTCTTTAACATTCCAACTTTGGAAACCGTAATTTGTTAAAGATAAAGTGCACTCTAAAGAGAAGATGCGCGCCACCTGGGCATTAACTTTATGTAAACTTTACCATATGGAGAATAAACGTTCGACAATGGAAGTAAACAATACATAATTATTATAAGTATTGTAACATAATTTGTTTTAATTAAATCTAATTGCATCCCTTCCTTTCATATATTGCTAGTTCTAGCTGTCAAGCACTCATCCAATCACATCCGTTAGGAAAACGGAATAGAGAACTGTTTATATTGTACTATTTATCAAAAACTTAATATTGGTAAAATAGGAGTTAACACAAAAATTCAACGAATCTTTATAGAACTGTGTTTACACTGTAGAACAGGCGGCAAGCAAATTCATACAATTTGTGTTCTCTATTCTTAATGTATCATCATCATCATCATCAATTATGTTGGTGAAAACATTCAACTACTTCTTCGTCACTTGAAGAAAAAGTTCATTCTACACAAAGCACAATGCTTGAAAATTTCTTAATATGACATTTCCATTTTCCGTGATTCTAAAATTGTGCACTTTGAAAAGCACATTTTCTGTAACAAAATGATTGCAGGACAATCTGTCCCTCCAAAGACACAATAATAACACCTGTGACTTGTCATATGTATGCAATCTCAATTCTCCCGCTTGACACCAACATCAATCAACACCACTGATAACACCATGGTGTTATCAGCAACACCACTTCCATCCCCATTAAACTTCTCTATTGACCTACTTGCAGTGCATGCATGACATTGCAGCTCATGGCGCAGGGGGAGCGACTTGTACTGTAATGAATACTTATGACGGAATAACTAAGATATTATAATACCTTTGATAATGTTATGATAATGGTATAATAAATTATACTGTTTATAATAATATTACAATATTGCACAGGAGAAATGTAATTCAAAGTCACAAACAACGCAATTTAAACACAGGTGACTCCTCAATAGTTGTGCAGAAATTATTAATCCAGCTACTTTAAAAGAAGTTTTAATATATTATTATGTTGTGAACAAAAGCTATGACTGACGAAACATGGAATGTGATGTACTTCATTCTTTATCAGCTACACTAGAAGATCCTATACTAGTTAAGTGGAAATTGCTGAAAACATATTCCAATATTTGAAAAAATACGAACAAGTGACTCTACGACCACAGTTCACATGTGACCGATCAATATGTGAGCTCTGCTAATATCATACATTGTCAAAATATTTTGTTAATCGAGAGGGAAACCTGTAATTTTAAAATATCAGGTCAGCATCTATGCAATCGTGTAACTCAGTCATCCTCCATTTTGCATACGATGTATATAAATGATGTTAGTGATAGTTAAACACAGGGCATTATCAGCAAGTGCAACCACTGATTCCATCGCTATATACAGCCACACTAGCCACCAGTACATTGTTAAGCCTGATTAAGTGAGGACATGGCATGCGAAGTACAATTAACAAACAAAGTGGAATTTACATAACATACAAGAAGCCTAATCCGAATTATATAATCAGCCCTTAGGACCGATGTGCTTAAATGACTGAAGTGCTCTGATACAATTGCTTCATTTGAATGATAGTGTTTCAATAATTGAACCAATCGAAACATTCAATTGCATTAATTAGATTTTAAGTTGAATCTGAATGACTACTCTCTACGTGACGAATGAATGGTTGTTGATTGTAAATTACGTATGTATTTTTGAAATGCACTTCTCTCAAAGTGGCTATTTGTTTTGATTGTTGTTGAATATGTATGACTCCATTCAAGATTCAAAACAGAATCTTCAATTCGCTTGAATACGCCGCAATGAATGCGTCCAAAACCGTTTAGAAGTAGACAACACGTTGTGCGATAAAAGTTCAGTTATCTTGTTCAATCGCAGTTTGTAGTTTGCTCTGACGAAGTAAAGTCAGGAATTAGAATGCATTGTGCTTTCCATCTTTCTATAAACAAATCGAAGTTTTCCAAACTAAAAACACCGCGGTTGAAGCTCCGAATGAAAAATAATTCTTTTCTTTTGCGGATAGAATAATAATTGACAAAGTAGAATTGACAAAGCATTCCTGTTAATGTTTATCATGTAATCATCGACCCCTGATCCCATAACAAATCTTCAAGGAAATTATGTGTTTCGTCATTTAATGCTGGCGGATGGTTGTAGCTTTGAATGTTTGAATGTTTTGATGCACAATAAGACAAACTTACAACCCTTCACAACTGATTTTTTTAGAGTTTTCCAATACATCCGATAGAAGTGCACTATTCCAACTGCACCAAGTGTCGTGATACGTTGTCCATGTGTGGCAATTCTTCTCTTGACCACGACCAACATATATGCGAGGATGGACAACCTCGACCTCTTGGGTGTTTCATGGTCTAGTGATGGTATTACAGTGTATTATTTATGTGTATTCTAAATAAAAAACTTTTAAAAAATCGAAAATACCAAGTAATTAGACAGAATTATTTTCCAAAATATAAAATAATATAATATACTCAAAATAATAAAATTATTATCTAAATGCATAATAGGTACTTTTTTAAATATTAATAATTATTTGCAGGTTTAACTTTTAAAACAAACTTTATAGGCAACGGCTATAAACTTAATTTATCCCCCCAAACACCATAAAACATAGTATGAGAGAAGCAAACTGAAATAATGCCTAACCACAATCATGTTAGGCCAGTGTGCTCGAACCACCATATTCACAAACTAATAAACCAAACTCTAATCAACAAGGCTTTGTACATTAACAATCCAATTCAATGTCCAAGACTCCCCAGACGGTTCACGAACCCCGGTCTCAAGCAACACCAAGTTGAGCCGTCCTAATACTAATTGCTCTAACAACAATATGAAATCTGTCTAAATATTGAGTATCTCTGCGCCTGGCAGGTTGCGCTGCGTGATGCCTATGTTGGTAGGGGCCGAGTCGCGCGCTCCACGCCGCATGCTAGTCAGTCTTCGCCGACGACGCCGAGCGGTTGGTAGCGTCGCGCAGGCCTACTGGACGTCGAGAGCTGTTGATAGCATGGTGGTGCCATGCTTCCCGGGCGATGACGTATTGCAACAATGACAACGCCATGAGAAGACAAGGAGCGATGGACTTGTGGCTCGTGGTCGTCTGGTTGGTCGCCGGTTCGCTTCTCGGTGAGTTCTGAGTGTTTATGTCTGTCGCGAAATGTGTTACGAGATTTTCAGTGTAACGGATATTCAAATGATTTATGTAGTTGCTGATATTGAAATTTTGCAATTTATCAAATTCTCTTGTACTTCAAAATCGAGGAACAAAAAATAAATTTGAACTAAGCCTCGTTTACAAATGAAACTCTAAAGGACTCAATTACATTATTAAATATGGGTATTTGCTGAATTATTCTACGCCTACAAATTATTTTTTATTTCTTTTAATCAAGTGTATTTGACTCCAAATCCGGCATCGAGTTTTTAAATTAAACGCAAAAAAGTAATGTTCTAAACACTAAACAAAGCAAATCGTCAAAAAGTTTTACTTCTTGGAACTTTATATTCAGCTCTTATTATTCATTTTTTCCTCTGAGTTTTCCCTGCTCGAAATTCTTAATGGCGAGGCAATTTGAAGTTCGTGTCTTATTTTTAATGAAAGAAGAGAAAGAAGACAGTCAGACCCAAGACATATCACTTGAGATTTTTCTCAACAAATACAATATTCTTTTACAGTTTCAAATAAAAAAATAGTATTACAAGTGCACATATGTATTTATCTGTTCCGCTTGCTTCTGAACGGAGCTTGTGTACGTAATTTCATGGTTCGCAAAATATAGAGCAAACAGCATTTTGAATCCCGGCATTTTTTTCAAATACCGGAAGAACTTGTAGGGAAGTCGGTCACGATCCTCGTAATGGGCCTCGCGTTGCGATTGGCTCAAGCACTCTTCACACTCGCACACTCTCCAGAAGGAGCGAACCGTGAAGTGCAACGACGAGAGCGTTCTTCACGCGTAACTACGCACGCGAGACAAGAACAATACTCATATTTTCGCGACGACAAAATTACTTCTTAATGAAGTACCGCAAAAAGTCCCGTGCGAACTAATATCATTAGTGTGTGATCGTGGAAACGGTTTTAAATGAAGAGGAATAGCCGAAATGTCATGTAAATGGGCTTACAAAATAGAGAATGATTATATTTAGTCTTAACTTAAGGAAACGTAAGATTTTAGAACAATTATGTTTAATGGTTCGTTGAGGTTTATTCATGCGTGATTATGGACTTAATTATCCTATAAGATTATTAAATTTTTAGAGGTTGTCGTAATTAAAATCTCTTTAGTTTTCATCACTTACTTTTAAAATATTTTTATCTATCTAAAATTAATTATCTAATGAGTAAAAAATATAATTACATTGAGCCTTTAATTAAATACAAATTTGTATATTATATTACATTATTATTTAATATTATATATGGTTACCCGAGGTTATTTAAAACGTATTTTGACATACGACTCATTTAGCATTAGCTTTTAACAAATTAAAATATCATAATTTGTCCAATGAGAAGATATGTTATATTCCGTTACATGATGTGCTCTAGGTGCTATACATCTCGATGATCTGAGAATCTGAGTAGATAGAGATGCTGTGGAATATGATTGATAAATCCGCACAAAACTCCGATGTGTCGAATATTTCTTGCCATCCGCCCTCCCCCTCTCCACCCCTCGAGTGAAGTTGGATTCCATAGAACAAGTTCGTGCATAATGCACGTCTACCGTGAGGTTGAATGGGATTTGATTTGAGGTTTGAATGAGGTTCAAAATCACACATCATTTTTTTTGAAACGCTTCCACCTCGTCAATGCCGTCGCGCGTAACGACGTCTCGGCATCGCGGCGGCGGCGTCGGCGTCGAGTAGTGACGCGAACGTGTTCGAGCAACTTGTCACACTTCAACGTGTGGTCAAAACTAATCATAATAGCTATCAACAGTCGGGAAATCAATAACTGATGTTCATTTTATTCCGCCTCTCGCGAGAGTTTGAAATAACATATTCTCCTCGGCGGAAAAACTTGAAATGCTAAAACATTCTGATTTTGAAATATATCCATATGAATCCAGTGAATTTACCATGTATGATTCGAGATGAAAATATTTCAGGTAAAAAATAAAGGAAAACAACGATTCTAGCGTTTCCTTTGGTTTCCCTCTGGCTGAACTGAACAGATTGAATGGAAAGTCATTGATTTGTTCAGATACTGTTCACTAAAACCAATGAAAGTACATAATTCTAAAGGTAAAACTATTTAATAAATTGAATTTTTAGTCCATCGTGGAATCTCGAAATTAAAGTGGGCAGTATTGATCAACGATATAATTAATATTCAATTGAATTTTTATAACAGATCATTGTATAAAATTAATTAACTTTAGGATGTACTGTGTAATATTTATTGTCACCATTTCTAAGTCATCGTCACTGCCATGTTCCTCCCGAACATACTTGACGAACAACCTGTCAAAACTTGAAGTGACATAAAAGTGAATATCCATAAGAATAACTTCATTAATATTTGAAATACTCTCTCTGCCTACCTATTCCCCGCTGACAGAATGTCTTTGAAACACAGAAATCTTATCGATTCACGTTGACTAATATGAGTTAGTAAGATGTCTGAAGCCTGCAGGGCGTAACGCGTTCACACTGCTAATGAATCTAATCACGTGATTGATAAGGTGGAAACGAGGGAGTGAAATAGTATGGCAATTATTGTCATTGTTCGACTTACAATCGACGTTCTGAGACCGCAGTTGCCTGGATTCATATCTGCCCGTCGCCGTTGCACGCCATTGCAAATCATGCGGGCGCCGTGTTTTAAACAAATATTGTCCACAACAACGCTTATTGAAATACTGCTCTGGAGCATTTTACTTGGTAAAGATGGAAATCTACTTGTCAAAGATGCGGGTTAATAATTATCAAGTAGTTTGAAGGAAAAACATTTCTTTTGTTCAATCAAACATAGATTTTACTTTTTATTTGTCAGAGTTACTTTCGGGCAGCTGTTATCTTTCCCGCAATAATGACTAGAAATATACAAAAAAAACATTTTTTCAGTTTCTTACTCCTGTCTATTCACAGAACTAACCTCTTTTATATTAACATAATTTACATAAAACTCCCGTGCATTTGCAAAAAATCTCGGAGGATCCTATCTTGAACTCGTTAAACTTAATCCATCTCATTCAATTTTTCAAAACACTTTGCATATTATTGTTTTCATTTTTCCCTTTAAAATATATAAATAAAAATATTCCGTTAAAACCTCGTTCGAAATACATTTCCGATATATTTGAGCCGTTGTTGGTGTGAGAGATAATCAGACGCAGTATTGTAAGGAAGATATATACAAGATATAAATCAGTTCAGAGAGAGAATTTTGTGGCAAAAGAACTGAATCATATTAATAAAACAACGTCAGCTTACAGGAACTAATCGAGGTAGGCATGAAAGTGCGAAATGGGTTTTTATAATCATGAATTATTATTCAAATTTCGCGGGTTATGATTTACCCTCCCCCCCACCCCCCATCGCGTGCTCCTACTTTGATGCTATTAATAAGAAAGTTTCTTCTACCACGTTGTAAGGATGGCTTATGCACTATTGTCCAAGGATAAAGTGAATCCCCACGGAATAATTAAGTGAGACACGCTGGGTGATACATGCGCCCCCGGCGGTGGGGTTGGGGCGTCTTACCCACAGGTCGTGTGGGGGGGGGGGGGTTATCAGACGCTCTAGGGCGAGAAGCACGCCGCTTCCTGTTCCGTCACATAACTTAGGTCAAGCGAAGCCCACGACTTTGATTCATAAGTGACACGACAACTCTTGGAGATATCAACTCATTACTCACTTTACTTTGAGGAAGTAGGAAAAAAACTAGATTTAGTGGAGGACATTGATAAAATTGTGGGGGAAAAAGATCTAGTCGAAAAATGACAAATTGCTGAAAATGAGGTCCGATAAAATGCCTCTTTCATGAAGATATGATTGAGATCATTTCCTACAGGCCACTGAATGCTGTTCTTTTTACCTCGTTTTAAATCTTGTTTTCATATTTCCCCGACTGCTCGAGAGTAAACGGCGGAGACATTTGAAAATTGTCAAAGACAAATTGATGAAAATAAACCAAAGAAAAACAATCCGTTTTCAATTCGACCGAGTGTTATTAATCAAAGAGATCGCAAACCGTCAACGGGAATAAAAATCTTTGTTCTCTTGGATGTCCGTTACAGAAACACTAAGGACTAACGACTGTTTTGACAGAAATAGCTCGCTGATGGAATGATCAAACGTCTGCAACAATCGAGATCAAGAAACCGCGGGAAATATAAACAGACGACCTGGAATTCGAGAATAAAACACTGCATACTGATTTAATATTGACTCGGCGGTGCTTAACGAAAATATTTATACATGCTTTTGTTGCTGTTAAACACACACTTTAATCAATTTTCGATATGCTTCTCTCTCCAGAAAGCAAAGTATCAAATGTCATTGATCGCACTTTCTTTTTAAAGTAAGTTACACTCACAATCTCACAGTTCTTGAAACTAATTTATTTCGAAAAAATATCAATAATTCGAAAATGATATTCGTGCAATTGATATTGTCTATTGAATATAACAGGTTATAATTTTTTACAAACCACACGTATTAATGTGTAAAATATAAAAACTACGACCAAACTTGAACCCTATATTCTCTAATTTTCTAGTATGCACAACCTCTAGACCCCTTAAGTAGGTCGAATATTGGCATATTGATCTTGAATTAACTATTTACTAAAGTGTTTCGCTTAAGTCTTGCCAACTTTTTTTTTAATATTATACAAGGGTCAAGGTCAATCACCGATAACTACTCAATAAATTGAGGAACTATTGGGTTTTCAGTAATTTCAACTAAATTAAGAAACTGAAACTTTCCAGTTTTTGGTATCGTTCTGTAATAAAACTAACCCAATCGTAAACCACATTAAATCGTTACATCTTAACCCAAATTGTATTGAGCCTGTTCGTTTTAATATACACGGTGTATACGCGTTTCATTGCCAAATTGAGGTAAACCCGATTAGCTATAAAGGCAATAATCTATTACACCACCATTTTCTCTATACCTATATCTACTTGTAGGCTATAAAACCATGGAAGAGACTGAGAATGTAGAGCCGCAGACGGGGGAAGCTGTAGAGTAATTGGAGCACAGAGATTTGAGGTTGTAAAATCCGTAGCCAATGTATTCAGTAGCCAAACTGTAAACTGCTTTTAGACATTATTAACCGACGCTCCCCAGAATGCCGTGCGAATGTAGAAGCTCTTTTACACCGCAGCCACCGCCTGCAGAGATTCTTGCATCCATGTAGGTAGTTCAAGCGCTCATGGGGTTTAATATCGGGATAATTTACGACGAATTTCTTTAATAAATGTGTACTATATTAGTATGCATTTTATGGTAGACTAACACAAGTATTTTGCAAAATAATATTCTATACCATTGCACCATTTAAAGTTATATTGATTGTTGTGTCTCATTTTGTAGAATGTCATTGAACATCAGTTAAGCAAATAAAATGTAAATGGTTTCTAAACGGAATCTCAAGAATTGGTCTGAAGCTTTATTTTAAAAATAAAAAATACTTGGCGCATGGTGTATATAAATTGAATGCTGGGCCGGAAGAACCATGAAACCAACACTTTTTTCGAAATAGGTTTTTTTGTGGAATCACCATGTACATGTCTAGGTCTATCAACTGCCACCTTAAAATGTTGATTTTTTAAATGTTGACATTACTTAATGATCATGAATGTTGGCTGCCATGGAAGAACCATGAATGTGATTCTAGATAGCCGACGGTGCGGACTGCATTGTGTCACCAAAACTGTTAATTCATTTAAATAAAAGCAAGAAAACAAAACTGGTGGATGGATAATCAACGAAAGTATTTGAGGAACTCTGAGGAAAGTATACCAACCGAAAGGGTACTGAAATATTACCCTTAATCCAAATAAATAAGTTTTTGTAATACATTTTGTGTTCATGCCTATTTATTGAATGAAACCTATATAAATGTATCCACATATCTTCCAAAATAAGTAATTGTGATAATATGGCATTTAAATAGTTTTTGGCTACTTACTCAGAATAATGAAATGGTTGGTTTCATGGTTATTACGGCCCAGCATTCAATTATAGAAGTACAGGCACGACAGCGTACCTATATCTATTATATACATAATCCACTAAAAACCGATACGAAATGTTCGGGCATACATCAAAATGAGAGTTACACGTACAATCGAGCTGCAGGTATTATTTCATGAATCCGACAAACTGAGTACATTTACCTGGCATGTAGAGAAGCGGTGCTATACTCATCTAAACAATGGTGGGTGTTTCATCTCCAATCCTCCAGACATGCTCCAGACTAACCACACAGCTTATTCCGTGATGCTTCCACAAGCAGCGAGATTGTGTATTACATCGCTCCGGAATATCTGACCCATATCTCTGATTAGTTATGAAGGTATTGTGAGGATTTGCATAGGAAGCACTTGGAATCATTGGATTAGAGTTATTGCGAGTGAGCGGATTAATTCTTAAGGATTAGTAAATAAAATCTGGTGATTATTTAATCACGTTAAAAGATCCTCTGTGTTAGTTTTCTGTCACGTACCTCGTTGATAATTAAGTTCAAGGAGATATACCTAATAAACAGATCGAGAAAATGTAAATAATTCATTCGGTTTGGCTCGGCGTTCTGTTTTATTGGCTTATTTTTGTTCTATTCCGGATTTTGACGCGATACAGGTGACATTGCCACTCAGATCAAATTTGTCGTACACATACGAATGTGCATGGATTGGATGTGATTGGATGTGTGTATGGATTTTTATTAATATCTAGATGCCCAAGATAGTTGGTGGTTCGCCACCCCATGATCTAACATTGTGTTGGAATCTTGGATTGATAATTAAATTAAATTAAATCGTCTGATTGATTGAAAAGTCAAAATGTTCCGATGAATTTGAAATTTTGCTACGTTATCGAAACCAACTTTTCATCATATTTTACAAATTTTCAGCATAATCGGCAAATTACTTAAAGAGTTATTGACGTTTTTAGGTAATTCAAATTATTAAATCAATAATCAAATCAACGCGTTGTACAAATAACATTTTCCTAGCCCTAAAGTTATAAATAACCACATTTTAGACTGTGTAAATCAGATCAGAGCCGTCGTCCGGCAACTATACTGTTTCTCAAATCTGATGTACTTCATTAATTGGAAGATTGACACGTTCATTCTATCGAGACTAGTGTACATTTTACGGATTTCATCAATGACAAGCAAACTGTAGACTACTGAAATGTCAGCACAATGTGTTTAATTTATTGTAAATTTACGACGGCACTAACCTACGAAACGGGTGAGACAAATAAACCCAACTACTGCAAATTCTACGACTGACATTTGAGGTGAATAACGTTCAAGAATAATATAATGTGGTACAATGTGTGTGGTGTGTGGTTTCATAATGTGGTATGTTTTTAAGATGTCAGGGCTTTGTAAGTGGGATATTTTAATAGATAAATCAATATTATCCGATAACAAAACATACAAAAACAATCATCCGTAATTCACAAATATTCACATTAAGGGGCAATTTCAAATTCTTAATCACATAACGAATCAATGTTGCCCCTCTTGCCCCGAGAATAATTTTAATAAAGTTTTAACACATGACAAAATACCCCAATGATATTAAGAGATGTACTTTAATCCCTCATATTGGGCATTAGTTACAAAAATTAATTATTGCTTGAAATTAAAAAAATCTATTATTGGAATTACTATTCGGTTTCCAATTTATTGCATTAGAATCATTGAGGGTAATTTAATAACACATTTAACTAATTTATTTTCTTCTCCCATAGGAAAAGAGCTTGGTTCTAATTTAATCTGATTATATTAGTCATTCCTCGCAAAAAGATCAGCGCATCCTCCTAAGTGCTCTCAAGACATAGAATCATCTTGTTTATGGTGCAGAGTGATGCTGTTGTAGAGGGAAGAGATGATCTCTTGTGCTGGACCAACCGAAGGGGGCTTGCAATGCGTGTTCAATTAGCCATGCGGGAGGGTGGGGGGGGGGGGGGAGGGAATTCATCGCAGGAAGTTTCAATCAAACGCAAGTCTAACATTGACCTCTGACCTTTGTGTAACGTCACAATGAAAACATAACTCTCCATTGGCGATACGAGAATTGCGTTCATTTACTTGGTTCTCGCGTGAAAATCTTCTGCGAATGTTGACACGTAAAATACAAGAAAAGTTAGATGAGAAGACAACATTGTGACGGCACCTCGGGTTCTAAAAGTAAAAGTTTATCGTGATAAGATAAGTTGGAGCTTTTCTCTGGGCGACAGAATGTTTATGATATTAGACTGACACGTGACTTTGACGTTTGCACTTTTTACGGTGCCTTCGGAAACATAAAAACATAATTATAAGCTGGCGGAGAAACAGTATCTCCACCTTATGCTTTTCGCTTTACATTGTATTCATTTTTACCTCCATGGCTTCGGTACAGGGCAGACCTTTCCTCACATTGACCTGAAATTAGGCTCACTTCAACGCACAATACAGGACTTAATAAATCTATATTTTCGGAATAAATTATTAAAAATAAAATTTATCCCAAGTGACCGATAAAATTAAAATTTTCTTGTTTACTGAGACAAATATGTTTATAATTTTCCGCCAAATATTTCCAGGAGTAAAGAAATTAATAGAATTTCAATCTATTTTGCTTACTTTTGTCATTGGTCTTTCGAAAATTTGTAAATAATTTGTAAATACCACAATATCACCTTCTTCAATGTCAAAATAAGATTTCACACAGGTCACCAACTCGTTACGAATCATATCGTATCTTGTTGCATACGACACATACTCTCTTATCAACATGTCTGATAATAAAACGTCGGTCATGACCCGAAGCTGACAGTAAACCCCCTAGTTTTACAACCCTGGTTTTAGTGTACCGATCCTCACCCATGTTGCGTCATTGTAGCGCACCTGTGTTGTGTTGTGCATTGGAAACCGTCCATGAATCCCACATGCGCCCATGTTCCTGCCACTGCGATTACACTCATAATTAACATTCATGTGGGGCATTCATGTTGGACGAGATTCTTAGAACGTCTGGTCAACATCCCTTATTTGACGTCTGTTTATACAGAAACACCGCAGGGTAATGAATGGGAATTTATTGGAGAGATAAAAATCGTCTGGTGCATAAACTCTTTATGTTGTTGTGAACTTGGCAATGTAATATTCATAGTGTAGAGAGTTTGGATAGAGTAACATGGCGAGACATACTGTTGTTTTTTTACGACCCATTGTTTTGGGAGTGCATTTTGTGCAAGTTTATACAGTTCTTGGTGGATTTCAAACGAGCTTGGTTTTTAAATTTCACGATAATAGGTTTAAGCATGTTAAAGTTCGCTGGTTTGAGAATTGTCTTGAAATTTACGAGTTAACGTGGTATATCATCGACGCTCGGACGTTCTTGATGTTTATCATAAAAACAGCAGTGTCAAAACATGATAGTTGGATTTTAATATTTCGTTTCTCGATTATTAGTTTGGATGTAGATGCATGAATATTCTCTCATTTGAACGATTCACAAACTATGTTTTTATTAATCTCAATATTTCACCTGCTTTGCACTTACCAATCTTTACCAGGAGTTTTTTTGACAGTTGTAAAAGCAACTGTTTTGGTTTTGTTTTTACAAATTTAAAAAAAAAACTTGTGATGAAGCCTATTGTAAAGCAGGTGAAATATTAATAAATAAAAACTTAATACTAAATAAAACTAGATAAATACTAGTTAACTTAAAACTAGATGGATAAAAACATAGTTTATGAATCGTCCAAATGATAGAATATTAATGTAGGTATATGACTGTTGGACTTTGTGTGTCTGGTTAATACTACTTGATACTGCTCAGATAGATAAGAATAGAAATTAATTTTGATAAATTCGATGTACTTATATTTTAACTGCAAACTTCGCTAATCTGTCAGTCAATATCTTTGTCTTGCTTCAAATACAGAAACTGCAGTCTGATTGGAGTCAACTGTATTTTAATTGACGTTTAATCATCGCCGTCGTGCCAAAACGTCAAAAGCAATTTCGGGTTGCAGCTGGAAAATCTAAGCTACATTTATGTAGCTTACACCGTTTAATTTGTCGCATAGAACTTGACATGCAAATGCACCTAAAGTACAATAATCCATCTTAATCTGTGACAGCTCGAAATTTTATTTAAAAATTATGTTCACCGATTTCTTGAAAATAGATTAACTTAATTTATTTTAGTTTCTGAGCGCTGGAAATTGATATTAATATCTATTACCAGCGGGCTCTCTGAGAAAATAAAGAAATGAAATTGATCTATTTCATATTTGACCTAGTGAGATTATGTGCTGATGTAAAGTTATCATCTGAGGAACATCCGTCATTCTAGCAGAACGATGGATGACTCAAGTTAATTAATTACTACGTTTAAGAATAGTAAGTTGTAAGGGAACATGTGAAGGAGTATTTGTAGAGCTGGGATTCGCAAGTAATTAAATTGTGTAGAGTATATGTGTAACTTCATACAGCACTGACCCAATTATGAGACACATTCATGTCTCATACACTTATAATAGTAATGAAGTTCACAGTTTTAGTCATACAATGAAAAGTACTACTGGGTACCTTGCTTCCGTTCCTTTTCCCCTCTCACGGGAAAGCGACGGAAAAGCGACGCTACCGAGACGTTAAAAGTTTTCTCGACGTGAAAATCTGTTCATTGGACGGCGTCTTAAGCAAAGTAGCTCATTAACTGCGTCGAGAACTACTGGCTGGGTAGACTTTTTTACGGGTCGTAAAATTTTGTGGAAATTGAGTGAGAATTCTGGGGAGCACTAAACGCAATAATGGAATGAAACAAAGAATCACAGAGGAAAATTAGAAAGTGAGCGAATTCTTGGTAATGCTAGGAACTGGACTAATGAACCCCAAGGAAGGATATTAACGTAGTTTGCCGAGAAGAGAGAAGAAATTTACAAACGAAATTATGACAAAAAGAAGGGAAATCTCCTTAGAAATGGGTCCTTTCGAAAAGGGGAATGTGTTTTACAAGTTCGTCAGATTAAGCGGTAAAGATTCCTCTCTTCCTGTTAATGCAGTATAATTAAGCGTAATCGCAATGCGTTTGTTGAAACGCTTCGTTGCGTTTATCGGCACGTGCTCGAGCTCAGTTATGAAAACAAGAATCAAATAAATTACACGTGATGTACATAGAGTTCATTAGTTCAATGACGCACGTGAATGCAGCAACAAAATTAAATATTCATTTTTAAGCAGTCGGTATTCTGCATTTTGTTTAATTTATATTTTTACGGATAAGATATTCCAAAAAATTTATGGATTATCAGTTATGCATAATCGCTAAACAGTATAATATTGGCCCTGAAAACAGTAATTTATATATAATACAATCGGACTTAACATAATCGTTTGTGTTTATACTGTTCATAATAAAGTACATAATTTATCATTCAATTATTATGCTTCGAAATGTTTTTAACACTAATAAATAAACAACCGAAAATCATTAAATCATGTAAACTTTTACTTGGCAACATTTATAATGTATGTGAGCAATAAGTTAAAGACAACTTTTCACAATTAGTTAATTTCACAAATTTTAATGCCCCTAATTCACTATACCAGCTGTCTTCTAAAGCGTTTGCTAAATTTCCTAATGGTTTAGTGCTCCAACTGGAAAACTGTACAATATAACTTCTTGTTTGTAAATTACACTCCCAGGACTATTTCTTCCAGGCAATTGCTCCCCACTGTCTCAACTCTGTACCAGTATAATAATATCGTCTCAACCCAAAAGCGCACTGGCTCAATATTGTAAACTCGTACTGAGAATTTATCTCCAGTTCGTAGTAGAAAGAATCTCCACCTAATTAAATTAGATCTAATACAATAGTAGATATACCTCGTCCAAATAGTCTGTTTACTTTTATATGTGGTTTAGTGTTGGAATAGATCCTGTTTGGAGAGTAATTCTGGTGCCTGTTGGAAACTCGTAACTTTCTCATTCAGTCCGCCGAATCGTATGTTATTTGGTGTGCTTTCACGAAAACAAAGTGTAAAAAAACATATACTATGGAGTCTTTTTCCGAGTGTTGAAGCGTATTGTACATTCGGTTGTATATATACGTAGTCTGAAGAGACGTTCCTTTTTTTAATTAAAACAATTCGAAAACAGGAACTAACACCCTCTTATATACGCGTTTAAATAAAGTCTGGTTTAGAACGTATCCCAGAGACAGGTAGTAGTATATATTTTGTTATTTAGGATGTACGGTTGCGTTTGCAACCGTGCTTTGGCTAATTATTTTGGCGGGAAGATGTATGTGCTTACATCAAGGAAGGAAATAAATGTTTAGCTGTTTCAACGGCTGCATTTCGAGGATGCTAATTGTCTCGCAAAACAATTAATCAGAAAAACGTTATAAGAAATAGAATAATTAAGTGTTTGTGTTAAATTGGAACTTGAATTTAACTTACCTACATTTAAATATAGTTGGTCTTTAGTAAACATACAAAAATAGTAATACAAATTTAAAATCGCAAAGTTGTATGGTATGGCGTGTTTTTTTGTATGGATTAGAATAGTCTTATTACGACATTATTACCTTCTTTCTCACAAGTATGGAAATTCCAAGGTAAATTATTCCATAAAATCTCAAACGGACGTTGCTATCAAAACATCACCATCAGTTCAACAACGGAGTAGGTAATTAAAGAGACTAGACCTACACTTCCCCCGCCCCACCACTTTGAAGAGCGTCATCTTCCAGATTTTCGCGGTCTGAAAATGGCCAAAATGAAAATGAAAATGAAAATTATTTATTTATAAATAAATATGTAATTGCATAAATAAATGTATTTTTAATTACATTTTACGTATTTAATGCGTTTACTATACGAATCATGACGATAGTGTATCGATTGAGCCATCGACTGTTTATTTACTTCCATTGTCACGTGGAAAATGGCGCTGGAGAGTCTACCATCCATCGACTTTCTTGTGCATCAAGGATTAGCATTGACAGCATTGTAAGATGACGCTCTTCCCATTGGGGAAGTGTAGGTCTAGTCTCTTTATAGGTAATATATATTTCTCTTTTTGTTTTCCTGACTCATGATAGCACTGTGAAGAGTTAACAAAATTTAGCTTTATATCATTCGAACATAGCTCCTGTAATGTAACAAATATTATATTGCTATCATATATTTTTACTCTCAATTTATAATAAATTCCTAATAAAGTTTATTTCTAAATTAGGTCCGCCCATTGAATTTCAACAGAGCTAGTGTGTGTTATACATATACAAATACAAACGAAATCAGTGGCTGGTCCCGTAGCTGAGGGAATCTGCATTTAAATGAAAGTAGGTATTAAGTTTAATTGTATACACTTGTATGGCCATCCGAATCGGTTTAATCTCGGGCCGAATAAGAATAAAAATATAGCAAAAGTATGAATCAATACAAACAATTGAAGCACATGTTTTGTACCAACGTTTCCTTGTCAGCTTAAAAGAAAACGTATTCTTTAATTTGTTTTATTTCGTATAAGAGACTTCGCTGTAGTTGACGTATTTCCAAAGTTCAACCACGTCCATCCTGATGACTTCCAAACGACATTTCGAAAATCGTCCGCCGCCATTCCATGCACTGAGTAACCTTTCTCGTTCGGGTTTCCACCTACCGAGGAGATTGTTATGTGCACACAATGGAAGTGTTCCATCCACACGGTAAATCTACTCGTTAAATCGATTATTCTTCATACGTGTGTCTTTTCGCCGAGTAGAACGTTTAAAGGAACGATTTTGGCGGCTCTCCAATCCCCGCATAATGTTCGGGTCCGCCTTGGGTTGAGATTGGGGAAGGGGGGGGGGGGGAGGTTGCACCTCAATCATAATCGCAGATCGTTGATGTGTATGACGCCTTGTAGCTTTATAGTAGAAGGATTCTGTGCTTGAAATAAACCTTGGAGCCAAAATGTACAAAAGCATTATTTGGTTTAAACATATTTAGTTAAGTAAATGCATTCAAATAAGGAACCTACTTTATTCAATTTTAACTGTTACGTAAACAACCCGATAAAACTATTTGTATTGTCATTGTCCATCTCCTGTACCTACCTACTGACTCACAGTGATAACTAAATCCTTAATTAACACATAACATGTCTCAAATAATAGTTAATCTGAAGCTAGTTTGACTAATCACCGTTGAAATGTCAATTAAGCCAATCCTCTGATCTCATGGTTTCACCTGACCAAATATCCGATGCATTACTAATTGATTATTAATTATTCGAATTATACAAATCAGACACATGGATTAATTTACAGCCCAAACTAACGTTAGTGAGCCTTTAAGGGCCGGTCTTTCAATACTCTGCTAAAGTCTCAATTAGCTGTTAACAGTTAGTTAGTACAAAACTCTTTCATTCAATTGGTTGTTGCCATGACAATACAGTCCTAATCAACCGCTTCAAAGTTAGAAAAGTATTGAAAGACCGGCCCTAAGTAAAGAAAATTAAAGTTTTAAATTAAAGTTTTAAACACATTGTCAATCTAAAATTTGACTTGTTATTAACCTTCAAAATATTCTACTAATTCTTCGTGCCAAATGTCTGCTTTTGCCTTTATCTTTCTTTGATGTACGACATTTAGTGTTTTAGGTAGTTCGTTCGAGACAAAACAAACGAACTTAATTTACCATAAAGAACCACCAAAAACGCCAATTTTCTTAATTAATCTCCTTATAAAACCACACAGCAATTCATCTCAGACAAGTGAACGCAGCAATAAAAGTGAATAGGCTCTCTAACAACCAACATTTCCAAGAACTGTCCATTCCCTGATCATCATAAAACACAACCTACAGTTAATTCGGTTTTATTGACATACGGTCAGTTAAAAGCGTCATAAAGGCAACAGTAATAATTAATATGGAAGTTAATGAAGCGATAGAATGTCAAGTAATTACCTCGAACTCTTAACTTCATATTACACGACTAAATCTAATTAGGCACATTCAATTACCAGGCAAGACATTACCCTGTGTTAATAGACAGCAATCTAAATTATAAACTACTCTAATTGACATTTCGTCTTGGGAATAGATCGTTGCTTGTCTGCAATTCTGAGACCTACTAGGGGATAATTAAAGTGTAAACATGAGAAGTGTTCAGTTTAAAATTGATCTATTTACAACATAAAATTAAATAATTTAATTTTTCTTTCTTTATGAATTAAAAGCTGAATATACTGTTATTATTAAACAAGAAGAATTAAACGAATGTATTTGAATGTGTACAACTGCTATACAACAACTTGTAGAAATTTGGACTATGCACCATGGAAAAAATAACATATCTATTTATAATATGAGTTAAATGAATATCAACTCTTTATTTTATAAACTATACGTTGATTGTCCGATCGTTAGAGATATTGAACACCTTTAGTCTATTGTAAATGTGTACTCTTCACATATAATTACCTCAAGAAAGTGTTTTAAAACCAGTAATTTGTTCTGGATGATTAACTCCCTCCCTTGCCCCAGGATCTACCCCGTTGAAAAGCGGCAGATAAAAAACCGCAGTCGCGTGTCTTTTTCAAAAGTTAATTTTTGATAGCTTTCGTTCGGCTATCTTTCTCAGGGGAGTGCTAGTCTTTTGGCGGTCCTTGTTGCGAGTGATACTTCTCAATTATTCAATCCCAATGTTCAGAAGCGCACGATCCATCCCATTGCATTGCGTGATGATAGAATTGGATAAAAATAGATATATTTATCTCGTTCATTCGACTATCAACACGGAATTGAAATGTACAAACGTGACATGTTCTCGTGATAGGTTATAACGACACATTGGACAGGTCTGGATGACATTAATTGCATCTTGAATAAATGATAGCGGAAACAAAATGTAATCTTCCATGGAAGAACAAAGGTAATCAATGTGATTGTGAAATAAAATATGAGTGAGTCGAAGTGGAATGAACGCCACGCTGGCACGTATCATCAGTAGAATGTTAGGCAATAGAGAACAAAATTAAAGAAGTTTTCATAAAGATCAAATCCACGACCTTTTATTAGAATTACTGAGAATTACAAGAATAGTGATGGATTACAAAGTAATCACAAATGAAATATCACAAATAATGCAATCAAACTGTTACTGTTCAACCAGAATATAACGTGCTATGCTTGAGACAACTCTTCTGAAACTAGACTAATCGTTCTTATGAAGAATAATCCAATTTAAGTAGTTATTACATTCCCTTTGTTATAAAATAAACGCTACATTAACAAAATTAAGAGCTGAAGTAGATTGTACACTCCTGGACATGGAAAATGGTCCACAGTCAATACTCACTCCTAGGCTAGTATTTATTATTTATTTAAAGTAATTTTTTGCCCTTCCATCCGGTCTTTGTGCCAAAAAATTACATTAAAATAAATGTTAAATACTAGCCGTAGTGTCACTTGAACATTGACCGCGGACCAATTTCAGTGTCCAGGAGTGTACGTAACGATGAGGCAATACAGTAGAATGTATGCCATTTAAAAACAAAGCAAGTACGAAAACTCGAGGTCTGACATTTTCCCACTAAGTCGACTAATTGAAATCTTTGTCTGTTCTGCAGGAGTGTATGGAGTCCAGATCACTGATCTACGCGTCCCAAATGCTGTGCGAAACGGCACCGCATCCGTCGTTCTCGACTGTGAATATACACTGAAGCAAGACGAAATCAACCAAAACTCTGGCCTCGTGGTGAAGTGGTTCTTCAACAACAGTCCCGCTCCGGTGTACCAGTGGATCATTGGCAAGAAGCCGCAGGACCTCGGCATACTCAAGGGCAAACTGAATCTGAGACATCGAGTGTCCGACAATAGTCACACGATGCATCGAGCGCTGTACATCAACAATCCCACCACTGAATTGTCGGGCGAGTACAAGTGCTTCGTGTCCACTTTCAACGACGAGGACTTCATGACCAAGAAGATGGTCGTCTATGGTCAGTACAAAATCTCAAGATAAAATTGTAGCGTTGATGGCGCGTGGCTTACAGTAAGGTTTCAACTTTTCTCTTCTACACCTGGGGTTTGAAAAGTTCTTATGGGTAAACTCTAGGGATTCTTTTAAACTGCGCTTTGTGGATCTGCACCAGGGGTTTTGTGGTCATGTTCCTGTTTTCCATTGCCACATTACTGGCCGTAATATTACAAGAATAAGTCAACTTCAAGGTCCACGTAAAACTTTGAAATAGGAAATTATTTATCCAAATTTAATTGGAGATCTGAATTATCTGTGGATAATGTATTCAGAGTTAATAACCATATACTTTTGTTAAATGAATGAAGTAAACGTGTCACTTATTTTAAAAAGAGAGGAAGTGCTCATGCTGGGATTCTGTTTTTTTGAATTAACTTGAGCTCTACTTTTCTATTGGCAATTTTTCTTTTCAGTTACAACGCGGTAAACTAGGATGATATAAGCGGTATATAGCATTGCAGATATCAATGCCATGACATAGTCATTCAAATACAATAAATCAACTAATTCCAATGAGATAAAACGCCGACAGTTTCATCATGTGTCTTTATAAATCACGAGGGCTCCGCTCATTATCACTTAAACACAATTACAGTAATCAGCCTTCAGTTCAGTTCAACGAAACTCTTTTCAGCTAATAGATATTTTGTAATCACAGAAAATCATTTGAGTGACGCTGATGGAAAATATCTATTATTATACACCTGTATATTTTCATTTCTGTTTTCTCAACCCCGCTCTTCGCATTTCTTCCCCTCGCCAGTTTCTTTGAACTTCTCTCATTTAGTTAGTAGACATGCATATCCTTGGCATTTTTCACCCTTCTCTCTCACTCGCGAGTTATTCTTCTAGCCTACTTAACTCATTTCGCATTCTCTTTGCCGCTATCTTCGTATAATGAGTTCCTTCTTTAAACCGGCTCGAACAGTCACACACTTTTATGTGTACATTTTCTTTTGAAGTCCAAGTTTGTCCTTTCTTCATTGTCTTCTATCTCTTTATATTCTTACGTTTCGCCGTTATATTAATCCTGAAAGCTCGTTGATATCATTTTAATATTTTACATCAAAGTCCGAGCTCCTTCTATAGGTGTTTGTTTTGCCACAATAAAGCATGATCATTTTCCATGCATTCTTCCAAAGAGAATGATGAAACGTGAAGTTTTAATGCTTCTTGAGAAGCCTTCAGCAGAACATGAAAGCTCACTGCTATTATAACTAATAACTATAATTTATTCTCTTGGAGCCGAAAAGAGATTAGATATTATATTAGACTGAAAATATAAATATAATGTAATGTAACAAGAACTTCATTATTATTATCGCCAGCATAATATAATGCACAAAACCATTGAGCAGTCGTCATAAAATATAAATGTATGCGAATGATATCACAATGTTAGAATTATAACTATACATGATGCATCCAAATACATAAAACATGATACAGATAAATATGGCACTTAAGAGAAATTCCTATACATGCCACTTCACCTTTGTTTCAAGAATTTCACCACTATTTTCAAATATTTGTAGATAAATAAATTAGATAAATTAATAAAGTAGATAAATTAATAAAAAAAAAAAATTGATAAAAAATCTTGCACATATTTCAAAAAAAAAGGAAATATTTGGAAATATTTGATCTCTAATAATTTGTATTACATATTATCACATTTTTTACATGTTATAGATGTAATCCCCCACTTTTCATTTTCAGTGTGTGTTTTTCTTTCCCTAGTTTTGTCAATATCTTTGTACGTGACCGCCACCTCCAAGTCTCTCCAATTGCCACGTCCATGAGCATCTCCAACTGGGAATCTAATTTACGGACGGCGCAGCGTGGCTCTAATGGGCGCCTATTTCCCCCCTCTTCCCCTGACCCCTTGCTTGTACTCGCCGCCGGCCAACACCCCGGCCTGACTTCACTTTGACTCCTCTAGCCAAGGAAAACAATCTAACAAACAGACCTATGTCCGGTCCAGGCGGTCGCCTCTCAACTAGGTTAAAGTGATATTGACTACAAAGTAAATATCGCAGTTGATATTCCTAACCTGTTAAACTCTGCTTTCTGATATACGTTGCATCTTCTTTAGAGATGGAAATCTGCTTGCGCTAGGATGAAATCAGAGCTTGAAAGAAAAATTAAAATTGGAGAGGATAATAATTAGTTTAAGACCAAGTTAGAAACTAAGACACGTTATAAAAATGTTCTTCCATTATTCCCTTTTTTATATAAAAGGATCAGTTTTAAATTTTAATAAATCTTTAGGGGAAGAAGCTACCTGTGGCTACTTTTACTGAAAGTACGAGGGAGAAATTCGTGATAAAGTAATATTAAGGCGAAATATTTTCTGAAATCTTCGTTAATTTAATTAATTAAAAAGTGAGGCGTGGCTTTTGTAGGTGCGTTTAAAGTGATAAAAGAATGGCATTGTACTTGGTATAATATAAAAGGTAAAAATGTAAAGTAGCCCCATTAAATTAATGAATTATTGGTGTGTAAAAATTCTCTTCTTAGCCAACCAACTATAACGTTCTGCAGATTCAAAGCAACATTGTAACAAGTGCAAAAAGCACCGATGTATATGATTCATTTAAAGCAGAAATTTAATACACACAATAAGATAATTTGTTCTGAAATTCGATAAAAAAATTATTACAACTTACAAACCGCCTAAACCAATTTATTTGTGAAAAGTTTTGTTAACTTAACGTGTATTCAAAGTTCAAAGAGAAACTTGAGAGATAGCTTTTTATAAATACAAAAATATACCTAGGTATTCTCTGTTAGATTATTGCGACATCAAATCTAGAAATGTACCTGCCAATGCCTTAACTACTGAAATTAATATTCAATCAATACTCATATCATACTGCGGTTTGATATATGCAAACACACCTATAACACAAGAATAATTATTAAAAATCAATCATCCTATATTGATGTTGTCGAAGGTAGAGCCGAGTCTTGCAATAAAACGCAGCCCGCAGAACACATATGTATTGCGGGGTGCATTTATCATACCAGACTTTTTGCTAACTTCTTCAGCTTCATTTTTAACAGCTAGATGATACTCACCTTCATGTTTGGAACTTTAACATTTTTATTTATTACTTTCTTTAAACTTTCTCATTATGTGTGAGTTCAATCCAAATTAAAATTCAATTGAGATAATTCAAAGTTTTTCATCTCAATTTGCTACTTCAAGTTTGGCTCCATAAGACCTAGTCTGCAAATGTTCTTCATTTTACGAATTCTCTGTGTCGCTCACTTATCTTGGGTACGTCTTCTAGACAACTCCGTAACAAAAATTGAAACAAGTGGTTCTTTGTGAAGTGAAGACTAGCAACTTGCTCTGAAACTTTTGCCCCACTTTACATTATTTCCGGCCATGCCAGGCATTGCTGATGAGCCTTGTAGGAGACATCGCTCCGTAGACGGAGGAGAGAGATACAGAGATGGAACACAGCTTTTTATCTCACGCCGGCAATACTTTATTTTATGGTAATATTTTTAGTGAAACTCTTTTTAACTTAGATCTTCTTCGATTGACAATGATTCTAAAGTAAGTTTCAACTTCAAATGTTAGTTTCTCTCACAGTTGTTTAATGTTGTCTTTAAAGAACATCGAGTTTAGCGTGAGTACTTTGTGTTTAAAATTAGGGTATGATTTAGGAGTCTGCCTCTGGTCAGTATTCATCTACTTACAGCGCCACGGGAGACTGGCAGAGGAACCAGTGGGAGAGCACTAAAATGATTTAATTCATTATAATGTGGAAGAGTAACTTCATATAGGAGAGAGAACTGCAACTCGGAAGTAATTTTTTTTTATGTGTTGTGAAGTAAGGCGATTGTAAGGAAGATACAAGCAAACTAAACGTAGGTTAGGTGTTTAATTTTTGATTTACGTTTGATGAAAACTATGCTGTAAATATAAAATAGCATTTCTTCATTATAACGACTCTATACTAATGTAAGTACAGGAAAGGTGAAAGCGAAAATTAAACTTAACATAACTTTTTCCTTTCGTTTAACTTACAGTAAAATAATTGTTATTCATAAACAGGCAAAGCTTTTCATATTGCGACATTTCAACAATTAAAAAAAGCGTTAATGTTTTGATCCATGTAAACACATTTATTTTTATAGAACGCGCTTTTTAGGTAGTAACTACTCAGTAAATGACAACTTTGAAGATCAAACATTTTGTTACGCGTTCATTTCAAAATGTGTGCAATGAAGAGAGATGGAGGTTTAGGTACATTATGTGTAGAATCAGGTTTTTAGTAAAAATAAAGTATTCAAATATTGAAAATATTTATTCTTCTTCTTGGTTGGCCAATTATTAGAGGATTATTATTAGAGGATATTTATTAGAGGACAGGTTATTATTTGAAGAGTTCGTGATGTTTTATAATATATGATTTTTGCCCCGCAGTCAAGCCATTACGTGGCTTTGTGGGGCTTCAGTTTATTTTTTAGTGTATAAAATGTATCAATGTAAAAACCAATAAAAAAAATAAAATGTAAATAAAATACCAAATTAGCTGGTACAGAATAATAATCATTTCATGAATATTTGTCAAAGTATGTTGATGTGTAAGCAGCAATAGCTACGTCATTGTCAGCAATTGCTTCACACAAGCAAGTTACAATCAGAACACTTCTCCTAATATTGAACGATTAACATTATTGATATCGAGGGTCTCGCAGATTATTTATTAGCCTATTGTTGCTCTCGGCTATTCTGCTTCCTCGTCTCAACATTCCGTTCAAATCCAACACCCCGAGGTGTTTTGGCGACTCGCGAACAATGAAGCAACCTAGACTTTACAAAAGTGGATAATTTCCTGTTGACTTTGGTTAAACAATCGAAATATACGTTGAAATATTCAGGAAGGCAATGTTAATTAATTGCGAGGGGTTCCAAACCACTGTGAGGATCAAATGGACCATACTCATCCTAAACAAACATTCGTTAAATATACAATGGGAATTATATTGCCTTCATTTATTCACTTATTTCGTAGCTCTGCATTGCTAGCGGACCGGCAATGAATAGAGAGGTGGGTAATATATGACAACGAACCATTCAGAACATGACAAATAAATACAAATTAGAGGTTATGTGGTGACGGCCGTCATGAAAGGGAATTGGATACCGCCTGACTTTTGCAACTGTTTCATCAGACTCGTGCTCACATTTACACAGATGTAACAACGCAACTTTGTAGTTGAAACATTCAGGCAGGGGAAATAACTTTGGAACTTTTACAAAAAATAACAGCTCATTAGTGAAAAAGGTAAAATATATTTAATATCATTTCATGCACATAAATCATGTTTCATATTAAACAACATACAGAGAGTTTAACCTTTGAAAACTGAAAATGTGTAGGTTACCTACGTTAAAATTGTGTATGTAATTGTACGTGTTTTTAAATTTAATGTAAAAAATTTACTAGTGTGAATGAATATCAGAAATTTTGGGAAATTTTGAATTATATAAACACATGACATATGGTCTATGTGGGAGGAGGCGGCTGTGGCATATTTGGTAAAGAATACTCCTAATCTTTGCCTCTCGACTGATTAAAAGCATTTCGTTGGTAAAAACAAGAAAAATCACAGTAGGAAGATTCTTAAGATATTGTTTTTCGTTCCCTTTGACTGAATTAGCTTTAGTTTGACTTGACCTGAAAAGAGTTTACTTAAGATGGAACAAAAGTAGCCTATATTACAGCATATGTTTGTGAAAGTATATAACATGAACTAGTGTGTAGTGACACATATCGGGCTGATCCATTATTACATCATTTTCAAATAAACCCATACATATGCATGATATTGTGACGTCAGACATGTTGTATCGTATACCTCCACTTGACCCCGACGTCGCTGCGAAGTGCCGAGTTTGTGATGGTCGTCCATCGCCTCCGCCTCAATATGTACAACCTCGTGTCCAGCATGCAGGAACAAGCGATCAAGAGGGCCGAGTGTGACATTTGGGCGTGACCTGAGTTTCAAACAAACCAGGGGGGGGGGGGAGGAGGGTGACTGACTTCTCGTCTGACCCAAAGAGGGGTGGCGGGAAAGGGTCGAGTAGATTCACGCGCGCCTATAACCTTTTAGCTATTTGAGTTGTTCGCGATACGAGAAGATGGCGGTTGATCACGTGGTCGGCTCGATAAGACCACGTGACGAGTGATGGAAGTTAGATGGATTCGGGTTTGACGAGGTGAATGACGATTGGGTTTCAGAAACACGGCACCTCCACTTAAGTTTGAAAAAAGGCAACAACAGAGACTATAGGTGAAAATTCTACTTTCCGTTTCCTGATGTATTCGTTCACACTGTGATAATTTTAATGTATGTAGGTACACTTGACCAAAGTAAAAACGGTATTTAGAAGAAGCGGATTGGCCAATGAAGATTTGATGGCATCATCCGATGAAGTCTATGCTAAAGCTTATTTCAATGATAGTAAATTGGATTATCAAGGAACCTCCGTTTCGTTCAAATACCGTTCTGGCCAAGTGTTCAGTAAGCAATGGGAAAATAATGATTAGGTATAATTCCACAGATATGTTCTAGACATGTCCGAAGTTAGCAATTACTGTAATCTACTTGTCTCTTACAAGTACACAACATGTTGCTTGTGACGCAATGAGATGACGACAAAATTATATTATAATCTATTTATAGCGCTCTGACTTCTGCCATAGTACAAGTATAAATTACTATTAATTACGTAAAAACATTGCTACTAAAATGATTTATAATCATTAAAAAATCTATCGCTTACCCTAAATTCAATCCTTCTAAAGCCACATATTGAAGTATAGTTTTACCTCTGGTGCGTCATCAGAGACGCCAAATACTTAATTTTGTTCAAATCTTCTGAAAGATCTCGTAGATTACTCCAGTTTGTTGAGTTATTCAAGTATAATGAGTTTGATTTGTGAATAAACGCTAGATCAACGCTTAGGATCAACGCTTATGTTATCCATTAATGGACACTTCCTTTTAAAAACACACACAATTATTTCCCCTCGATGAACGTATAAATAATGTATTGCCCATGCTGAGTTGAGATTGTTGTTGGGGGATTTATTCAATGGATATCTGATATTTGTATCGGAAGAGGCGAAGTTTTCCAATTAATATTCAACGCTGGACGACGGCCTTACGGACGTGTCTGCCGCGTGAAAACAGCCAGCTGGCGACAGAAATGACAAAACAAGACAACGAAATATTGCATTCTGTTGTTGAAACATGACTTCCTGGTATTAATAAATATATTGTTTCCAGGAAGAAAATTATAATAGAATAATGTTTTGTTAATTGCGTGAATTTAATATGACCTCAGTTAATTAATTCACGATTAAAGTGTTGAAGATAATTTTAAACCATGCTGGTAGTTGGCAGAATATTTGAGAGAGCTATTGGTGTTGTTTTTTTGTAATTCGATAAAATGAATTAACAGCGTGTTTATTGAACTGATTTATTTCCAATCATATTCGAATTATATATTCCATTTATCGTAGATAACACAAAACGACTAGCGTTCTCTGTTGGGGTTTTATGCGAAAATTGCTTTAACGTCACATAAATAAATGAATTATTAACAAGTTCAAATAACATTTTCAAACGTGCTAATATAACGAATGAAGAAAAACGAAAATCAATCGATGAAATTACCAATTCTATAGAAAAACAATTTTTTACCTATGGCTGCTATGTAAAATACATCAAAAGAAAAATAGCTAATAATGTTTTATATTTTCAAGTTCGTTGAACAAATGAGAAACTGTATAATCCGTTCATTTAAAATCACTCGATATTAGAGATTCAAACACAACACTGCTTTGGTTTATTTTCTCATTTTCTAACCAAATGTTCCCGATTTTCCCGTATGGAAAGATCACGTCCATATTGGAAGCGCACGTGTGTCTAGTCAACAGTTCTGTAATCCAATTAGAGTCGGCGAGTGTTTTTCTACCTGTTTTGAATAACAATACACACGACTTACAGAAACGATTGAAATACAAATTGAAATAGAAACATACAATTGTGATGGTGGACGTAAATAGAGAAAATCACAGTGGACGTGCAGGGCCCTATCAACAATGCCCGTTCGCTCAAATAATTTCCTAAGAGAAAAAAATATATAACATTTTGTGAAATGTTGAAGTACTTGTTTCTGAAGTATGGTTGAAACCTGGATTCGAACTCGCGTATCTCCTCTGTACATCTTAGCTTTTCTTCAAGTGTGTTCCTTATTAAGGACTTGTTCACTTCGGAGAAACTCATTATAACAATACAATTTCTGAACTCGTCATCAGGCGAGATTAGTGGTGAGATACTATAGAAGCTCTCAGTATAACTTATGTTAGTTTCCAAACATTCAGATTGTTAATTAAATTCATTTGGTGAATGAAGAAGCGTTTCGTTTTTGAATAATGAGTTAAGAGTTAATAAGGTATTGAGACCTCATCTTGTATGCTGTGGTATTGGGAGTAACGAGTTAATTATAAACTTATAATATTGAAGGGTGTGGCGATACAAATACCGATAGCGTTGGCAACGTTGCATGCCATTTAGTTTATACTATTATAAAGTTCCATCACACAAAATAATAGTTACTCTTATCTTCTATTTTACGAATATTTTGTTATGAAAAACTAAATACACACGAAGAAAAGAATAAATATTAGGTTAAATAAAATAAAATAATAGTACAATTTTCAGTTGTACAAGTTATATTTCCACATTATTGGAGTTTACTTTAAGTGTCAACATAGCAAATGTTCCTCTTTCTCAGATTAAGTAAATCAATTTATTTTTTCTGCACAATTGCAATGGCAGTTCTTGCGCCCTGATTGGTATCCCTCCCTTCTCCCAATCAATCGAACCTAGTTATCTCAGTGATTGATTAAAGCGAAAAGAGTGATCCAGTTTCCACTCACAATAACCGTGTGTCGTTCTCCATTTCAGTACCCGAGAAGAAATTCGAATTGACTAGTCACAGACCTGGCCTGGACTTGCTGAACATCACATGCAGAGCCCAGGGCGTCTATCCAGAACCAAAGATGGTACTTTTCAGAGATACCGACAGGAAAACTCAGTAAGTTTTATAATATGGAAGTAAAGTTGAAGTAATCAAAAGGGTTTATACACTTCGCCCCCGCTTTACCCGAAAGGTGATGTCGTTTAGATCAAAGTTCCCTCAAAACATTTTAATTACATCTTCAGCTCCAGTATATTATTAGAATCCTTCGCTGGGACTTTGTTGGGCGCAGAAGACATGAGCAATAATACTCCCCCTTAGATAATCACAAAATGTTTCATTTAAAGTTCAAGATGCAATTTGGGTTTGAGATTTAGTTTGCAGACATCTTGAGCTAGATGAAACTTCGCTGCAACTTGTAAAAGTTGATGCTTCTCGACTTATTGAAGCAGATGAAATTGGTTAGCACTTGTGCATTAAAGTTGTGATCAACTTCTTGACAGTGGCACTTGATTGTTTGATTAGATTTCTGTAGATGATAATAGATTGCTAGTTCCATGTAGTGGCTATTTTCATATAACTTCTATTAGAGGAGGAAACTTCGTGAGATATGCAACTGTCTTGTATAAATTTCGACTCCAGGAATGTTCTGAACTATTGCATCTGAGTTCAGAGGGCAAAGAGAAGGAATAGAGGTTAACTTTAAGAAGGCTTAATGTTATTGTGATATACGATGGTGAAAATACTTTCAACTCCATGCACTTACGTTGATTATTCGAATACCCACATCCAAAGAACCTCCCTGGATATATAAGTTGATAAACTCTTTACTACCTAAAGTTTTGTCTCTCCTTATCTTCATGGATGTCTCCAGTTATTAACCTGGCTGGAAAGTTGACTTTCAATTAAAACGTAATCGTGTTTCCTCTCTTTCAGAAGCGGTCTTCTTGAAGAGGTGACGGTCGTGACTAGCACGCCTAGGAAGGGAGTTTACGACATCGTTGCGACTAAAGTGTTGGACGATCAGGAGCTGCAGTCTCCGACCGTCTTTGACTGCGAGCTGAGAATACCAGACGCCAATTACTTTGTCAGAAAAAGTTTAGTCTACTATCCAGGTAAGATATTTATATACGACACAGACCAAGGCAGGTGCAAAATGTTTAATTTAGGTTAGGTTTCTTACCAAGACGTTTGTCGATGACAGCCGGAATGTCAAAAGATTTCATTTTGAGAGATAACTTCGTTATCGCTTATAATACGAGTCACCAGAGCAGCGTTAGTGTGAAAGTAATATTAGTCTGAACTTTTCACATTACAAAATAATATTTTCTGATTACGGAGCAAGTTGGAACAGTAACACTGGACTTGTACTCTTGAGATCCGGGTTCGACTCTCGCAGCCGTGCTTCCTTTTCGTGGTTATCGTCAGTCGAGAGGCAAATGATGGCAAGGTGCCTCACGACCACTTCTTTCCATGATTTCATAATTTCTCAATCATCTACATAATAATTGATTTGGCGCCATTGGCCTAGTTGTAGAGCAGTGCGACGGTAAGAACTATATTACAATCTTATCAAAATAAATCGAAAATATGCAGGTAATAAGTGCTCATTCTTATAAGTTTTGAATTTAACGTTTTAAAATACATTTAGTATTTCAAAGTGTGCATGGCTACCTACATAATATTTCTGGTGGTGGTGCCGTGCTCATAGGTGGAGCGCCATTTGTAATGCAAAAGCTTACATTAGGTATTCACTTTTACTGTTCATTTTCTTTTCCCGAGCGAAATTATATTGTAATTTTACACTGTTTTGTTCAGCTGAAACTGTAAAAGTATGCGTCAACAATTCGAAAGATGTTATACGTAAATCGAGAGAAAAATATTACGGGAAGTGTTTTCTTTTCTGGAGCAGCGAGTTGGAAATGCTAAAAGGATTACTATTCAAGTAACATCCATAAATCTACTAGTCTTGTTTTACGGACGCGAAACAGTCGCCGAGATTTTGTGTTTCTCGTATATACATTTGCGTGCTCTTTTTCCACCGAGCGTAAGTGCGAGTGTGAGAGAGATATCTTGCTAATATACATTAACTGCTTGCTTTTGTGCGGTCGAGAATCTCTGTTTCTAGGAGTTGGAATTAATCAGATTGCTTCTATGCCTCTGGGGAGGCATTAGAATTGAAAATGGAGGAAATGGAGTTACTTGGGAAACTAAAATCTCTTCAAGTAAAGAGACGACCTCAAATGACTTAATTTACAATGAATATATAATAAAACATGGAACTGTGAAATTGCTTACTTTATTAAAGTGCAATTGCAGAATTGGAGACTTAGTTGACTATAAAATATGTTTAGCTTAAAGCTGGATTTTTAACAGATTTCTTGCATGAGATGGCTTATAAGTAATTGTTCGCTTTAAAAACGCGTTGATAAGAGAGCCCTAGTCGTGCAGTGAATGAATAGAATGCTTACTACGCCCATAACTACGCGTTTCCAATCTATAGGCTTTGGATACAATACAGCGATGCATGAATTTTAGGGTTGATTTTAAATGCTGTGTTAAATTTAAACCGTTGTTTAGGTCTATTGCAATGGCAGCAAAAAATTATATTCTAGAATATCCACTTAGGGCCAGTCTTTCAATACTCTGTTAATTTTTAAACGGTTGATTAGGACTGTATTGTCATGGCAACAACCCTGGCATTCCTAGAATTACTGTGTTATCTTAAATTCTGGTTTTAGCAAAGTATTGAAAGACTTGCCCTAAGTAACTGTTAAACTTAGCTACTTATTTAACAAAGCATTGAAAACCCGGCCCTTAGTTGTGTTTAACGTCGCACTATTCTACACTAGGCTAATGGCGACGCATAATGGTTATGATAGTGAAGAATGGGCAAGGCGGTGGATGGTGGGAAGGAGGCCGTCATGGCTAATTAGTATGGAACCTTCCCAGCTTTGAGTCTAATAAGCTGGGAAAAGCCTCGGTCTGAAGGGACGGGCGAGGGGATCGAGCGAGCCCTGTCGTCCAGAATGGAAATGCAGACCAACTTGCTCTGTACATCTCAATGTAATTGAAAATGTACATGAATGAAAGCTATCTTTGAATTAAATTTATATCTTAGATTCACATACTTATTTTAAAATATTTTATTAAAATCACTTTAACAAAATCTATAGCCGATTATTTTCTAAATGTATAGACATTGAAATAATTGTCATTCTTAATTGTGTTATTCATAAAAACTGAACTTTTCGTTATGATGCTGTAACATATATTTATGATTGAGTCAACGAGGGAGCCAGTAAAATAAATCTAGTTTTGAGCTTTTGGCTTCTCCGTTCGCTCCATAACATTTGTGCGATTGCGCAGCGGTTGAAAATTTAAATCACATCAACATGTTCTAGTTTATTTATGTTACGGTCAGCACTAATTCTTTTATAGTCACTGAGTCACATGAAAATAATTGAGTCGCCATAGAGTCGTCGATTACGATCCAACCAGTTGCACTGTCGCTCGTAACTACCCCCAATCACCATTAAACCCCCTCCCCAATAACTGGTTGAGGTTAATAAAAGCCACGTTATAATGCCATTATTTTACTTATGGAATACTCAATTAAGCTGTTTTGATGTCATGACTGCGGAGAACAAATTTACGACTATTTCGTTTCGGTTGACAAAAGAGAATTCGTTCAAACCAACAACGAACCACCTGTAGTAAGTTATTAGTACGCTGAATTTCCGCAAGGGAAAGTAGTACCATACTATTGATTCCTGGTTTGAGTTTATAATAGTATGCGTGTGACTATAGTCAAGGCATGCATAATTGACTTCGTTGGAGGGATGGAGGAGGGGAGGGGAGTACCAAAGACCGCGAGACGTGTACGGAAAACTGACTAGCTCTCCACGGCGGAAAATGGGAGGAAAGGTGGGAGGAAAACTAGACGTGGCACGTTACAAGTAGGCAAGGCGAGGGAGGAAGGATATTAGAGTTAAATGCAGGAGTCAGGATATTGAGAATAGCGGGGAATATCCGAAAGGTGATGCATATCTTATATGTCGCCGTGTGCACGAGAACTAAATGCAGCCGGGAAATGTAGTAGAAGGGACTGATGAAATAATGATTTGCAGCTTTATATCCAAGCTGTAGTTAATGTTTGAACTTCAAACACTTTTATCTTGCAATAACGAATGCGTTTAATAATGCGTCATTTACATCTTTCGCAAGTTAATCCTTGATTGAACAAAAAAATAAAGTTGCATTGTTGTGAATAAGAAAAGAGTAAACACACAAGAAGGACGTAAAAACAAGTTTTCTCACTGTTTTTTTCTTCAAGTCACGTTCATTTCTGGAAAATTCAATCTGATTTTTTATATCTATTTGGGCGAAATTCAATCAAATATTTAATTGTTATGAATTGATGGTCAAATAATAATAATAATAATAATAATAATAATAAGTAGAGATTATGAAACATTTAAAAATATAAAATTATTTGATGCCGGTGCATTTACTTGTTTATTTTCTAATGCATTTTATCGCCTTGTTTAGTTACTCTATGAATTGACTGACTTATTTCCATGTAAATGTGTGCAACTTCAACAACAACAATCTTGTCGTAAATCTTGTCGTAAGGAGGGCGGTCAATAGAACATAAAATTGCATTGTTGAAGTGAGCTTTTAAATATGATTGTACGATCTCGAGAGTCGTGCCTTGATCGCATTAATCAATGTGTCGCCAAGATGTTGTGATAAACACAAACTCATATTTTCAAGTATTATGTGAAGCAAACGCTACTCACAAGTTACTTAAACGACTCTAGTAGTTGGGTCGGATGTATTTAGATTTAAATTTATTGTTTTATTTTGTGTTATTTTAAAGACTAAATCAGTAATTTATGTTCTTTTAAAGATGTAACAGATTGTATGAATCACGATGAATCTGATTTAATCTAAGTATGTATTGAATTTAGAACATTTGTAATTACTTGACTAAGTATTTATACGAGAAATATGTACATGAACATTACCAATATATTTAAAATTATGTATTAAAAATCGCTATAAAATCATATTAGAGTTACCAGACGGCAATGTAGAGTCTTTTGAAATAACTTTGTTATGCTGCATTCTGAGACGCTGCTATCGGATAATTTTCAAGAGAATGTCTTCCAAGATTCAAAAAGATCTTAAACAATTGTATTACTTGAATTCTTCGTTCAATGAACTTCAGTGGATCTGGACCAAAAGTACTTCTAGAATAAAATGACCCTCGTTTACTTTAGAGTTTAGAGTTCAGAGGATATTCGAATTCTTCTTTGTTTTGTTTTCATTTTATTTTCCACCAAAGGAAGTTTTGGTGAATACGTTCCATAACATTGCTTGGCGCATCATCTTGGTTTGGCTGAGGACAAAAGCTAGGAAAAATGGGGGTGGTTGTGGGGGGGATGTATTCAATGATAAAACCAGTGGTGCTTTAATTTAATGGCCAGAAGGGTTGAAGTTTTATTTACTGTTCGGCAAGAGTGAACGTACAGGCATTTCTTTCGCATGGTCGCCGTCCACACAAGGCATACAGCTTTTCCTTTATCGTTCATTTATTAGGCCGGGAACCCTCCCATGTCGTTTCACTTCCAAATTGCAAACAACAAACGAAATAATTCATGATCAAAAACAACTGGAACGCGAATGCTAGTCGCAATTATACACGTCGGGAACATGTATGCATATGGAAATAATATTGGATCCAACTAAAAAAATGGATGAAAAGGTGGAATTGCCTGAAGGTTTGTGGACGATATTCACTACGTTTTGCATAGTGGCAAAGCAAAGGTTCCAAACAGAGCATAAGAAAATGTTGAAATGGTCTGTGTGTTTGGTAAAATGTAGGGATGCTCGGGAAATGTTTTATGTTAATGAGATATGTATAGGTATGTACACTGTTAGAAAAAAAATGATGATGGTAAATATTTGAACCAATAATATTTCGGTCGTATTTCATTCTCATTGTTCAGAGCAGAAGCTGTGGTCAAATTGTGTTTGATTATTTGTAAGGTACATTCAAAACATTGATAATGTGGGAAGGGGTACAGAGTGCATTGCATTGCGAATTTGCAACACTTAAATAGAGCTTTCCCTTGAATATTCTGTAACCAATAATTTCATGGGGTATGTGTAGCCGGACGTTTTTATACTCAAAAGACTAATTTGTATGATGATCATTTTTACAAAAATAACCAACCATAGGAATTTTGTTAAAAATTAAAAGATGTATGCCTCTTTCAATAAACATTTACCATTATTTATTTCTTGAATCATTACTCTTCCTTACACGACGGAATTTTAACTCTAAATCCTTAATCGTCCTGGATATCACAGAAATTCGTATTCCCTGACCCCTTGCTCCCGATATATTCTCAAGTTTTATTTTGTCTGTCGTTTCCCTGCACGTTTCTTATCAGACAGCAATGGCGACAACTAAAAGTACCGAATCCCTTAGCGATTTCAAGACGAGAATTTCTTATATCTCAGGAGGCTCCAGCTGGGTAGAAAGCAGTTAAACCTACTTCATGTATGTAGCACCACTATCAACCTATATACGACAACGTCAAGCAGAAGCTAAAAATGCATGCAGTCAAACATTGCAAAGAGAGTTTATTTTCGTGAATAAATTGTACCGTTCTTACATATAGATTGCACTGTGATGAGAACCCGCTCAAAAATAATGAATGGGGTGTTGTATTACGGAAATTGAATGAAGAGTTCACAATAAATCAACGAAAAGTAGGTATTGTCATGGGCATAGTCAATGAGAGATCTGAAATACCCATATTAAGATGTCAACATGTGTCATACCAACCTACCCACTGTATTCTACACTCGTTGGATAGTCTTAAAAACCGATAAAGGATGTTCGTAGTTCTATTCTGTCCTATGTGTATACTATAGTGGGGTTGCCTTCAGCCAACATTATTTTGTAATAATGATACTGAGTTATTTAAAAAGGGAAATACATACCTGTATTTTGTGAACTTCAGACAATTTGAAATTGGTAGAGCTTGATTACATGATTCCAAACGTGTGCAACTACTTTTAAATGATGATTAGGACTGTATTATGGCAACAACTAATTGAAAGACAGAGTTTAGTACTAACTAAGCTGTTAACAGCTGTTGAGACTTTAGCAGAGTATTGAAAGACCAGTCCTTAGGTCCTTATGTTTCGAAGGTACAGAAATATTCAAGGATGTTATCTTATTTATCGAATAAAATAAAAATAAAAGCAATCCAGACTCGATAGATCTTGAATTAATTTTGAACTATGACATCCTAGGCCACCCAATGCCTTGACAACTCTGAATTTGATATCTAGAGAAGGTTCATGTCTGGGGTTCATGTGCACAAAGTTCTGGGTACAAACCCTAATTCGGCCGAGTATTATGTGTAACATCTCACATCCATTATTTTCATCTGTAATAGGTTATTGCATGATTGTGTGGATTTATAGGATATAAGATAGGATTTATAGGATTTTTTGTTACTGTTGTGGCACATTCATTGAAATATTTACATAATGTGGGTTACTTTTTTCCATTCTTACGTTAAGTTTATTAGCTAAAAGGTTCTTGTTTAAAAGTTAAATTAGGTTAGTGTCTAATCAATCTACTAGATAATTATGTAGAAGCAGTCGTACAAATAAATCCACTCTCGTAATTATGTCAAACGATCAGTGCAGTTTGCTTGTGGACATTTTTCCAGGTTTATCAATTCGCTTGATTGCAAGCGCTGAAACTAAATGCGAAATCCAATTTCACATTCCATTAGTATTCCGAATTATCTGATTTGAAAGTAAGCTACATACGTTTCAACTCGAGTTACAACATGCAACCAATCCTGCCTCTTGCTAGAGTAGTATCATTGAGATGAAACCAAACAAATCGAATAATTTAGAAACTTGCTTGAAGTAATCATTTTCTAAGTCAATTCCGTGTAAAAACAGCATAAAAACATCCAAAGCTCTGTTAATGTCTTCAGTGCATGGATGAAGAGGGCAACTTCTCAAACTCAAGTCTTCGTTAGCTAATGGAATTCTGACTTCCTTGCTCTATACGATAATTGAATTAAACATGCAGGGGCCGGCTGATGGTTCCTATATGTCAATCTCTTAGTTGATTATAGAACAGTTGGAGCTGCCTTCGTTCACTGGTCCAGATATGAAGGAGGAAATTACAGACTTATTTTTATTATAATATGGGTAATTATTCATCTTCTTTTTTGGCAACAAAATAATAGAATGTCTACTTCAGACTCAAATTGCCAATAAAATAGTTAAATTATTTAAGATCAAGAGATCGTACCATTTGAACCAGGTTGAAAGGAGCAGTTATATCTTTATCTGATTACCTCGTTTCAATATATTCCCTAAAACAATCGAATAATATATCAAACATGAACCTAAAAAACTTGTTCCAGTACACTCTTCTTTTGCAACATTGTTTAATTTCAGTTAGGTATTTATTCAAAATAAAGTTAGTAATTTTATTTCACATTATTAATTCAATTATTGAGCGAGCGTAGCGAGCGTCTCCATTCGGCTCTTTTGGACACTTTCTCTGTTTTGTGTGTGTGTGTATGTGTGTGTGTGTGTTTCCCGACGATGCTGGCCACATTTTATTTTCGATCGAGCTGAAATTTTGCACACATACTAATATCATTGTAACTCAGTCTGGGATTGTTTTTGAGATCTGCATTCTGATTGGTTCAATTAAAAACATATCTTCTGATTGGCCAAAAATCAAAATGGTCAGATCGAGCTCAAATTTTGCATGACCATTGAGAGTACCATTTTCAATTATTTTACAACTTTTCAGCCCAATCAGTATAGAACTTATGCACTTATTGGCAATTTTAAAGTTTTGAATCTGTCAGAAATGACATTTCAAAACAGAAATTCCACTGGATTCTGGACCCTTACCTAATATCGCCAAATTTCAGTAGCACCGTTATACTGTAGCACAACTTTTGTTTTAAAAGTTTTAGCCATAAGAGCTAACATTGTCGCCATGGCAACTAGCCGATCGTGCTACAGTAACACGGTGCTACTGAAATATTGGCGATATTAGGTAAAGGTCCTGGGTTGCTCTATGTAGGCTATAGCAAAGCAAAGTTTATAGATGGCTATTCTCAGTTTCAATGAAAAACAGATTCCTTTATGTTGATCGAGTGATCATATTGCAATACATAATGTTTGTTTGCAATATGTATAGTATGTAATATACATTGGTATTAGGTTGGTATTATCTGTATCTAAAATACTTGTTTTCTGGATATGGATCATGTTTCACTTAAAAAACAACGTTTCGACTAGATACATATAATATTTTACATATTCCAGCCCAATCGGTCAAGAATTTACAGACGTATTGCTATTTTAAGTGTTTTGAATATCTGTCCAAAGAGATTGATGGAAAAGTATCAAATTTATGGTATTGGTCTGTTTAATTGTTCCAGAGTGTTTATGGAAAGTTGTAAGGAAATTTGGTAATAATGTAGTAAGTTTTCTTTGATTAAATGGATCGGGCTCGATTGGCGATGTCGTGCGAATCGGTGCTCGCTCATCAACGCGTTACACGGAGCGTTTTCCTAGTTTAAATAATTATTTGCTGAAACATTAAAGAAAAGTTCTTCGAATCTGTTTTCGTGGAATCTTTGTTCGAATCTGTGTTTCATTCGAATCCGTCAGTAAATAGTACGAATTATCACCTTCAGTTTTCAATTTATATTTATGTTAATTCATATATTTAATGTGTTTATTTATCAATCTATCAATTCATTTAAATACTGGTATAATAAAAATAATATGTAATTGATATGGCACTACTGTTGTTATTGGTTAACAAAAAGAGTTATAATAATGACTGGTTTCCGAAATTATTGTTTCTGTCGCATATTATGGACCATTTGCCTTCACCCTGGAGCCAAATTATTAATTCTTTAGATATATCAACATATTATATAATTAAAATACATTCCAATTCGATTCCAATTAGCTACAGGTCAAATAAAAGAAAAACTCAACATCATGTCAACACCATAATTGATAAATATTTAATCCCATTGGAAGCAGATTTTTCAATCCTCTGTCATACTGCAAATACAAAACTGGTTCCTTTTTACACATTAATCACATGAATATAATAACATGGTTAGTATCTCATTAAATGCTTATTCTCTAATGTTTTATTAACAAAATACCGGGTGGCGCAAAAAAAATCACCCTGTGAGAGGTCATTATATGGAAACTATAATAGATATGATTCTGAAATATGTACGCATTAGAAAACACACCAAAATGTAATATGTGCAAGTCTCAAAAACATTACTATTGTAAGAAAAAGTTACAGCTGTTCAAATTTATAAATTTTTGGTATGTTTTCTAGTATGTATACAAATTTCAGAATCCTATCTATAATAGTTTCGATATAGTGACCTCTCAATAAGGGTGATTTTTTTGGCGCCACCCGGTATGTACTTGAACCAGCAAGAGCTTGCTAAAGCAATAGTGTAAAATACTCGGTTATATCTATATGCTTCCCTAGAAAATTAAGTACTCATTGAGATTTTATTATCGAGAAAAATTATATATTTACTTCGGAAGATGTTACAAAACTCACTACAAGTTTAATCAAAATAGAATATCGTCTTTTATAACTTATTTTTATTGCCCCCACAACGGATGTATTCAAATAGTTTTCACACTAAAAGAAGACGAGTAGTCTTCTTAGTCCTTACAAACACTGAAGCTGTATAAAAAAGTAATCTTCTCCGACAGTTCGATTGAACATGTTTCACGAGTCAAGACGGCCGAGTTCGATCCTCGTCAGAGCTCGTGCTGAGACAAGAGACGTGCTGCATTACAGAGTTTCCATGCAACGCAATCCAACATTTGACGGAATCATCTCGCCGTCACGATTCCGTACATTTCGAGTCGGACTTTGCGTGTCTGCCGCCATGCAGCCTACTTCACACGAACCAAACTCCCGCCCCCCCTCTAGCCCTTCCTGTGGGATAGCTCCTCGTTCCCGTCAAAACAGTGATCGTGGTGTTTACTGAGGGAAGTGGTTGGCGGGGATGGTAGTTGGGAAAGGACCGGAAGTGAAAGGAGAGGGGTTTAATTAGAGAAAACGTTAGAGAGAAAAACACGTTTATGGTGTTACTAACACCGCAAACCTTCAAAAGAGTTTAAATTTTTAATTTGGCCACAGAAATTGCGTTCTTTTTTATAGTGGTAACATAATGAATTAATTCTAAAGTTCGTGGAGGCTCGTGTTCTGCCGGAGTTAAAATAGCGTTATATTTCATTCCGAGAAAGGAATGTCTTATGTCGCTACTTTCTCCGGAAAACTTTACGACAAATACTAAGTTTTATTTTTTCGACTCGAGGAACTTTTTGGTTTTCATAGACTTTGCACAACGGTGTAAGAAGAAGGAAAAATCACCTAGTAGAGCATTGCATATTTTCAATGGTAAATGCATTACTTGGTGATTTTAATGTTATTCAATGAAGGCATCATTTTACAGATGATATTCCAGATTGTTTAATACATTTTCATTTATCTAGCATTAACATCTTGCCATTCTGCTGGCTATAAATCATTATTATTAAAAATAAATTGAATTGGACTCAATGATAACAAGTATAACAAGTTTTCATTGAATACGTAGGTACTGTGCATTGTGACAATTTTCTTTATTTATTATTTAGCACCCTCATCCCACCATTCATGTCACACTGTGATAGAAACGACGCCTAAATAATAATATATAATAATAATAATCTGTATCTAGCTCGCTAATATGACTGATGACGTATATCGTGGCTCGTCGAATTGTCGAACAGAATTCTGACACTTTTATGATGGATCGTTTGCACTTACTGTCGGTCGAAATACGTATATAACCTCGCAGCCAGCGTAATTTCCTTTCACGTGCACGTCGATTATTTTCACCCGAGTAGCTTTTCACAGAAGCGAAGCACGACTTAGCACCGTTTGTGTTTGCCGATGCCGAGATGTTGATTTGTTTCCCGATCCGCACTCATCTTGAAAATGTCCTTCTATTCAGTAAAGTTCGGAGAGTTAAACACGTGACCGCGCTGTTTATGAACGTGGTTGTTCGCGAAATAAATGTCTGTAATACACTGGCCAATTCAATCTCCGCGATATAGTTCTTACAATGGTGCACTGCAATTTCATGTTTTATGTGTTTTATTGTTCGCTATTTGAACAGCTTGAGAGCTGAAATCGATAAAAATAAAAAAGTTTAAGACAATTAACTACAAAATTTTAATATGAACATTTCAGTTAGAATATTAAAGTTTTTGTAATGTCTTTACTCAACAGCTCTGCCGTTTTTATTTTTTGTAATTTTGAGTCCATTTTTGGATGGATACTCGCGGTTCAAACGATAATATGGTAGGCGGAGTGACAATGCCAACTAAAATAATTGAAAATGGTATTCCTAATGACCATACAAAATTATTTGATCTGACCATTTTGATTTTCGACCAATAAGAAGATTTTTTAAATTTTAATCAATTGGACGATTTTTCTGAAATTTATATCCCTAAAAATATACAACGACCTCAAAAATATGAAAAATTTCGATTTGATATGTCAAACGGTGTGAGCCAGATGTTATTTCATTTTTGAACCTATCAGAGGGCAGAACTCAAAAACAATCCCAGACTAAATTAGAATGATGTTAGCATGTGTGCAAAATTTCAGCTCGATCGGAAAACAATGTGACCCACAGCGTCGGAAAAAAAACAGAGAAAGTGTCCAATAGAGACGAATAGAGACGCTCGGTACGCTCTCTGTAATGGTAATTGTGTACCATTAAATTTATTACAGAGACTTTTCGATTGTTTTATTTTAGCTGGTATTTGATCGATGACAATATTTTATTACCACCCTAATTTTAGCCCCGAGTTATATGGTGTTTAATAATGTAATTTCAGTATTTTTGTAATTGCACACCAAATTCTAATTTCATTTTCCTATTTGTTTCAGGCCTTGTCAATATACAAAGTGGTAAGTACACAGATTGATGTAAACAATCAATATTAAATAACCATAGTTACGTATTTTAATAATCATTATAGATAATAAAACTCTCATGACGCAGTACTCCACTTTGTCAATAGCCCAGTAATTCACTTATTTTCAATTTTTTATTTACGTTTATGGTAGATCAATTTTTTGAAAATAATTTATGTAGCTAAACGAACGAGAATACTATAATTAAGAGGGATTGGGGAGGGGATGTAATCACTGAACACAAAACGTATTAAATTTTTTGGGAAAGTGGCAGACTCGCTCAAGACTTATGAAGCGACGAAGTTGAAGATAATGAGTTGCTATGATCACTTATTTAAATATGGTCTTAAAGTTGTGCACTGTTTTCAAATATCGAAATTAGACAATTCCAAATTCAGCGAATGTTTGCAAAATATAATCGCTCATAACTATAAGGAGATATAAGAAGAGCAGTCAACGATGCACAGTTGGCTTTAATATTTAATATTTCAAAATTCCTTTGAAATTTTCACAAATCTTTTTTACGAAATTAAACGTTTTTTTAAAAAACTATTATGTGATTTGTTGAAACGAACTTTGATGTTTTAAAAACCATAGGAATTATATTATTTTATTTATCACTGACAATGTTGGTATTTCGTAGAACTTAATTTGTTATTTTCTAGGGAGGAACACACTAAAGTTGTAACCTCACTCACAATAAATCCAGAGTGTTTTAACATTTGACGTGGTAAACATTCCATACACATTTATCCAACATTTAAAAATGTCAAACAATTTGTGCGTGAATAACGGGAGATTTTAATTGACTAAAACTCTGAAAAATTCATACTGTGAAAATGATATGGGCGGGTGTATTTATTCAAATGGAAGGGAGCGAGGGCTAAACAGGTTATTTGCATTACTGAGCATGCAATTTCCTTGACGTCACGCCCCCCGAAAAAAATCATATACAGACAATGTTGGTGAAAAGTGACTATTTAAATTTTAAGTACATGCTTGTTAGACTATTATCGCGTGTGCATCACTAAATACGAGGGTGTTACTTGGCCCCTGAGCCGCGAATGAGAAATAGAGTCCATACTTTCCCCATTAAATGCATGCAGGGAAATGAAGGCTTGGAAACAACTAGGCTCACTAAAATTTCCCAGTCCATTCAATTTAAAGTTCTCTTATATGTGGTAGCTAGAATTAAGGGAACTATACTGACATTTTAATGTGTACTTATGAAGACACCTGCCTGTCATGCATTTTCATTTCATAATTTATTATTCAAATACATTTTTTATCACTAATCGTATTCAGGAGGTGTCTTCCTCCTCCTCATTCTCCTCCTCCTTCTCCTCCTCCTCTTCCTCCTCCTCCTTTGTCAACTACAAAGTTACACTTGCAGCAGAATCTAGAAATGTCATTGTAAATAAAAAATAATTGCGTAAATATTCTGATATTTGTTTAAGATGAAGGCTGATACAAGTCGGAAAAAAATTAGAATATTACCGAAATTATTGAGCGAGCGAAGCGAGCGTCTCCTTTTGGCTCTTTTGGCACGGACCTCTGTTTTTTATTTTTATTTTTTTTTATTTTTTTATTTTTTTTGGTTTTTATGGTTTTTTTCTGTTGGGTGAGGCTGTACAGGTCACAGTTTTTCTTCGATCGAGCTGAAATTTTGCACACATGTAGAGACAACCTTTTCTGTTTGCTGACCCCAAATATTTTTGAAATTCATAAATTGGTTTAAATTTAAATAAACATCTCCTGATAGGTTGAAAAATGAAACCAGTCTTCGATCATTCTGATCAAACTCATATTTTGCATGATCATTAAGACCAACATTGTCTCTTATTTTACAAAATTTCATTCCAATCAGTTAAGAACGTATGCACTTATTGACATTTTTAATATCTGTCATTAATGAAGTATCGAAATGAATGTTTTCCAGTGCCAATTGAATACAGTCTGATTTGCTATATATGTACCAGGGTGCTTAGATGCTATTTCAAGTTTCGATGAAAAGCATACTTTTATGTTGAAGGAGTGGATCATATTTCAATTCAATATGGATACATATGTTTTATGTGCGTTGTGTACGCATTTCCTGTTGGAGAATTTGCACGTGGCCGTGCTCGCTCATCAACGCGTTACACTGAGCGTTTTCCTAGTTTAATATTTATAATCAATGGATTATGAAAGCGTTCACGATAATAAATGTCAATTGTATTCACCTCAAATAATTAAGAATCCAGAAAATAAATCTAAAATGCGATTGAAATGTTGTATATTTCAACAAATAAAATGTATGCATGTTTTTTCACTAAGTTTAGGATGGACTTGGAAGATTCACAAATGAATGACGCCACTATGAACTAAAACTATTTCATCAGGTGTGAAGCGTTTTGATACCTTTGAGTCCTTCTCCTCTCGCTCCACTTGATTCCACGAGATGTTTACTCTAGACAGTGATATTCGCTGTCTGTACTGGAGTAGTGTACTCGACAAGGATTTAACACAGTGTACTCCTGATTCCAGACAGCGGATGCAGTCGAGGATTCTTGTCCTGGTTGACATTGGTTTTACCAGCTTTATTAACAGTCTTCTTCCATTTCAAAGAAGATTACAGAGCGTGGTAGGTTTCACTCAGCTTTCAAAGTTCAAGTTATTATTATATAATAGATTACTAATTGTGTTATTTTTTGCAGAAGATGGTGGTATGCAGGTTTGCCTATAAATGGTGTGAATTTGACAATGATGTTTCCAAAAAACTAAATTATATTTAATTCTAATTGCTCTTCTGTTTGGCTTTTTTCTTGTTTGAGAAAAACCTTATAGTTACCAGTTCTTCTAGTGTGTATTTTTTACTAATAAGTAAAAGTGACAAATTCTGTAAAGATAACAGATTTTATAAACACAAAACAGGGTAAACACTAACTTAGATGGTTGCCAAAATTGTCAAGAAAGAGATTGGGTGACAGGAAGTTTAAATATAAATAGGTTATATTTATATTGTCGCTTTTATGAAAGAAGCTTATGAAGTATGTAAAAATGCTGGACGTTTTATTTGCTTTATTAAAATGTTCATAGATGGTATTCCCTACACTCTCTATAAGTAACAGCTTGGATCGAACTGACGAAATATGCTTGAAAGAGGATCTTATTTATATTTAAAAGTGATATCCTGTGCTAGTTGGCCTAAGTATATTGACGCTGCCACAATTTTATTATTTTTGTATAAATAGCTTTTACTTTAAATATAGAGTCTTTAAAGTTAACCACTATTACAATAGCATAATTAACTGGTCTGTCAACAATCTCGGTTGGTATTAAATGTAACTGAATGTGACACATAATTTTTAAATACATTCCCTGAGCATTTTCAATGTGACCCAAAATAAAAATAGTTCTTACAAATTGCAATATAAGTCGATTCATTATTTTTTAGTGTTTGATAAGAATAAAATAAACAATTTCTGTAAGTAGAATTAAAATAAACGTATATATTATACTAAAGACATGTTAAGAACTTTATGTTTAATTTAAATTACTTAGAAAAAAATAAAATTACTTAGTTTATTGAACTTTACAGCTCTTCAATATATTTTATGAGATTAATTTGATAACAGTTTATTATCAACATTATTAAAATCGTAAAAAATAAAGATGGTTCATAATAAATGTATTTATTAAATGTTTATATGCCATATTTTCTCCCTCCTTCTCTCCCAATGTAACTTTTAGTTTTATATAAGCAGGTTATGACTTGATCTATCCAGAACAGACACGAAGATATTACTTTACTAACGACATTTAAATTAAAAACGGTTCAACGCCCAAAGAAATTAACCCTTTGATCCTCTAAATATGTCGGCTTAAAACGCAGTCTAAAACAAACTTAAGACTCTTTTTATATTCATATTTCTCTGTTTGTGATTGAGATGAGGAGGTCGCCGGGTCAATGTCGGCTTGAATTGAGATCGATTCTGCGGTTTTCTTGCGCTGTTTTCCGGCAAGTTCGCCACGCATGGAAATCTGCCAGATCTTCTTGTCTCTTGACATAATGCATGGCATTAAATAACCCCTTCTTGACAGAATCTACGTCTATCTAGACCATTCAATTCCCGCTAAATCCCTCGTATGGTTTTATACGATTTCCACCATTTTCTCTTGATATACATCGTTATTCATCATTTTCTTCACAAACTCGTACCAAATTGATCCGTTCTTTCCCTTTCGCAGCCACTAATATAGTTTCGAAATATCGTTAGCTGACAAATGAACAAACTAGTTGATTCGGTGTCAAGAGAGAAATATGTTTTTTGAATTTGTTGATCTTTCATCGAAATTGGTTGCAAGGAACTTAGTATGAAGCCAAAAATATAATAACAAAGGTATTAATGCAAAATAAAAAACGAATTAATAGACTTAACACTCAAATTAAAAGTTTTATTAGAACGATTTTATTAGAACGTTTTTTAATTAACATTGCCTGAAGCAAGAAGAACATGAACATCGAGTATTAATGCAGGTTTGTAGACTACACAGGAGAGTAAAAAACAAACTTTGTTTCATTCATTCAAACGAATTATAGTAGGACGATCCGCCGTTCAACTTTTATCAATGAAGTTTTAATGCATTATAAATATTGAAGTCAAACCCCCACGGCATGACACAGATCGGGTGATGAATACTCAGAATACGTATTTTTCGTTCAGTTACTCGCTGTTTCCCGAGGTATGATAGATTATAGATTGCTATTATTTAAAAACATGTACTATAAAAATGTAAGGTCCGATCCAGTAAATTACAGAAATGGAATTAAGCGTAAGTCATCTGATGAATAATATTAATAAGATTTACTGGCTCTCATTTAGATCATGTAGTTCTCAAGCAATCTTTGGTACCTACTGAGTTTAGGCTTATTGAAATGACAAGGAAAACTTATGTACGGCGCAAAATTCATCCTGAGTCATCTAAAGAGAGTAGCTTCAACAGCTTGGTGTTTATTTTATAGCGACCAATTGCAACATTTATTTGATCGTCCGAGGCGAAATTGCTTGGAGCAATGAATGATCAACGGAGTCACGGACTTGCGAAGCACGATGGTATAAATGATTGATTTCCAGCCGTGAAACACCGCCGACCCACGTAGACACACCAAGATGAAGACATGAATAGAAACGTTCGACTCCAGTCGTATGCACTTTTTACTACCCCATAAGAGATTTCCAATCGGAAATATTTCGACAGGAAATCAATTTTTCTTTGACATCAGCTGTAACATACTTCTCAATTCTCAGGAGTTATGGTTTTTGAATGGTGAAGAAGAGGAAGATGAGGTAAAATATTTAGTATACGAACTTAAATTGACGTAAATATATCCTTGGAGGGTGCACAGAAGTCACCGAAATATTGTGAGGTAATGTATGTCCACTAACGTTTGACGAGTATGACACATTCTGAATAGTGACGTTTGATCAAGATGTAATACACTGAGAGGGGTTCAAATTTGTTACATTTGACAATAGTCGAGTGTCGACCTATTTTAATGACAGAAAGCTTGCAATCAGAGATTGTATTATTAATTATCTTCACCAAATTCACCCTTAAACAACATTGATGCAATATGAATACAAGATTAATGTGTAATATTTATTACCACCTCATCCTCAAGAATAATTAAAGATCATAGACAATGTCATGTAACTGTACCTATACACTGTAGTAGACATTTTGAGTTTCCAAAAAACATTTTGCTTTATTTTCTTAATGTTTATTTGTACTGCAGCACAGTTTCCACGCCTAACTCAAATCTCCATTGCAGTTTCCCTTAATACCTACTCGTAACATAATCCTCAAGCAAGTAAGCACGCTATCTATGATCACCTTATCTACCACCGGACCACAGGAAGGGGGTGAAACCAACATATGTCACCTCTCACGTTATTCACACGCATGCCTGCTCCGTCATGGTCTACTAGTTAATAACAATACTGATGCAGTATCATTGTTCGCAGCCTCCAGCGCCTTCACCCTTTCACTCATAGATATATGATCGGCTGATTACGATACACAATATTGTGGATTAATATTGACCTCGAGGCGAGAGGGAAGGATTTGCGGGGTTGAGGTTTCGAACTGAACATCTGTCGAGTTCGTGGCTCAATGAAGAGATGAGATGCAAATCGCGAGGATTAAGATCGGGTTACGAGAACTTTGTACTACAATGAGGTGTTTGGATCGAGGCGAGGATTAGTGTAGGATGTGAAAGAGTGATATGCTGGTAATTAAAGTGGTGTTGTCTTCTCTTAGATGTTCATTTATAGTAATGATAGTTGCGAAAGCCGTAATTAAATAGATTGAATGCGGTAATATATAGTAAGGCAGAGTTAGGGAGGAACTAAAGTTCCTAGGAACTAGTTACCGATAACAAGTTCCTTTTTAGGTAACTTTTAGGGTAACTTTGTTCCGTTAATTTTAAAGGAACTTTGGAACTAAAAAGTACCTTTTTGTAAGGAACTTGGGAACTTATTTTACGTTATTTTTAAGTTCCTTTCGAATAGTCATGTAGTGTCCTAAGATATGACATGATTTTCACAGAATTTAAAATGAATTATGATGCATTTTTTGTGTCTGCCTAAACTTACCTGATTTCTGAAAATATGCTTGTTCCCTTTCCTCACTCAATTTAAGGACCCCGGTAATTTAAAAAAAGAATCGGATGTTTCTTTGAGGGCAAAGTAACTGAAAAGGAACTTAGTTCCTTACTGGTAACTTTCCAGCTCCTTTATTTGAGAGGAACTAGGAACTGGAACTAGTTCCTTTTTGCTCAAAAGAACTGGAACTGGAACTAGTTCCTATTTTTGAGGAACTTACCCAACACTGGTAATAGGTTACACACATTTTCATTAATTAAAATAGCTGTTGCATTAGGCCAGTAATGTTTTAAAAGTTGAAGCGTCTGCTACAAAACAGCAGAAACCACAGTGCTTTATTAGCATAAAACATTAGAAATTCGACCATAATATTAAAAAACCAAAGTGAGTTACAAAATCAACTCGGTATTAAAATATAATAGTTTGGGAAAGCATGAAACTTTTTAAAACTTAGGGTGAATCTGTTCAGTTCCGTCTCTTTGAAACCTAACACAAAATGTCAAAACATTCCATTTTCAATCCTCAAAGATTTAAACTGAGATACGTTTTAATCACTAATGCATTGTTTCACGATAATGAGTAGCTTTCCGAAAGGTGAGGCTAAGACGAGTTAATGATTGCAAAGCACGCCCGAGAGAATGACTGGAGTTGAAGATGTCTCTCAGAGATTAATATAATTCCACCTCCGTTACACATAACTCACTCACAACTCGCATTATTCGAATATTTGCGAGCGAGCAGCCAAGTGAGCTTCTCCTCGAGGCGCCTCGACGCCCTCATGCGGCGTCGGTCTGATTTCTGCTGTGGTTCGGTGTATTGGGATGCGTGCATCACGACTCGGGTATTAGAACCACATGAGAAAACGCTACGGAATATTTCGACTCTATTATATTTGTGTACTGAGTTGGGGGAAATGTGGATTGTGAAATTCCAGAACAAGATTAGAACAATGGTCAAACCATAGAGTCAAACAATATACATTTTTTAAGTGAAATTAATTCATGATATGCATATTTGTATCATGAGTCAAATCCTACTGTATTTACAACTACAAGTACACATATAATTAATGATTTTTTTATTTTTATTTATTTATTGACATGTTTATCCTCTTTGTCAGTGCTCTGTATATGTAGTATTTTTAGATCATCAAGTGTAGAATGTTACGTGGAGGACGTGAGCCTATTGACATGGAATCTTCCCAGCCTTTGCCTATCGACTGAGGGCACTCCGAATAACCTCAGTCAGGAAGGACGCTCACGGGCATCGAACCTCGGACCTCCAGAATACAAGTCAGAGCATTGTGCTGAGCACCGATGCTCCGCTGAATTCGTGGTGTGCATATTGCATATCTTAATTAACATTTTATACGTTTCGACCTAAAAAAAACAGTCCGTTTCAATCCATTCCCCACCATTTCTGTAGAAAACTTGTTATTTAATTTTAGTTATATTATTTCAAAAGCATGGCCTATTTTAGGACGAATCAGAACCGTAGCGATGACGTAATGTGTGTAAATTATGATTTCTTGGGCAGAGCTTTTTTGTTTCGGTTGACTTTGAAAAGGGCCGGTCGCGGTGCTTCAGGAGAGATCGACACAAAGCTCTTCCGAAGAACTTACAACTACAACCACAATGATAACTGTCATAATAGTCGTGGTGTGACGCTTTTCTTCACGCGTCTTTCTCTCCAAAACATCAATTCTTCATAGTCTTATTGCTGATATTTACTTACAAATACTTATGTGCCAAATATCAGTGTTCCATAATAAGTTGATAATATTTTATAAGATGGTTATAAAAGATGGTTATTTTCAACGCTCTAGTGTTGGCTGTTGAATTATTTTATGTGGTTTTGCGTACAACCCCATAAAAGGGGGTTGTATTGTAAAATTAAAGATAATTTCCAAAAATAATTATCGGTTATAATTCGCTTCTCTCCAAAACATTCCATTGTTCTCTCAGTTGTTCGGATTCCTCTGTCGAATAAAATCGAGCTCGAGCTTATTCAACAAAACTCTTTGATCTGAAATTGTTGAGTGCAATGTCTACTCTTTGAGGTTCTATTCAAAACTAATCAATTATTTTGTATGGCTTTGAATGAGTTTAATTTGCTTTACAACAGAAGACAAAATAAAAAAAGAGAAAATAAACCGTGGTCTGAAGTTCAGTTAATTATAATTCTAGAGGAGAACCGATTCAGGAACATGGCAATAATCAATCATGTATATTTGAATCTGATGTAACAACATGTTCGGTATACGTTGACAGTTACTTCAAATAATATCAGTCAACGGGGCAGACATTTAATCAAAAGCAGTGTGTCCCCAACTCCCTTGCCATGCATAACATTGCCCATCACCTTCAATCATAATTCGCATCCATGCTTTGATTTTGAACCAACAATGCACATCAGTGGTTTCTACTAACAAATGACCTTGCCTCTAAAGTATATTCATTATTTTGTGTACATTTGCACTGTGGCAAAGGCAAATATTTTAAAACACCAGTAGAAAGACCTATGCAATTATAATGATGTTTTGTATTTATATTCTGTTTCATCATCATTATCTCGCTTCTAGTGATGTACGGCGTATTTTATGTATCGTATTCACGGTTGGCTTTGATAGTTTGCTTTCTGTTTCCCGATACGAGAGAAATCCACGGGCCATTATCCCACACCATTATAAAATAATGAGTTTTTGTATCAATATCACACAGGATAACGAATATATAAAACCGACTGCTGCAAAGGGAAGACTAATTATAGTTTCACGCTATTTCGACGAAGTTTTGAAAGTACCTACATGAAATACAAATGTGTTATTGGATTCATTTCCAGCATGATTCTTGCTCAACTAATTGAACAAGATGTTCATACGTTCAGTTACTTAATGTTCGTTTTTTCTATCACTAAGCTCCAATTAATACTCTAATATTATCATCTTATTTTAAATAAGACGCACGTTTAGGTTATGCTGTAAGCTCTTGCTAATATCTTGATAGTTATTGAAGAATATTACACAAATTCGTCTTATAGAATCCTCTGAGTTTATATACTCAAGTAAAGTGCACTTTTGCAAAACATTAATAACTCGAGATTTAAGAAATTAATATGTTAATTATAGTGTATTTAATCGACTCAGAAGCAACGAAGTTAATCCACTTACACAACATGCATCGCCAGAATTATGATGTATTACTTTCATGGTTTGTATGGAACTTGAAATTAAAATCATAATTAGTATACAGCTCGTTGGGTGGAAATAATAATATATTCAAGTTGATACGTTGAAAAATTATTCCACGAAACTAACCTCGTGGCGACGTGTGCCTAATTTTATTCTCCTATGGCGACGGGGAATAAATAATAGGGCTAAATTTCTCACTTTCATAAAATGATTAACTAATTAAATTATAATTGTAATGTTCTTAAGTCTTCGATAAAATTCCCCCCAACCAACTAACCAACCCAACAAGCAAATATAATACGGCTATCATACATCCACAGACACGCATATGATCTGTTTTGAGTAAGCTGCTCTTCTCCCTCAGAACTGACAGATACAGTTTACACCATTCAGGTTCCTTTGTTTACGTTATTGCTTTAATATGTTGGCGCAGTGCGCCGGGAATTGAAGTGGACTGTATTTAGAAAACTATACAATTCTACAACTCACCAAGTTCTTGATGTTCTGGCTGTGTTATGGAGCTGTGTGGTAAAGTTACTCTTGAATTTGTGATAAGGGGTGGAAAAGGGAGGGTATAGCCGCTGCACTAGGGGCAATAGAGGGAAGTGTGACGCACTTGAGAAATTTTCTTCTCGAAGACCAATGCATAAGATGGCCGATCAAGGCCCACTCTTTAACGGGAAAACTCGCACAAGGACGTACCGAGGTCAGTATCCGAACAGGGACATTGACAAAATCTTAAAACCAGAGAAACCAAAGAAACCCAACAACAAAACAGGAAACAGGATGTTGTCTACAAAACAGGACCCTTAAATCTTGGGGAATATATTTGTTACCCCTAGTCCAATGCGAGTCCCACAATGTTATTGATATAGCTATAACCCATTTCGCATATAGGCAAATGAGAACATTGAGAGGTTATAGGTAGTGAAAACACATTGCCATGCGCCAGAGGCCTCATTCACAAAGCAGGTTTAGCTCGGATTAGCTAACCTCCCATAAGAAATAACATTGGTAACATTCGCTAACACCGTCAAAATGTTTCGTGAATGACCCCCCAGGAGCCTGGGTTTCTAGAAATGTTTCAGAAAGTTCACTTTATTTTCAGCGTTATATTCTTGAAATGTATACTCGTACATTCATTTAAAACAATAAAAAAACACACATCAAAATTAAAATCAGAATAAAATATATCTCATCTCTTTTCAAGTGTGAACACAATTATTTTCTGTCTGGAAGCAATTTTCTGCTCAGATTGCCGCCGCGATGTTTCCCTGCTGTATGAACGGAGAGCGCCTGGTCGGGCTGATAAACAGACCGCTGTTGATTCGGCTCGCGCGGTTTGATTGTTTCCATGTTGAAGTAATGTAAACATGTCCGAAACATGCATGTTTACAGTTAATTCAAATGCAATTGTGTCAATTGTTTGGAAGGACGCGAAGCACTCTAGCATCATACAGAGTCGACAGCTATATTTAAATAAAGTTTTATTTTAAACAGAGGAAAATGAGAAGTTGTTTTGGTTGGCGAGGTGCTGAAACATTTGAGTAATTTTAAGATTTTTTAGTAACAGCTCTACTGAAAATTAATGTTAAAATAAGCGTCTATGCAGTTTGGTGGAGGTGCCGTATTAAATCAAACCTTTGATTGAAACGTAAAAGTTAACATGAAATTCATTACATATCAGCTTCGTATCGGCGCTCTTGGAGAAGCACCACAAAATTGTATACATTTCATTACATATTAATGAGACTGCTAAAAGGTGAACAATTATTTTGAATCATGAAGTTATTGCACGTGGGTCTTAATAACAGCCGGGCCTTATAACCCTCACCTACCTTACTTCTGTTGATAGCTTTGATAAAAACTTTGTTGAATTAGTAGTATACCTAAAGCGTCATGAAGTAAAATTCTCGAGCCAAATATGAAGTAAAAGGTTGAGAAAATCCCCCCACCTCCTTAATTTCATGCCAAGAACATATAAAAATCACAATCAATTAATATTCAAAGAAACATTTTATGACTCACACTGCTTCGTACTTAAAAAAAATGTTTCTCTTATTTCACACCCTCTCTAGAAATCCCTGTCAAATAAATAACTTAATTATCATTCACTTCCCGTCCGATTGCAAAAGAACCCCTTGTTATGAACCGGAAGAGGTCAACCGCTGAAGTCATGAACTTCCGGTCAAGTGAAACGCAATTCTCAGGAGATACAAGTGACCTGATGTCATATCTTCAAAATTCTACCTGAAATCGTTCCAAAGAACTACCTACAGTCACGATATATGATTAAATATAAACGATAAAAGCGGCTCCCGAGAATTTTCATCACCACACACACACGCCGAAATTAACCACGAAATATGTGGGATTAGGGAATTTTCGATTTTTCGTGCATAAATAAAATTAAAATATTAGCTAGGAATTTTTGAAGGCAATCTATCATCTTAATAACACAATGGCGTTTAGATTAGCAAGGTTTATAAACATGAGTGCTGGAGTCACGGTAAATTTCGACTAAGAAAATCATGAAAATCGGCTTATTATCACGTCCGTACGAATCGTGCTTGTTACAGAAGTGAGTCAAGTGCGGAGTGTATTATTATGCAAAACCAGTTAAAAAATAAAATGCGTGGAAATGTAATCAGTTTAGAGTTTAATATTGTTTCCGATAGAAGATAAGTAAATGTTTGTGGGTAATAAGGTCGTGTCTGATTAAGTGTTTAGTGCCTATTTGCAGACCTGCTCTCGGTATTAAAACGTACTTAGTTACAATTAAGTTCATTTGCGTGAAAATAGCAAAACTAAAAAGCAAGATAACTTGTTTGAAATTGAACCAAAATAGAAATCTTTTCGAACATTTTCATTTCAATATTGACACAACCCTGATTATGAAGTTCAGAGAAAATGTTTTGTTACGCTTTTCCAAAATAATTATATTGTAGTGGACTTCAATGAGATTCAAGATGGCCGCGGTAAAGACGTGCCTTACGGATCGCGCAGAGTATTTATCTAGAAAAAGTGATCTCCTGCAGTGTATAAAATATAAGGAGGTGCTTGACAGAAAAAACAGTTATCAGGTCAATCATGAATACATAATTCATGACGATAGAAGACAGAAATCGAACGCAATTAGCCAAACCATAGTGTCACCACGCCGCCTCTACAAGAACATGCGGGCCACGGCAGAAAAACTGCATCAGAACACAGCAGAAGCACTGCATCGGCTACAGACACAGAAATACCAGGCAGGTATCAGCATACAAGGTGAGCTGGATAATACGACAAGAATTCCAGAGGAAACTAATGCCAGGATTAGGGAGTTAAAGAGTAAAAACGGTGAAAGAGTTGCGAAAACTGCTTTATCGGCGCGAATGTCTCAATGGCGGAAACCGTTACCGACCGAACCCACACCGCAAACTGCTTTACCGGCGCGGTATTCATCGACCGAGCCACCGCCACGGCAGCAACAATTACCGGCCGATCTACCACTACAAGTTCTCGTACAACAACAGAGGAAGAACACAGTGTCACCAACGGTAACAAAACAAATCCAGAACGTCAAAATACTTGCCGACAGTCATGGGCGTGGCATGTGTCGAGAAGTATATAGGCTCACGAGCAGAAATGAAGCAAGAATCCAGACAAAAATAAAGTGCACAAGCTTCTTCAAACCGAGTGCACCGTTTGAAGAAGTAGCCATGGAACTCCACAGTGGAAACTCCACAGAGGAAGGTGAAAAAAACATTATAATACTCATAGGAGGAACAAACAATTTCTCAACAAATTCAGAGAATAACATTAAAACATCTCTTGATAAGATAGCAAATTCTAACCCCAAACACTGCATCATGATCACGAACATTCTACAAAGATATGATATCGAAGGAACAGAACAGAGAAATAATAACATTAACATCACAAATGAAAATATCAAGCTACAAATAGAGAACTACAATAATCCATTCATAAAGTTCATTACGACAGATAACATCACTCGGAGAGACTACACAGGACAAGGCCTGCATTTGAACAAACGAGGAAAAACAAAACTAGCAAAAAGTATAATTAAACATGTTCAAGAATACAAAAAAAACTCAAACTCTCCTGCTCCTCCCCCTCCTCCTCCCCCTCCTCCTCCTCCTCCTCCTCCTCCTCCTCCACCTCAAACAACTCACAGTAGCCAGACCTCCAGCCCTGCACAATCACAAATCACCTGCTGGTTGACGAGGCCTGGTAAAATGATTGAATTGATATGTGCACTTGAAAAAATGAAGCTTCCCCCACCACTTCCACCCTACAACAAGGAGGCACCGACAACACTGTCGTCAAATACCTCCCCAGACACATCTCTGTTATACGTTGAGCTAACGAGCGAGCCTGCAGCGAGTAGGATCTGCAGCGTCGAAGTCGCTACCCAGACGATATCACTGTCTCCGACAGTCGTCCAATGTCACTGTCTCTGGACGACTCCGTACACCAGCGGCCTTAATGACTCTGCTGCGGCGAGTGAGTGGACGACTGCGGACATCAGAGGCCTCAGTGACCCCGTCGAGACAGTTCAGACTCCAGACACCGCAGAGGAGCCCGTCCTAGAAACCGTCCAGACTCCGGGCTCAACCACAACCGAAGAGGAGCCCGCTGTAGCAGACAAGCAGCCGACTAACCAAGGACGAAGACGCCAACCTTTGCGGTCGTCTAAATCAAAACACAGTGTAAATGACGGTCATCTCGCTGCTTCGCCAGTTGCCCCGCGTAGGTCAACCAGGACTTCAAAGCATACCCAACGGCTTAATTTATGACGTCAAGGCAGTACCTCGATAAATGGCAGCACAACCAAGAAGCATATTAATTTATCACTGCAGGTACAGGGAAACTATGGGAAATTGCTTCATATTGGATGCCTTAATGTTCGTTCACTGCTTTCGGGCTTCGACGAGCTGATTGACCTCTTTTCATCATGTGACTTCGACATAATCGGACTTACTGAAACTTGGCTATCGCCATGCACTCCTTCAGCTGACATCTCTTTCCCCGGTTATAGTTTTATTCGCCTAGACCGCGCTGAGGAAGACGACGGTGTACAAGCTCGAACCCGACGTGGAGGAGGTGTTGGATTTTTCATCAGAGATTCACTTAAGCACAAGATTATTCCTCAAAAAAGCAAATCTAAAAAGGTCAATCAACTCGAGCAACTTTGGATATCAGTTAAAATAAAAAAGAAGACGATAGCCCTTGGAGTATGCTACAAACCCCCAACTGCTAACCAAATGTGTATACACTCCCTAGACGGAGTATTGTCAAACATGAGCATAGAGTCTGATAATATTATTCTTATGGGTGATTTCAATGTTAATCTTATCTCGAAAAACCCAGACTCAACCATTCTTCTCGACTACATGGACAGCTTTGCACTACAACAAGTCATCGAGGAACCAACCAGAATCGCTACAACATCGGCATCTACAACTTCCTCACTGATCGACCACATGTACATCAGAGATACCTCAACCGTTGTTGATACTGCAGTTATCGACACGTCTGATATACTCGACACTCGAGGACGCCGAATAACAGACCACAATCTCATTTCATGTACACTACGTTGCGCAAGACCAAAGAAGCTGGCTAAGACCTGGTCCTATAGAGATTTCTCTAAACTTGACCCGGACACCTTCTATGACCACGCATCCAACATCGCGTGGTCAGATATCCATCTTATTACATCATTAGATGAGAAGGTGGAACTTCTTAACCAAAATATTCTTACTTTGGTAAATACACATGTTCCCATGAAAATAGTCAAAGCAACCAAACCAAAAACTCCCTGGTTGACAGATTCTCTTCGACTAATGATGAAGAAGAGAGACAGTATCCTAGTCAAGTGGAGACGCAGCAAAGAGGTGGCCCATTGGAATACCTATAAGCAACTAAGGAACTTTATCACAGGCGCAGTACAACGCGAGAAAAAGGCCTATATTGCGGAGGAATTAAAAAAGTGCAAAGGCGACTCCAGGCTATTCTGGTCAAAGATTAAATCATGGGGAATGCACTCATCGAAGAACAGCAACGACAGCGCATTACCTGATCATTTATCCGACCCAGATAAGATCAACGACTATTACATCGAAGCAGTTGGTCACGAGTTAGTAAGCAGCGACGCACTGAACTACTATATCACAGGCACTAACACACCAGGAGTCACCGATTCAAAAGCGCTGATGTTCCGTCTCTCTACTGTGAGCGCTGAAGATGTTCAGAAGGCGCTTCAGGATATTAAATCCAAATCAGCTGGTATGGATGAGATTTCAGTAAAAATGTTGCAATTATGTCTACCACATTGCATTGACAGTATCACACACATTTGTAACGAATCCATGCTTAATAGCTCATTTCCCTCTCTGTGGAAGGAAGGCATCGTATTCCCACTGCCCAAAGTCACACAGCCTGAAACATTCAAGGACTTAAGGCCAATAACATTGTTGCCCATATTGTCGAAAGTCCTAGAGAAGTTGGTAGCCATTCAGCTCAAGGGCTACCTAGAACGTAACCAACTCCTGCCTGATTCACAGTCCGGCTTCAGGAAGAATCGGAGCACAGTGACAACTCTCCTAGATATCACAGACGATGCGCTTTCCGCAAGAGACTCTTCAAACGTTACGTCGCTTGTTTTGCTAGATTTCTCAAAGGCATTCGATACGCTAGATCACAAGTTACTACTGCACATCCTAGCGTACATGGGCTTCGATTCGAATACAGTGGACTGGTTTCGCAGTTACCTTTTGGATCGAGTTCAACGGGTGCGTGTCATCAAAAACGACACACACTTATTGTCCAACCCCCTGAAGCCAAAATCAGGCGTGCCACAAGGATCAGTGCTGGGGCCATTGTTGTTCACCATCTATACGGCTAAGTTGTGCGAAGTCGTCCAACACTGTAAAGTTCATACATATGCAGACGACACACAGGTGTATGCTTCATTCCCACCTGCAGATACTTTGAGCTTTGTGCAGAAGATTAATGAAGACCTTGAGAAGATCCGACTCTTTGCAACTGACCATGGCCTGGTGTTGAACCCAAGCAAATCCTCGTCGATGTTGCTGGGCTCTTCATTGCAGCGGAGTAGAGCGATACAACAGGGGTTCGAACTGTCTTTGAACAACTGTACATTACCTATTGTGGACGTCGCAAGAAACTTAGGTTTATGGCTCGATAGTGACATGAGATTCGAGGCTCATGTCAAGAAAATCTGCCAGAATGCTGTTGGGAAGCTTAAAGCCTTGTACAGATTCAAAGACCTCATATCAACACCAGCCAAGCTCCAGCTATCGGAAGCATTAATACTTTCGAAACTGAACTATTGTGATGTTATCTACGGTCCGAATATAACGAAATACACCTCAGCTAAACTCCAGAGGATACAAAACTGCTGTGTGCGCTTCGTTCTAAGTCTCCGTAGAAATGATTGGCAACATATTACACCGTTCATCAACAGCATGAGATGGCTGAAACTTGAGAACCGCAGAAAGCTTCATACCATCTGTTTAGTTCATAAGCTTAACAAATCCAAACAGCCAGCATACCTCAGCAGCAAACTAAACTACCGTAGAAATCTTCACGGCCGAAACCTGAGGCACAAAAGCACACTTAACATCAATCACCACAAAACAGCCAAGTATAAAGGATCATTCTCATATGTTGCAGCTACTTTATACAATTCATTACCGGACAGAATCAAGACAATCAACAACGACGTTAGTTTCAAGAAAGTAGCCAAAATGTTTCTCCTTGACCAACAAGGAGCCATCGTTCGCAGGGGATAATGCGGCAGAGAAGTGAAGACTGCAACGATTATGTCTATTTTCCATTTACGTATATTATATTATATTACATTATTCTATTCTTATTTTATTTGTTAATTTATTCACAAATTCACAAATCAAATTAATTTATCTTCATGCCCCTATATGATGTTACTTCATCTCAATGTATCACATAGTTTATTATTCCTCTTACATTATATTGTAATTTTAGCATGGTTATGTGGCAGAGCAGCCTCTGCAGTATACGAAAGCATTCTGCATGCTGAACATCGCCATTTTCGTATTTGTTACAACCTGTACACTTACTGAAATAAAGTCTTTTTATTATTATTATTATTGACTTCATTTCGGCTCACTATTTCTCTTTAGATTGCAGATACGAAGTGTTACATAGATTTTAATCTAAATATGTGTATATGATCCAAATTGTTAAAGCCTAAAATGAAAATGCATGAAAATATTGTACCTTTTCTTTAGCTAATCCAAGAAAATAAGCTGTTTAGTTTATTTGTGATCAAAGATCCCACTATTTATTTCTGGTGGCAGTGCCGTGTTTCTGAAAACTTCCCAGTTAGCTCACATTCTCTTCGTCGCAGCGATCTTACTCTCTGAAGACTTGTTGTTTTTAGCGATTCTGAGCCGAAGTGTTGCCATCTCCGCAGTGTTAACAATGCAGGAGGTAATCTGGTCCATGTTTACAGAGTGAATAAGTTGAGTTCATAATGGATTAGAGAGCTCTCTCCTATTCACTTCACTCTATTCACATATTCATGTTAAGTAGACGCAGCACCATTTCAAAAGAACTTTGCAATCTTATCTTATAGTTAATTTAAGAGACAAGGTGTCACATGGAATGTGTTAAATTGGGAAGTTTTGTTAATCAAGAATACATTGCTCTTACGCTTCTTTAAAAATGATTTTTTAAACGTTTAAAAACACTATAGATCATTTTGCCATTTTAAAGCTTTTGTGATTCTGACGACTTTTGATCATGTAACAATGACAACTTTATTTTTCTCCAAGAAAGTTCCAAATAATAATATACATTTGATTTGATACTTAGTTTGTGAACCACATTTTCATGCCACATGACTTGACATGATTCTTACATTTCAAGAATTTTTAATATATTATTTTCTTTATTATTGTCTTTATGGTGAGTACAAATGGAACAGTCGCACAGCTCTGCAACTACAGTGTCTATGGCGCCGGATTAATGAAGAGTACGGACAGAGACCTCGACTGAGTTAAACCACGAGGCACCTCAGTCAGAAGGCAATGCACGCTGGTCTCAGGAGTGCAAGTCCAGCCCTGAGCCAGCTTGCTCCATCTGCGTCCTAAATACCTTAGAGGAAATAAATACCTTCATGACACACTAATGCCTATAAGCAATACAACATGTTTCTTTATTCTAAGCTAATACCTTAGTACAAAGAAAATTAAAAGCTATTACAGCTCGCCTCCTGAACAGCTAAAGTCAAATCAAAGTGCCTAGAAGAGAAATATTTTGTTTGGCTCTCATTTTAGATGTTAATTTAGATAATAATGTGAGCCAAAAAATAGATCTTAATCAATTGATTATTTTGTTTCCGTTCAATGTGCATGCAGTTCTAAATTTTTTTAACGAAACGGATTGGCTGCTTGTCAGATTCCTTGACAATGAATCCTTGTTATTACAATGAAGTCAGAGATCATCTATTAGGGTTAGATGACTAGTTAGCATAGACTTCGTCGGATAATGCCATCATTTTTTTCAGCTAATTAAATTCTTTTAAATACCGTTTTATCATTTGTTGAGTGTACATAGTTTTGTGCATATTAAAAACGCTGCCAAACACGTTGAGCAGCGTTATGTAAGATACTCTACAGACTGGAAAATGTTATTTCACATTTTGAAAAGCAATTTGTTCTCTTCGCTAGTAAATATTCACTCATACGATAATACATGCACCCGATGACGTGAGCGGCATGCTGACATATGTCAAGAATACTGCAGTTCGATGGCTTGCACTTGCACTGGTGTTGATTTGCATGCACTTGAAGTGTGAGACTTCTCACCTGAGACGCATGAGAGACGCCGTGGTTATGCTAAGTTTCACTCTCTACGTCACAACGATATCATCAGCAATATGTTGCGATGTGAAACTGCAGGAGCATCTCCCATTTCTCTTCGCTCATGTCATACATAAAAGTCAAATAAACTAATAATACAAATGTACAGTCGTGGATATGTTTTGGGAACCTTCGTGATAAAATGAAGATTGTTCCGATTTGTAATAATACAAACGTGGGAATGTCAGTAGTTTTTTTTAAATACAAATTAAAAATGCAAATTTAGTCTTGTCGGTTTCTCCAAAAGAGGTTACGAGAGGCCTCTTCAATTATTTACCATTCTCCACAGACGCGAAATTATGTAGCTGTCGAGTTGTCTATAAAGAACGTAAAAAATATAGAATCAGGTAAATCTTTGAAAACGTACGCTATGCTTAGATACACTTTTAATACGCCCACTCGCACCGCTGCTGTTGTTTTTTAAATTTCCAAACATTGTCTTATGTGTTTTGAAAGCAAACTAAAATTTGCTACCCAAATTATCTCACAAAGAGGCCGAAGCTTCTAGAACTTAAGATCCAGGTGTGGCAACTTAAAAATGTATCAAAAATGGGTAATACCGTGACGTCACAAAGCTGAAACTTAATTTACTCGAACCCCGGCACTTCCACATCGGTGAAAAGTAACAAAGTTTTTGTTTACACGGTTTTTCCATTAGCGTTCAAAATGTTCAGGAAGAAGGATAATTTGATTTCGCTTTCAAAAATTCATCCCCAATGACGCATTTTTAAATTTCAATAATTTTTTATGCTCATGGCGGGCACGTAAAAAACACGAAGTTTCGGAGGAAAATAATGGTAGAGGCTGAGGAAAGTCATCTTAATCTTATCCTTACTTACCTCGCGGAGGCGAAGTCTGCTTACTCGGATCTAATATGTATGAGTTTTCAAATCTCAACTTCTTAATTCTATTTCTCCTGCTGTCGAAAAAAATAAAAATGAGAGTGACATACTCCCTAAATTGGCATTACTTGATGATTTGTGATGAAAATTCTGAATCAAAGACAGTGTTTTGTACTTAAAGACTTAAAAAACGAATATTATATTCAACGTCTGGAGTATTCGATAAAAGCGCTTTTCGTCAGATCACCCAGATTATCAACATAGAACGCGGCCAGTACTTGGATGGGTGACTCTTCAAGTATAACTCGCTAGTCAGTGTGACGACCTCTCTAACACCTGTTATCAGTCTCTCGACAGCGCGGGTTGTGGAGGCCCATGCTGACATTTTACACCGTCCTTCGGGTGGGACGTTAAGCTGTTAGTTTCATTGGTATCTTCAACAGATGGAGACTACATGCCGCAACCGGGATTTCTTTCCTCACTTCTGTATATTCAGTAAATCGATTCCGTCCAGGACTTTCTGGCTATAGATACTTTCTGCGAGGACTTTCACACTTTCAGCCTGATTGTCAAAGCATCATTGATACAAGCTTTTTCCTAACAGGACTGATAGACGACTTGACAGCTAGGTAATTTAGCTTCTTTGATGATTACGCGGATGATTGGAAGACGCTGTGTAGAGAGGGAAAAGAAGGAAGCTGTGAAGTTGGCTCTGTTTCGTATTATTAACGAATCTTCACAGCAGTTTGCTCTCGATGGAGAAAACTACGACACTTTTTCATTTAGGGATGGTAATAGAAAAAATGAGAGTATCCCCAGAGCTTCGATCAGCTCATAAGGAACGCTTTTAATTTTTAAAAACTTTCTTTTTTCATTATATTCATCAAAATGGCAAGGATCTGATTAGTCCAATAATCTCTAAGATCGTCTGGAAGATTTTCGACGAAGATCATTAAGCGAGATTCTCAAGGATTTAGCGATTAGATAAAAAGAATGTCCCAGGAGATCATTTGCATCTTCTCTTGCCTCATCAGCATTGAAATCGTTCAGCTAATGCATGTAAAACCTTCGCTTCATTTCATTCCTGCTCAGTTCGCCGGGATTAGAAATCATTCAATCGAACCGGAAAACATCAATGCGGTTAAAAAAATGATTGAAAATGAATTTCCAATGCAAATGATCGTTGTAGACGACAGTGGGAAGGGTGGAGTAGATTTCAACGAAGATTCAAACTGAAAACTTGACTTTATTCAGGTGAATTAAAATGTCGTAGTTTTATCGACTAAAGTTCAACTTTCATTATTGTGTTTTAAAAAGTTTCAAAAGTGGACATAAATATGTAAACTTGGTTATGGTTCAGTGAGTTGTGAGAGAGGTGGAACTTAATTATATCATCGAGTACGAGTTTTTTTAGTTTGGATTTCTAAAATTGAGGGACCGCCGGCATAAAGAGGCCAATTAGCAGACTTGTTCTGAAATATTCCAGGTTAAAGTTTTCAACTCACATTTGAAATGCAAAGGAAATATGTGTATGCATCATACTATTAACTTAATTGATCATTTAAAGGATCTATTTTTCAATGCTCTGTTAAAACCGTTTTAGTTTAAAATGGTCATTCAAGGAATGCCATTGGTTGTTTTGTTGCCATAGCAATCTAGTCATAATCAATTGTTTAAAAAATGAAACAAAACGCGCTGTGTTCGGCCAATGAAGATCACTGTTTTACTTACAATCCAATGCTTTTTTTTTATATGTAACAACATAATATAAAATATTGATCTGATGATATTTATATCTAAACTACAATCCACATGATTCATCAAACATAATGTGGAAGGAAACACAACAGAAAGATTGTAAGAGTTTCAATTAGAAACAAACTCTATACTCTCATGATTTTCTTATTGTATTCACTAGGAAAACGCTCTGTGTAACGCGTTGATAAGCGAGCACGGATACGTGCGACACCTCGAACCATAATTCCTTAAAACACGGCAATAATATACTGAAGGCTAGAAGCATGATTCACTAAATTATATAAAAAATAACTGCATTTGTGTCTCATTGCAAGTTAGTAACAGACACACACACACTCATGTGTATATTTTGGAGTATTTAGGTGTGTATCAAAGGGATTTATTCCAAATAATAATTACAGAAACAAAACAGATAATTAAACAATACAGATAAATACAGAGATTGAAACTCACAAAATAGGCAACATGACATAATTTAAGAAATAGTATTCAAACAGTTACTTGCCGTTCCGTACAATAGAGCAATTTCCTATTACCCAACACATTGTATTGTAACTATAAATATAACGTATTGACTGAATAAATAAAATAATTCATAAACGTAATTTCATTTATCAACCAACCAACCAATCTATTTCTACAATCAAGCAGACATTTCGCCGGTCTACAAAAAATTTGCTTAGCATTTGAAAGGATTGAAAGAAAGACTGCATGTTAAAACTTTTATAAACAATAAATACCTATACTCGGTTAAAATAAAATAAAAACTATAACCTCGCAGGTATTTCTATAACTATACCTATTTAACCGTAAAACGTATTCTAACAATAATCTATAGACAGCTGACTGCTTCCGAGTTTGTTTTGAATGGGGTGCATCGAGCGGCCGCAACGGACTCCTCGAACCTACAATGCTATTTATATGGAAAAACACGATTTTTTTATTTATGGACGGATCTTTCTCAAAAACTATACAGGTCTAAGTTAGTATGAGATGAAGGTGTGTGCAAAATTTCAGATCGATACGTTGACCGGTGCGGCCTGGGTTGAAGCGACAAAAAAAAAAACACACACACAGAGAAAGTGCCGCAAGAGTCAAGTAGAGACGCTCGCTCCGCTCGCTTAATCACAATTTTACAAAATGCGAATACCTAAATTTTTTAAAGTGAATGCCGTAAGTGTACATTTCTTAGATTGGTTGGTCAACTGTATGAATGATGGTTGGACGGAGTTATACTGGAGCAGCTTATTCTTACTCCGATGTTGGATTATGATATACTCATGATTCCATCTGTGCAGCAGAGATTACAGATCATCCATTCTCTTCTGATTCGAGCAGCAGTTATTTCACGACCGATTTTTACGATAATCTGTTCTGTTCTCAAGCACAATTGAATCTAACGTAACCGTTAATTCGTTGGGACTTGGTTTCTGCTGGCTCGTTCCGGAAGACCTAACTGCAAACTGCGCGGAAGACATAACACAAACCCACTCGAGATAAAAGGCAAGGCACGGGGAGTGTTGTTCTTAGTTTATAGCGAACACTGAGCAGAGCATAGAGTTCAGTGTTAATGATAACGACGCGAGCATCGTGGCTTAAGGAGCCACAAGCGATTCACCGAGCAACAGAATATCAAGGAGCTTCCATTAAATGCATTTTATTTCCTGTATTAGAACCAGTCCACTTTAGTTCACTAGACATGTACACTGGCAATATTCTTTTATACTTCAGAGAATAAATATGTAGCATTAATAATATTTAGTCAAATGAGCCGTTTTCACGAACTTCAGCTGAGACAATTCCGACATTCCAATCGCTTCAAGTAGGTATGTTACTTTGCCTTTGCAAGTGAACATACGTGCAAGCAACACTTACAAGAATACTTCCTCCTAAAGGAGTACCATTTGGAGAGAATCACAATTATGTTGTGTGATAATATGATAAATGTTTGGACATCACTGAACAATAAAAAGGACGTACAACATAGAAACATAAAACATGGAACATAAAACGGGTTGATAACAGCGCAAAATGGTAAATATGGAACTTACAAACATGAAAATACGAGGTATACCTGCAGAAAACATATTATGATACTAAATACATGAATTTATTGAAATTTTTAATGCAATTATCATCATTAAATTATATTACCCAATACTTTTAAAATATTGATCAGTCAAATTAACAAATGAGGGGTTTATATACAAAACAAATCCATCTCCACGTTGCCTTGCATGTAGAAAGTAAAATACAGGCGTGTATGTACACTTGGCACAACTAAAATTGATCATTCAATAAATCTGATTGACTGAAGTGAAACATGTTAGATCGCACCATCAGAAGTCAGTCCCAGCGATCTCCGTGTCTCACTCTAGGAGGTGACCTCACATTTCAGTGACAAGAACAAGCTTTGATTGGTATGGAAAATTTGTTCACTGATCGATTTTTGTTGTGCCGAGTGTACGTCCTATAGCCGGCGGAATATACAGTTTTAATTGTATTTAGAATATGAATAAAAAACAATACATAAATAAGTATCTAACTCAATTTTTTTTGAGATTGCAAGTTACGTATACACCCCTCAAATGAAACAAGTTTGAGCTTTGATATTTTATGACAATTTAATAAAACATATCACAAACTACTACTATTATTATTATTATGAGTTTATATCAGATATAAAAACAGAAATTACCACTCAAAATTACTTTAGTAAAACCTTGACACAGAATTTAAATATTTTACCACGTAGTAATTGATCTTTTAATTTAACAGTCATCTATTTATTCTTTTCTGACAAGAAACGTCAGACTTAGCTCTGCTCTCCCTCTGGCAACGCCTTAATACTTACCAGAGAGAATGGATCGAGTTTGGTGTTAATGATAACGAGCAAACCATCACATCTTAACACAAGTAGTCATTTGAATTGCCAAGTAGTCACCATCCGCTGCAAACTCCGGCCCGGCCAGTGATTCCAATCTCGAGAATGCAAAGCGAACTTGAAATGAGAGAGATAAAACCCTATTGTTTGTTCTCATTCCAATGTACTAATGCAATAGCAGAGGGAGGCCATTAAGATCTGAAGTTAGCTGTTGTAATCTGGGGAGATGAGTGGGGAATAGCTCGTAAGGATCTTATAAGTCATCATTAGACAACATGGAGAGGTTAAAACAAATAGAATTGATGTTGGTTGCTTAAATAAGTTTTAATTGTGTTAACGTTCATAATAGAACAGCAAATATACCTCAAGATGTTGCTTTCCATTTCTCTTACAATTTCGTAATATTTGTGATGTAGTTTTAAATTGTTCGCAAGTTATCTAAAAAATAAGTTTTAAAAATAATTCTTCTACCAATGTTGACACAGTTCATAATGTGAGTTTGCTTTTATTTTTGAGCTGTAGTTATTGTTAACTTTTACTTTTTTGTCTCGCTTCTTGGATAATTAAAACTGCACAAACTATTAGGAAGTCTGTATTATGGTTTTATTCCATAGAGCTAATAAATACACTGTCAGAAGTAAACGTGTCCCACACCACAGGTCATCAAAATACTAACAAATATTGAACGCACTAGTTTCCTCTAAACACATACAAATACAGTTTATACTAATAGAATACGCATCTTACCAACATTCGGCAGCTAATTTTCTTCATGCACTTCTCTATTTGACAGTGAAAAATGTGTATTTGGTAGAAACTTTTTATCTTGTACGATTTATTAATCTTGTAGTTGCCAAAAAGCTGTACAAAAAAGCTCTTCCGAATTTACTTCTTGATACGAAAAAATCAACTTTATAAAGTGTTTTGCTTTATAAGTGAACGAAGCACATTCCACATTATATTGGTCAACAGACTAAAACCAATAAGACAGTTTAGTACAATTCCTGTCACGACCTCTGAACCAGGGAAATAAGAGCACCTAATGAAAAAGAAAAAAGGTGAAAACCGTATTAGATGTCAAAATGGTCGTCGAGAAAATGGCGTCGCGGTCATGCATTAAATTGCATTTCAGTGTATTTGAAGTTCATGCTTGATTCGAGAACCGCTGGACCGGCAGAGTGATCAAGTCAATCAGACTGCCGGAGGTCAAAGGTCAATCCAATAAATCTCTTCTAGTGGCAGATAGTGGCCGAGTGCTTCTTCAATCGACTTACCCCACATCACAGCAAATTTCATTTTCGATGATAAAAGAAGGTTGAGAACGGAGTATGAAGTGAAACGAATGCTCATGGTATGCACAGAAAGTCAAGATTAAACAGGAAGGTGTGGATCGAAATAGTATTTCTCTCGTTGAATCCGTCAGAGGAAACTCATTATATGACTAAATGGCTTGAAAGATAAACATGAAGACGAATTGACTTTATAACTTGAAATGAAATTGTAATGAAATGTTTGTGAGTCAAAAGACATACAGTCGTGTCGAAGAGAAGCTTCATTATGGACGGTTTAAAACAATGACGGAGAAACAATCTCTCAGACGGAATTTCTCAAATAAAAGAATAACAGAGTTAATGTCTTTATCGTTTCATTGAAGAGACGCGAGAATGGATATCCGAAAAATGGTTCTTCTCTTCTGCATCAAAGATTGTTCTGTGTTGAAATGAAAAGATTCTAGTAATATTCTTGATGTGGTTTGTAAACGACGCGGAATGACCGCATCAATACGAGTTCTTCTGCTTGGAGTGTGCAACAGGTCAAACAAGTAACAGATTGTAATCTATTTTCACTGATCTTTCTTGTTTACCCTCTCAAAGAAAAGTTTGAAATGTCAGTAAAAAGTTGAAAATGTAAAAACTAGTGAATGAATATTACTTTATATTTGCACACGTGATTGTAATGGATAAAATCTTGTACGTGTCAAAGTCATGCAATACACTCTGGAGTCTTCATCTATTGCTATTATTTAGTACGCCAATGCTATAGTTTGAACGCTGATTTACTTTAGTACTGCAGTAAATACCAGCAAAGTAGTTTGTTTATAACGAGCAAAGAGCAAACCATTTACATACATTCCTCTTTCAGACCTTTTGCAAATAAGTTGTAAAAAAAGAATTATTGAAAATAATTTAAAATTTTTATGAAAAAAGTTTTTAAAAGTGAAGGTTGCGAAACAAAAAAAAACATAGGTGAATATACATTTTAATTTGAGGCCAGCTCACACCTTATCACATTACAAGACAGAAAAAGTTGAACGACAGAGAAAACACAATCGTCTTTGGATCCTTGGATTATACAAAGTAACCTCAAAATAACATGAAATTCAAAAAGTGTATCGCTGAATATAAAATGCTTTTCACTTCTCAAAAAGTGATAAATAGATCAAAGTTGTCAACAACTAATAAAAACTAATCTACACTCCAGGACACATTTGAAGCAATTCGGCGACAAGTTCAATAATTCATGTGAGTAATATAGTGAATGAAAGAAGTCCAACATGGGACTTGATGTTTGAAAGAAACCCACCCTATCAAAGTGTCGTCGCCACAGATCGATGTAAGATGAATTATGGAGGAGCGATCAAAATGGAAATGACTCGAGTGTGCGAATATCCCTTTGAATTCTGTATAATGTATCAGGGTCTCGTATCTTTGCCATCTCAGATGACGTTCTTGATTGCCTAGTGGAGAGCACGAGAATATTTCGAAGAAATGAGAAGACTTGAGGATTTAACCATATTTAACATTTGTTATATTTGACACACGAAGTTAGAAGACATCAACGAGGAAAAATATATATAATTTAAATAATATTTCAACAACTTTGATTGGTTTCTTCAAATTCTAACAAACATCGATGTGACTTTAGGAAGCGCCTTCGTTTCCACATCTTCATATTTTTGGTGTCGTCACCCGCCTTCTGATCGTAGACGTTGACTGTCCAATCGTGGACTCAAACTGAGTAATTTCTCTTTCCTCCGTCTTAATCTCCTCTTGGGACTCATCACAGTTCTTGATGCTTTCTTCCACCTTCTTCAGAATATCCTTGGTTTCAATTGGGATGACTTTCTTGCATCTGTCCTTGGTATCTATCCATTTGTACTCACCAGCCTTGGTATTATCCAGAATTGATTTATTTTCGTCCTGATTTTCGTTCTCTTTCACGTCCTTGTCCACATCCTTGTTTTGTACCTTGGCCATGTTCTTGCTATCGTCCTCGTCATGCTCGTCGTCCTTGTTTTCGTCGTCGCTCTCGTTGATCATCACGATGAGATTTCTTCCTGTGGATTCCATGTACAAGCCCAAGAGCACGGCCACAGTCACGACTATCACGACAGACGGAACCACGAAATATGCGACGAACTTCACAAATAACAAGAGGACACTCGCTTTTAGTTCAAGAATCTCGTAAATAAAGTCACCGAGAATATTTTTGGCGATGTTGCCGTATGTCGTTTCCACGTTAGATTTATTTTCAAAGTCTTCCATGGTCCAAGAGTTAAATTGTCTATGAACAGTTCGGCGAAGAGCTGAGGCACTACTGTTGTCATGGAAACAGATAATAGAATTTACTTTATTGTAACAACAAGTCCTAGGGTCATAGTAATTAATGAACAATGTTTGCATTACCTACCTACAATAATATAGGGGGCAACTTATTTCCAATATGACTAGACTCATGTTGACTCACGCAGTCTGCTTTCTACCCAACATCAACACACAATTGTAACCAATATAAACCAATAAAGTGTGACAATCAAGCTCAAATCGCAAGTTTAGATAGTGACACACGTATAAAATAAAAAGACTACAAGAGCCTAATAAATGAAAGACTGTCTGGAAGGTTTCACAAGTTTTATTTTTGATAAGCTGGCGAATAGAAGAATAAACGTCAACTTATACGTTAAATATGTGTTACCAAAAGTTGTTATCTCCTGGAGATTGATGAATTCTAGAGACAGCCGTGTTGAGATTCACCATTATCAAATATATATGAATTTTTATTGAAACGAGATATTTATAACACACAGTTTAAGTTTTACAATTTCTCGTTCTGGATTTTATTTCTTTCCATCTTCACCTTCAAATCTTCAGAATCACATCCCTCCTTCTGATCTTTTCTCGTCCTGTGCCTATGTCTTCTGATTCATGACCATGATCCTGATCGTCACTACCACCTGCGTCGACGTCTTCTGGTTCATGACCTTGATCCTGATCGTCACTACCACCTGCATCGAAGTCTTCTGATTTATGACCTTGATCCTGATCGTCACTACCACCTGCGTCGACGTCTTCTGGTTCATGACCTTGATCCTGATCGTCACTACCACCTGCGTCGAAGTCTTCTGATTTATGACTTTGATCCTGATCGTCACTGCCACCTGCATCGACGACTTTTGATTCATGACCTAGATCCTGATCGTCACTGCCACCTGCGTCGACGTCTTCTGATTCATGACCTTGATCCTGATCGTCACTACCACCTGCGTCAACGTCTTCTGATTCATGAACTTGATCCTGATCGTCACTGCCACCTGCGTAGTCATCATTTGATTCATGACCTAGATCCTGATCGTCACTGCCACCTGCGTCGACATCTCCTGATTCATGAACTTGATCCTGATCGTCACTGCCTCCTGCGTCAACGTCTTCTGATTCATTACCTTGATCCTGATCGTCACTGCCACCTGCGTCGACATCTCCTGATTCATGAACTTGATCCTGATCGTCACTGCCTCCTGCGTCAACGTCTTCTGATTCATGACCTTGATCCTGATCGTCACTGCCACCTACATTGGCATCGTCTGATTCATGACCTTGATCCTGATCGTCACTGCCACCTGCGTCGACATCTGCTGATTCATGAACTTGATCCTGATCGTCAGTCCGATTTGCATCGACATTTTTTGATTCATGACCTTGATCCTGATCGTCAATGCCATTTGCGTCTACGTCTTCTGATTCATGAACTTGATCCTGATCGTCAGTCCAATTTTCGTCGACTTTTTTTGATTCATGACCTTGATCCTGATCGTCACCGCTACCTGCGTCAACATCTTCTGATTCATGACCTTGATCCTGATCGTCACCGCCACCTGCGTCGACATCTTCTGATTCATGACCTTGATCCTGATCGTCACCGCCACCTGTGTCGACATCTTGTGATTCATACCCCTCCTTCTGATCGTCAACTACAACTAATCGATTTTCTTCTGTTTCGCAATCCTCGCACATTTTGCGGCCCAGTACTCCATCCTCCTTGGACGCTTTTTGGTCTTTCTGGTCAAATCTGTCGAGATGCTTCCAGTATAAATTCCGAGTTTGTATAACGATAAGTAAGAGAATAGCTAAAGGCAGCACAAAAAAGAAGAGCACGAAGATAAACATGATCCTGTCAAAAGTTACAATTTCTTGAATCTGAAACGAGAGATTTTCAAGGGAGTCTTCGGTCAATTCCATGTTGGTCAAGTCAAATTCCAAGTTATCTCCATTTTCCTCCATTGAAGAGTTCATATTTGTAGTTTTTATGATCTTGAGTTTTTAGTCGAATTCCATTCCGAGATATGGAAACAGTTGTGATGGAAACAATTCGGAAAACAGTTAGTGTACACTTCACTGTTGCAATTTAATAATTACATTTTCCAATAAGCAACAATGGTGCGTTTCAATTTGATTCAGTGTAGAAACCCTAGTAACGCATTCAATTTTCATTGTAACTCAATAAAGATCAAGTTGGCATCTTCTTTACCATTTCATTAATATGAGACCCCCACTTAATTTGACGAATTGACTAATAATTTTTTTTATTCCATAGCACATTATAAGTGAAATAATTTGTCAACACCGGTATCATTAAACTTGTTATATTTTACCATTTCGTGACCGCACATTTTAAAAATAAGACATATTACTGTATTTAGAATTAATTATCTCAGCCTCAAGACCTTCTTCATCTAATTCGTCTTGATCTTCTGCTTCTTCGTTCGAATCGTCGCTGTAGCTATCGTCGTAACTCTCGTCTGGACAGGAAGCAAGCTCATCCTCGTCATCAATTTGATAGAAGTTGGTCAACTCGTTGATGTGATTCCAGTACAAGTCGGCTTCTCTTGAGTGAATCATGAACAGCATCATAAGCACGAGGGGCAACACCACAAATAAAAACACAACTATTAAACAAAATTGATCGAGTTTTTGAAATCCCAGGAGTGGAGTAACGGCTCTTCTTATACCGATCGTTGTGTTCGTTTGATCCATGTTTGTAGGAGACGTCACAATGTACACACAAAATATAAGACTCGGATTTTAAACGTACTTTATGGAAAAACAACAAATGAAAACATCAACAGTGTACTACTTCAGCCATCTATGTTGCAATGGAGATTATTGTTGTGGAATGAAACAATTGCAAACCCTTCTGGATCATCATACTGAAACTGTACTTCATGTTGTAAATTGCTAAGAGTGTTGAATCCAAAACAAATCGTATCATTTGGATGTTAGTGTCATTTTCTTCAGAAAAATGTTCTCTATCATCACATGGAAAATCCTCTTGTTTGCACTTGACGGATGAGCAAATTATTAGCAGACTTTATGATGTATAAATTCATACTTATCACTTTAGAATAGGTATACAGTATACACTAATTTTCATGAGATTCGCCGATTTCAACAAAATCTGAGATACCTAGAACGAGGATAGGTACGACGTTTTATGTAACAAAGCTACATGTTTTTAAAACATGGGTGTAATTCATGTTAAGGTGGGGTGAAGTTAGGGCACTCGATGGTTGAGCACATTCAAAATCAGTGCAATTCGGAAAACTAATATGTGTTGGGGCGGCTGGAAATGAGATCATTGCTTTGCCTGGTAACTCAAGCAAAAATACATTCACCGAGAGGCTACACAAACATGATAAGTTAGTAAACAGAGCTGAGGGCTCAAACAACATGTATTTAAAGATAAGTCACCAGAATGTACGAAGCCTAAGAGCCAAAATGAACCAGCTTGCCATCTTATTTGAAGATGATGACGATCAAACTAGCGAGTATGACATCGTTACTTTCACAGAGCATTGGCTAAGTGAGGCAGAGGCAAATATGATGCAATTGCATAACTATAGAATGAGTGACTCATATACCAGAACTTGTCATATAGGAGGGGGAACGATAATATATGTGCGAAACAACCATAAAGCACTGAAAAGAGCGGAATTTCAAAATTTGAATTCTGATAAACATTTCGAGTGTTCAATTGTAGAAATAAATGAAATAAACAATGTATGCTGCGAACATATTATCATTATAACGGTGTACAGAGCCCCGACAGGTATATTTGACGTATTTCTTGATAGTCTCTCGAAAATATTGGATGTTATTAGCAACGAGAGAAAACATATCATTATCACCGGGGATTTTAATATAGACTTTGTGAAAGAGTCAAAAGAGCTGAATGACCTTAGCACTGTAATCAATTCATATAACATTCAAGCACTAATAACCTCCCCAACCCGGGTCACGAATACTACTTCCTCGGTCATTGATAACATTCTGACTAATATAGACAAGCGCGTCATAACAACTCAAGTGACTGAAAATGGAATTTCAGACCATACTCAACAGGTTGCGAGGATTGAAACATTTACATTTCTCAAATCCAGTAAACAAGAAGTAGTTGCCACACCAATTGCATGGTGCAGACCAATAAACAAAAGCAAAATTGATTTATTTAGAAATAGGCTAAATATTGAGTTGTGGGAAAATATCAATGAATTTAACAGTGTAAATCAAAACTTTGAACTATTCATGAATATCTACCTTGAACACTACAATATAGCATTCCCTTTAGTAAAAAAGAAGCAGCAAACAACTAAACGACTACAAAATAATGGTTGGGTAACAGAAAATATTCGAGTAGAAAGTCGCCTCCTAAAGATTATGTTTGAAGAAGCAAGGGATTATAAATGTGATTTTAAAAGGGAAAGGTATAAAACAATGAAACGTCTACACCGTAAAAACATCAAAGATGCTAAGATATTACATAACAAAAATATTGTAGAACATGCAGCTAATAAACCAAAGATGATTTGGGACATTGTTAAACAGGAAACTGGAGCTAAAAGCCATGAAATAAAAGAAGAAAATCTTGAGCTTATTGTCAACAATAAATTGATACAAAACCCATTAACGATTGCTAATAATTTCAATAATTTCTATCTAAATGTCGCGAATGAAGTAAACTCAAATAACAATGTAACTGACCTGGAGCAATCAGAGCTTACTGAGAATATAGAACTCATACCAGATTGCATAGTACTTTTACCTACAACAAGTAAAGAAGTGATAGATATTGCAATGAAGTTAAAGAATACAAATGCAGTAGGTATAGATGGTATTACAGCACGAGTAATTAAGCAGACTATTCATGTTACAGCTCACGTATTGTCAGCATTGATAAATCAATGTCTCAAAGATGGTATTTTCCCAAATTATCTTAAGACAGCTATAGTAAAGCCAATATTTAAAAACAAGGGCTGTAGGGCTGACATGGTCAATCATCGACCTATTTCTTTGCTAACTATATTCTCCAAAATATATGAAAATGTGATTAAAAACAGATTTCTTACTTTTATAGATGCAAATAAAATTCTAGCCAATAACCAATTCGGATTTAGGCCCCACATGTCTACAACGGATGCGATTGATGATAGCATTTCATATATATTACAGTCCATGGACAAAAGTAAGTGCACTCTTGGGTTGTATTGCGATCTTCAGAAAGCTTTTGATTGCCTTGATCACCATCTGCTTGCAAAAAAATTAGATAGAATGGGAATAAGAGATACTGCTCACAACCTAATTATGTCTTACTTAGAGAATAGGCAACAGGTAGTTGAAATTATGCACATTTCAGATGATGGCACAAGGCGAAAAGTACAATCTAATAAGGGTACAATAACTTCAGGTATTCCACAAGGTTCGGTCCTGGGACCAATAATTTTCAATCTTTATGTCAACGATTTGGAGAGCAAGCTCCCGAACGTCAAAATTACTAAGTTCGCGGATGACACCACTATAGTAGCCGTGGGAAATAATATTCTGGAAGCCGAACAAAATTTAAATAAAACGTTAAGAAATGTAATTAAGTGGTTTGAAGTAAATAAGCTAGCCCTCAATAATTCAAAAACTCAGCTACTCGCGTTTCGCAATCCGCACAACACGACCATAGATGTTGCTCCACCAAAAATTGCAAATGGCTCAGTAAATATTAATGTAACAAATTCAACTCGATTTCTTGGAGTTCAAATTGACAAAAACCTAAACTGGCATGAACATATCAACAACCAGAAGCTCAAACTAACGAGAGCCTGTTATGCATTGAGAATCCTAAGAAGTAATTTTGACATTTCCACGATGAAAACCATTTATTTGGGATTGTTTGAACCTTTATTGAGGTATGGTATAATATTCTGGGGGGGAGTACATTATGCTTGCAAATTGTTTACAGTGCAAAAATCGGCACTATGCATTATTCATAAAAAGTGGAGGCGCTTTACATGCCGAGAACTATTCAAGGAGTTTAAAATTCTAACATTGTCAAGCTTATATATATATGAAATAATAATTCAAATCAGGAAACACGTCCATTTGTTTGAAACATCGGGGGATGTACATCACTATAATGTAAGAAACCAAAACAAACTACGAAACTTTCAACATAAAACATCGCTCTATGAACAGGACCTATCATATAAAGGAGTAATTCTATATAATCACTTGCCAAGCTGTATCAAAAAAATAGAAAGTATGTTGTTGTTTAAACTAAAATTAAAATTGTTCCTTATTAATGGAGGCTTCTATTCAGTTGACGAGTTTTTAACTACTTGTAAAAGTCATGTTTGTGATGACCAGCAGGGAGAATGTGGTACTTGATTATTCTAGTTTTGTTTTAATACTCTATGACTACACTTCTTTAATTATTATAATTATTTCATAAATGTATTTTGTATTTTAATGTATATACATGTGTAAATTGACGGGTATGATAATACTTACGACTTGAATGTTTCGTTTTATTGACATGACATACACATTGTTTTTTAATTGCATCACTGTAATACTGAACATGTCCTTTGTTGAAATAAATAAATAAAATAAATAAATAAAAAAATCACGATTTGAAGAAAATACTCTCCTCTTTGAATGTATGTTACACCCAACAAATCATAAAAAACGGTATTTGAGCGAAACGGATTGGCTGCTGGTCAGTTTCCTTGACAATCAATCCTTGTTATTATCAATGAAATCAGAGCTCACCTACTAGAGTTAGATGACGAGTTAGAATAGACTTTATCGGATGATGCCATCACATTTTTCCGGCCAATCCAATTCTTTCAAATACCGTTTTATCATTTGTTGAGTGTACTTCAAATATTACTCTAGGTAGATCGTTTTTAAGAAATAAAATACATCTTAAATTATCTCTTTATGTTTAATTTAAAATAAAATAAAAATGCATACTGTTTTTAGTTGTTCTGCTAATTTCTCATTTGTAAAAAAAAGTAAAGAATTTAATTTCGCAGCAGCCAAGTCAGCGGCTGAGAAGCCACATTTCAGAATGGAATAATATGCTAAATTAGCTCTATACCATTCCTTGATATGAGAAGGTAAATGTCAGTTTGTGGTCATATCACTGACTTCGTAACTAACTATGGCTCCAAACCAAGTTATTCGTCCAGGAAAACATTTGTCTCTCTCACCTGCTCTTTGAACCCCGGTGTAGATGATTAAACCACTGTATGCGGCCCTTCATTAGAGATTCAAACTAAATCCGAGGGCCTCAACCCTCGCATACTTATTCACAGAGCCGAGCAACGAAAGTAAGTCTCGAGTGCTTCGGAATTGCAAGTTCCTTGTCTTATATCGTGTATATACACTAGAGACACGTGCAAGAGGGGGATGAAAAGGTAGAGTACAAAACTTTGTCTTGTTTTGATGAATATAAATTATGATCACTTTTTGAGAGGGGCTTTCCAAGTACAAAAAGAAAAGTCGTAAGTTTTTAGCTGTCAATACAAAAGTATCTATCAAGGAGCAAAATTGAAAATCTACCGTGTTTTCAAGGCGCACATGAGTAAAGAAGAAGCACAATGTTATATCACAGGAAGCAATTAAGAATATAGTTGTTCACTTTGTTCATTATTCTGTTCTCAATACCAAATGCATATTTTTAATAAGATATTCTATACTTCTTGGTGTGCGCTGGCAGAGAACGAGGCTGTTGGTTTAACTGATCACCACCCCCTGAGCCTTGTCCTGAAATTGGCTGAAAACACGAGATGTACCAAATATTTTACTGTAACGAGCTCGCTTCAATACGTTACTATATACAGGAACCCAGTTTCTTTACTTATTATGTATATTGAATATTACAAAATATTTTCTATTTTGCAACAGATTTTGTTAAAAAGAACCTCAACATTAATTTGGTTAAAACAATTACAACTAAACCAGACGACCGAGTCACATCATGATCATCGTCTGGAGTTATTTTCTACTATTTCTAAACATCAGGTTCGACTTCTCGTCATATTCGTGTTCTGATAAGTAACTGATCGGTTCACTCCACCCCGCATCATCGCATGTCATTTCACCCTCCACTGAGTGTCAACCGGATTGCCTACCTAGCGGGGGTTTCTCACGAACTTATTTACAAAGCCGATAGTAATCAGGGGACTGGCGACAAAGGGCCACACAATTCCAGAAGAATAATAATAATAGAATGCATCTCCCGCTGATTTTCAGATTGCCTAAGTCCTAGCTCACGGGCAATCATTAATTATAACATGTTTTTAAAATAATTCCATCGCCATAACTATTGTTTGCTGGTCGTCATGATGAATTATCATTTTTAGAATAATTCTTCGCGACAACTTTGGTATTTCTTTTACTTTTATGTGTAAGAAGAAAATTGTGAAAATTATAGTGTGAATGTATTCTTAGCTTTGGGAATTCTGTATTAGATACGACTTATCTTGCAGTCAGAGCCTTATTTTGTAACGATGACGCAATCTTTTCTGTCAGAAATTATTTCAGATAAATGTTTTCCTTGTGGCTGTGGAATGATTTTGTGTTCGTTATAAAATACGTGTCCAGAAAAGATCATATTTTGCAACCAGATTTTGCAACCAGCTTTATCAGCAACCAGAAAATTCATTACATAATATTAAAGTGCTTTCCACAAACGCTCTATACCGAATAACAACTATTGTATCTTATGCCGAGCCCAATATCCATTTCATCGCCGAGGTTCTCATTTTCGTTCTTGTTTCGACGTCATAATTATAACGAATGAAAATCAGAATGATGAAATCATCATTTAAAAACGCCCTTATTAACATTCATCCCTGGAATTAAGATTTATTTCTTGCTCGGAAGTACTTTTTTTGTATAAAAATCCAAATCATGTACGTAGTACGTACAAAGTTTCTTAAATCAATCATATTCCACATGAATTATATCTACAATTAAAATAAATAGACCAATTCAGAAATTAACTGGATGGATCTGGATTCTTATGAATTTCACATGCAACCTATTGTAACCTATTGTTGTACAACACTAATAGATAATATATGGAAAACCAAACTGCATGTGAATTTATCTAGAAACCAGAGCTACCCAGATATTTTCTAAATTGGTCTATTCAAGAAGCTTTTGATTTCATTAGTTTTGCATGAAAAACTTAGGAGGAAATCTCGCACTTGATTCCACTTACGAAAAGGCATATTATGTCATCGAGCTTCGGGTCAGATCGGATCGGAACCAAGTCAGATGATGTCAAATTAGAACTTTCAGATCTAATGCCGACGTCAAATACAAATTTATCCAGATGCGATATTATTTTTCAGATCTGGTCCATTACGAGTCCAGATCTGATTTGATATGTCTTGGATCCAATCAGATCAGACGGAAGTGCCCAAAACTTCAAATCTGAAAGGACCCAAACATTTTCGTAAGAGCCGCATATCGAATACAAATATACAATTCTCTTTAAAACAACAAATATTTACACATCCACAGTTCTATATAATCACCACATTACATTGTCAAAGTTTAAAAATCAAATTTAATTAATATTTACTCTTCGTGTTAAAAAATAAACAAAACTGTCACATGCTAGTTTATTTATCCCTATACGTACTGTTTAAATTGCACGAATAGATTTACAACAAGTGCAGAGGAATAAAAACTATACTCAAAATCCTATCAAATCTACGCTATAGTAACTCGAAAGTCTGCGAAATGTAGTCAAAGAAAATCCTCAGAGACGAACAGTAATTGAAAAATCTTACATAGCTTCACAAAGTAGAGCACTATAATAAAATTCCCAGCAACAAAAATCTATTGGCAAAAAGAGTAATGGTATATGTCAACATGCAGATAAAGTAAATCACCAGAGAGCTTATGGTTATTAGATTCAACTTATAAAATACGATATTTTAGCATGCAGAAAACTATGTTTGTAGAGATATGGTTTACGTTTACATATTGCCATGTCATCACACGGATAAAAAGACAGTTTCAACCTTGTAATATCCATGGTTTGAATGCCGTTGCATAATAATGGGGGTAACATTGAATAATGGAGATCAAGAATTTTTATGAGTCAGTTTAGAACCGTTTTTAGCAACTATAATTAAAGTATTGATTAACTAACAGAATGTTAAAGTTATCATTCCAGATAGTTTGTTAGTTGTTGCCAGGACAATAATAGATTTTTTTAAAAGATTGCTTAAGCCTGGCTATAGGACTAATTTTTCAATAACTTGTTACACTATTGAATTACTAGCAAGCTGATAAAGCGTTCATTTTAATTACGTCATTGGATGTTTGTAATACTAATCAACTGTTAAACGTACGACCGATTGAACAGCGCTTTGAATGGGCATTTAGTAAATTTTTATTTTCTTATTTTTTCAGAATAAAATAAAATATTTTTATTCTACATTTTATATGCAACAATGACCATCAAACAACCTGTTTTACATAGAAAAAACTATTTATCACCATAACACTGTAATCACTAATCAGCATTGATAAGATAAGAGCGAAGCACAAACTAATTGCTTAATATTAAAAAAAAAGTTTCCCTCAACTTGTTTCTACCACGTGACTTGAGGGTCAGAAAATCAGCGTGTCTCGCCTGCGTCAAGCGGCGAATAATTGAAAAGTCTGGCGTTGTTTCTCTGGGAAAGCTGGACGACTTGGAACTGCCTGAAATCACGACAATCTCAAACCTGTCGTGTCAGACTACCATCAGAGACCACCAAGTCTTACAACCACATCACAAAACCTATCATTTAGAACATGGTTAAAGATAAAACGTTTTCGAAATAGTGCTTTTAGGAATGTGACATTACTCAAATTTCTCAATGTATATCATTTTTATTTGAAACTGCTGGGTAATATCGGAAACATCAGTGAATTTGCATATGAATTTTGGAATTTTATTGACCAAGTGGAAACCTTTGTTATGTGACACCACGCATTTTCGCCGATAAAGTTTAGTGTCAAATTTCACTAAAGAATTGATCAAATAAATGAATGAAATTTGTGTAATGGGCATAGTTAGCAAACAGTTTAACATTATTCAATACTTATTCAATATTATATGAAATATGACATTATCATTGTACCTACGACAAATAATGAAGATGAAAAAGTTTAAACCCTCAACTATTTAATGAAGTTCAACCCTCAACTTGCCTCAACTGAGTAGCATTGTGACGGTTGGTGTCTTGACTGTTATGCTAATGGTGACAGATGAATAATAATGTTGACGATGATGATGGGAAGGAGGTGGTCGTCGTATTAAAAGGGTACATTCCCAACACTTGCCTCTCAACTGAGGGAAATATCCTTGTCAGGAAGGACTGCAGAGCGAAGCGAACTCTGGACCTCTGGAGTGCACGTCCAGAGAAACGAATAAAATTACTATTTTATTTCATTGTTCGTTTTAAAACTCTGCTCTGTGAACTAATAGAAAAGAGCATAAAAACGTGACTACGATTACATCTTTGATCTAACCCTTTTCCCCTACTAGATGAGTTCACATGATGGAAACAAAACCCAGTGGATTTGTGATAATCGGCTTACCTTTGCCGGCGGCTCTCTGCGGGCTTATACTGGTCAATGATACATCATAAACCGCACATGACCAGATGAAAGTTACTGTGACGTCAGTCGGTCCCAGCTGACCCACTACCCCCCCCCCCCCCCCCCCCCCCCCCCCATCAAGATGAGGAGATAAAGGCTGGGTTGTTCCTAATCTGCATACTGGGATGTCGACGTGAAGGGATAAAAAGATATTTCTACTAGGAAAACGCTCTGAGTAACGCGTTGATGAGCGAGCACGGATACACGCAACACCTCGAACCGAAATTATGTTTATCGAAAATGTCATTAAAAGCCAATAATTCTTGAATTTCGTCACAGACTTGTATAAATATCTCCAAAATTTCCAAAAATATTGGTCCCAATAACCTTGCTAAGTTTTAAGTTGATCGATTAAACCTTTGATTGAACGGTTCCTTGTTAAGTTTCAAAAATCACAGGATATCTTTCAAACAATATACCTGGGACCACTCATATGATATGATATTACTGTGGACACAATATCAGATCAATCTGTTAAACGGTCATTATTAGTTTCATTTCGTTTGAAACTTTCTGCTCTAACTACCTTGCCTTGAACTAAAGATTCGATGTCGCCGTGAATTTGACAGCCAACACACAAAATGTCCCTAAAATTACAAAAACTTTTGAAAATAACTACAAATTAGACTGAAAATTGGCAAAAATACCTTAAATGTTGCTACCAATTACCATGCGAAGTTTTTAGTTGGTCGGTCAATCGGCAATACCCGCTGCACGAGAGCGGTTATTGCGTTGATTGTTTGAGTATCTCCTTGCAGCAGTCTGGTCGGGGGTCTCTTTGCTCCTTGATGCTTTATTATTAACGACATTTTGTTTCAACCTTTTAGATTTAGCTTCGTCAGTTTCTTGATCTTCAATTTCACGCAGACGCTTTTTCGCCTTTATGGCTTTCATTCTAGCAGAAGTCTTTCCATTTTTCGGCATGTTTAAATAGGGATAAGATAAGTAATGAAAAAGTAAGAAGTAGAGTACCTACCTAATTAAAGTACAATAATATTTGTGTGATCAATGTTTGAAATGCACGAAATGTGTGCTCAAAGACGTAATGTATTCAATGTCGTAATGTTACGAAATGAATCTTGAACAAAACTTCGCAAATATGAAAATAAAGTAATCACCTTTCAACTAATAAGCGAAAGGAATCAAAGTTCCACACAAAAAACGGATCAGGTAAAATAGTAACTACCTAGTTTAGAAACGGAATGAATCCAACGTTCCACAATTAAAATAAGACATCGTAATGTTTTGAACTGAATGAATCAAAACTTTCAAAAAAAAATAGCAACCTTCAAGGAAATGTCAGGCTAGACAGAAGCTCAGAAACGGAATAAATCCAACGTTTCCAAGAAGAAAATAATTTGAAATAATCAATCCCCTGGACAAAAACTGTAGATACCTAATATCTATGCTTTAAAAGCGATTCAATTTTACTAATACCTTCACAAAGTACACCAAATTGCCAAAATTATCAACGAAAAGAAGCAAAATGCAGGAGAGATTTGGAATGACGTGTGAACGCTAGAAGAGAACAAACGCCACTCAATGATATTATTGAAATGTGAGCTTATGTTTCTAATCCCTCCTGGATGCAAAATCAGCCAAGTAGAAACACGGGAGGCACGGCCATTAGAACTACGAATTGACGAAAAGACAATCAAGGTCCTTAAAAACTCGAAATGATTTGTTGGAAACTATGATCCAAATTGAATTATTCAAATTTGATCAACTCAATAAACATAAAAATATCTGCTTTTCACTAAAAAACTGTACATACCATCAAAACACTCTTGTACCTAAAGCAAATCAGATTCAGTTGCATTGGAAAGACATTCATTTTCAATGTTTCATTTCTGACAGCTATTAAAAATGTCAATAAGTGCATACTTTCTTGACAGATTCGGCTGAAAATTTGTAAAATAAGTGACATTGTTGGTCTTACTGACCATGCTAAATATGAGTTTGATCACATTTCTCGAAGACCATTTTCATTTTTTAGGCTATCAGGAGATACTTATTTTAACAATGAACCAATGGATGGATTTCAAAAAAAAATTGGGTCTGCAAACAGAGAAGGTTGTCTTTACATGTGTGCAAAATTTCAGGTCGATCGGTGAAACGGTGCGACTTCCATTGCTTCCTTTAGCATACAAAAACAAAAACAAAAAAAAAAACAAAAAAAAAACAGAGGTCCGTGCTAAAAGAGCCAAATGGAGTCGCTCGCTTCGCTCGCTCAATTAGAAAAATCGTGCTTATTTTATTTTGCAAACACAAATTCTTATGCTCTCCGGTCTTATAGCATAGCGTTCAAGTGTCCGATAGGTAAATGTCGGAAATAACTACATATTATCACACAGGTATTATCTTGCTGATAGTTTTCATAAAGTTTATGGGGAAGTTGACCAACAGATTCTAAAGATCAGATATAGGTATATTTCATTCATTAATAAATTCCCCAATTAAATATTAAATACATAAAAAACTGTAAACTATGTAAGAGATAATACATACATAATATCTAAGATTGCAACAAACGTGAACGAAAAAGTCTAACGTTTCAATGACGCCCAAAACATGTACCATTTAGATTTAAAGGAAGGGGACTGATTGCCCTCGTATTGCACCTCTTCAGGTATCTCCACCCTCTCTTCTTCGATGTCAAGCACGGTTGTAAGTGGAAGCATGTCCCTGATGGGCAGGACGACTAGAATTGATATGGCCATAATGGCGTGCCAGAAACTGTGTACGTACTTATAGTTCCTTGTCGTCTCCAGAAACGCAAAGCAAACTAACCCAACAATAATAAGCACCAAACCAATCGGCAAATATAATTTCCAATACTTCTTATTTGGATAGCAAGATCTTGTTCTTCGCATTCGAATTCCCCATGTGAAAGATAGAATAGCAAGTCCACACAAAGTTGGTATTAAAAACATCCAGAGCGATGTCCGATTGTATTCTGCTCCTAGGGCGATGATGACGGCGCCAGACATGTGCGCGAGGGAACAGAGCCACGGCGCCAAGTTGGCCATGGCGATGATCGTGACCCACACCGCGAGGACGGCGGAGTAGAAGTCGCAGAACTGCAGGACGCTGCTGCGCATGATGCAGTACGAGTACACGTCCTCCCCGGCGTCGCACGCGTGGTAGAACGTCGAGAAGAACATCGTGAACGTGTACACCAGCGCCTCCGTGTAGTAGCCACGACGTATCGAGATCACGATCGCCGGGAAGAAGAAGAGGTTGCTCAGCGTCAGCAGGAGGGAAGCGACGAGGAGCTCGTATTGGGAGGTGACCTTGCTGTCGTCCGTGCAGCCCCAGCCGCGATATCCTCGTCGACAGTTGCAGTTCGAGAACATCAAGCCGCCGTTCATGTGAGTCAGACATCGGCCGTATTTGCCGCAGGCGTCCGGGTCGCAGGAGTCGGACTCAACGACGAACGTCATGTTGACGGCGTCGATGTCAGTGCAGGGCGTCTCGATGGAGGAGTCGTTGAGAGGGTAACAGAACGGAAGGAGGCTGAGGAACCAGCGACCTGACTCGGGGAACGGGACGTGGAGGCGACGCACGTGCGTCTTGTTCGCCTCCGACGACGTGTTCACGAACAACTGACTAGGTGACACGTGACCAGTGCTGCTCAGACACTGGTCGGGGAACTGAGGTACTTGACGAATCTCGTGAGCAAGACATGCCAAGACTTTCACTTGGAACTTGTCGAGGAATGTTTTCAGTCCCTCCAGGACGATGTTGATCTCGAAGCTCAGCGTCCCGCCGATGTCTTGAATCGGGTTCACGTCGAAGCTCAGCATGGTGGGTTTCACGGTGGAGACTGGCAGAAGAGGGTGAAGAGTTCCGTTCTCAAACGGAGTCCGCTCGAAGCCGTAGGCGAAGAACCCGGTGTACGTCTGTCGCGTGAGAGGAACCGTCGCCCAACACACGGGGAAGTCCTTCGTGGCGGTCGTGTTGCACGCCGCTTCCTCCTGCATCGACATCTTGACGACAATGTCGAACTCCGCGCGCGGCGTCTCGGCGCTCTTGATCGACGACGTCAGATAATACCACGAGTGCTCCGTCGGTGTGAACTGCAGCACGCAGTCGCCTAGGCAGTGTTGTCCGAGCGTCGTGTCCTCGGTCGACGGGGCCGTGGATGTGAGGTAGACTCCACCTTCCGTCGGAGACATCTTAAGCTCGATTAGGACGGAACTGGTGTTGACTGGTACGAAGAACTTGAACTTTGTCGCGGTCGTCGTGGCGTCTAGCACGTGATGACTTGACTGGAGTGCGGCGAGGACGACCATCTCCTCGACGACGACCACGTCGATGCTCGCCTCAAGGATGACCGCGCAGACTAACGTCAGACCTGACTGAACGATCTCGTCGTCGTCGGGATCCGTGTAGTTGTTATAAACAATGGCAAACCAGTCGCCGGGCAACGGATTGGAAACGTCTACAAAGTTCGTCGTCTTGTCACTCAAAAACGTAAGCACATTCAACTTCTCATCTCGAGAATAATAAAAGTCAGGGAATTTGCTGTCGTCTGGATTGACGACCGGGAACCCCCCGTGCTTCAGGACAGCCACCATCCCCCGCGGCGTGCACGAGTTGATCCCGAACGATTGTTTCACCTCCCACGCGGTGAAGTTCCACGTCGCCGTCTGGATCTGCTCGGGGATCTTGTAGTGCAGGATGGTGACGTCATCGTAGCGGCGGTAGTCGCGGATCTGGCGCGCAGGGAAGTTCGCGATCTTGACGCCGACGACGGCGGAGGCGACGAGACACAGGAGCGATAATACGTGGAGGGCGGACATCGTGTGCGGAGGCTCAACCAACCTCACCGGCTGAAATCATATTAGCAGCAATTAGCAAAGTCATTTGCGTTCATTGTTACTTGTGAGAAAAAAAACTTTCATTACACATACTTGTCACCTTGGTAATTGTTTACTTCTTAGAAATTGTGCAACATTTTGACAGTGCCTTGGCTGTCATTCGTTTCCACAGAACTCTAAATACGTACTGATAATAAATTTCAATTTAAGTTATCTCAATGCGCCGACACCTGATTCACACCTTGTAGGGTTGGTTGTCTGATATTGATAGCTTCATGTGATAGCACTAATGTATACCTACCTACATTTACATGCGCTGATATAGATAGTGTTACGTCATTTCACATCATTGACACCTAAACGCTTTTAGATCTTTGGGAAGAGTAATTTTGGGCGGTGCTCTTATTTTATGACGTGTTCCTTCGTCACCTAGTGCCGTTTTGACGCGTTGATTGGTTGAAGAAAGCATTTTAACGTTATAATAAAATGGAATGAGTTGTGAGTTTATGAACGTCAATTGTTCTAATAGGTATTATTCAGAGCCTTCTAATTCATCAAACCAAGGATGTGTGATTAATTTATACAAATTATTTTGCTGATAACTGCTATGATTCGTACAAACAATATTATTATATATGGTTATGACGCTGGCTAAAAGATAAGAGTTATTCTCTATTGACGTTTTTTATCCCATCTTTATTGGCTAATTGCATTATTCCAAGTGTTCTCGCCAAGGAGCTTTGTTCTCCCACCGAACTTGCTGCCAAAAGTCCAGGTTCAAATGCCGCAGCAAAGTTACTTACTGTATATTTTTCAAGTTTTACAGAGTAGGACAATAATAATTGATTGCTCGTATAATTTCCTCAAATAATAAGTTATCAGCATTTCATCACTGTACTACTTCTGTATTCCCATAATGTATATCATAATCCCCCAATCATCCTTCAAATCATCCTATTTCCTCATTCACATAAAATAATCTAATTATTCGCTATAAACACGAAATTAAAGAGATGTCTGTAAATCTAGTTATTGAACGGATAATCTGTATTATCACCGATCCAATTTCACATTCTTTCTTATAACATTGGCATGGCGACAGTAAGTTTTCATAATGGTGGACCCCTTGCAACAGTATTTTGTTATTTAATGTGTGTCAACTGGCGAATGGCCAATATTAAACAAGTCGTTTAGTTTAAATCGTACCAATATAAAACGCTAATCCTAACAATCAGTCTGTCTCTACGCGACACTCGAGTATATCTTCAATTACAAGTGACACAACTCACACTTGTAGCGTAATAACATCATCTGACGGATCAATAACACCGCCCTCTGCACCAAGTTGAACGCTCTCCTCAGTAATAATAGCACAGCACATGGCCATACACACCTCCACGAACCAGTCTAAATCAAGATCACCATAACACACACACTTATACTTTCTCTCCCAATCCGTACGTTATAATATAAACATCGCTTACCGGTCACAAGCATCGCGACCAAGCCGCCATCCAAGATGGTGGCACGTTGACAGCTGATCACAAACTGATTGAATACCGCACTGTTACATCGCCGGTCCCATCGTGTCGCAATAGCGAGGATGTCGGTGATTTACTCTCTGATTACAAGCGCACATAGCAGCTGGATGGACCGAGGGAATGAATGATACAATGGCTGCCGACGAGGCGTTGCGGAGTCCACTGAACTGACTACTGCAATGCAAGGTCTCTGCTTATCGATCGCTGAGGCTCAGTGAAACAGCTGTGTAGAGCCACGGCATGGCGGACGGACCGAGTGTCTTATCACAGAAGTGATAATGTGGATTTCGAGATTGTAAAGGTCATGATTTGGTTATCGCTGACACATCCTGTCATTGATTGGTGTAAACATCATACTTGCAAATGGCTGTTTGCGTACAAGATAATATAATTTGGATTGATAGTAGCAATTACGTATTTATTCAAGAGTTAGAGTGATTTATGTGTTTATTGAGGAAATTATCGGAAATAACAGTTGATTCTATACTTTGCTGTGTATAATATCGAGCCCGCCGCGGTGTTTGGTTTTGTGTCGCGCGTTATTTGGCAGGAAACCGTGGTTCGATTTCAAGGCATGGGATGATTGGTTGAAGTTCGCTGTGATTTCCACTGAGTTGGGTCATACAACAACTCCATGACTTCCAAACCAATATCATTATTTACTCACACGGTTTTACTGAGTGACGTCAGTGCATATTCTGTAAATAAAAGTATTGCTGATGAATTGAACCCTTGAGAAATTTAATAAGATCATTAATATTCAACCATCCCTCGACAAGAACAATGTATTTGACTCTTAAATAAATAAACTATGACTGTGACTAAATTACCTATGATACACGTTTATATTCCACAATTGGTAATAATGTACTATTTTTACCTCATCCTGTAACATGAACCCCATAAAAAAACACTCCGTGTAAAAATACCAGCCAAGTCTCTTCAACTATAAAAAAAATAGAATAAATCTAAAAATTCAGCACTGAAAAGTAGTGATATCAAAAAATGAGCCAAGTCAAAACTTAATTTTAAAAACCAAAATATACTTGGCGCATCGTGTATATAAATAGTATAGAAGCATATGCCAAAAATCAAATGTACCTACCTAAATCTATATAATATACCTATAATGCCCTTAAAAACGATGCGCCAAGTATATTTTGGTTTTTAAAATTAAGTTTTGACTTGGCTCATTTTTTGATATCACTACTTTTCAGTGCTGAATTTTTAGATTTATTCTATTTTTTTTATAGTTGAAGAGACGTGGCTGGTATTTTTACACGGAGTGTTTTTTATGGGGATATCACTTATTTTTTTTAGTTTATTTACACAACTTGTAACACACATCGGAGCAACAATGACTAAATACTTATAAAAAATACGCCATTTCCGAATTGGTTAATACGAAAAATTGTGTTTGGTGCTCAATATACCTAAGCTTAAAGTGATATTCCATGAAGAATTGCGAAAGCTTCGTTCCAATCAGTCCAGCCGTTTTCGAGATATGGTATCACTTCCGGTTTTCAAAATGGCGACTGAAATAACTGCCACCTAGAATTTATTTCTATAAATGTTATGTATCATTATAAGCCTTCTGAATATGTAGTTATTGTAGTAAGAGGTCATTTAAATCTAGATCTTCATTTCCGGTTTCGGTAATAGTACATCTCTAC